>JAJJMB010012369.1:1247427-1386388 GCA_023531105.1 Papaver atlanticum
ATATATATATATATATATATATATATATATATATATATATATATATAGGTATCTATCGCAGTGAAAGAAAGAGACTAAGACAAATAAGGTATCAAAACCCGCTGGTGTTGCCATTTTAACAGGTCTAAACCTAATAGAACAAAGAAGTATATCTTAAAAAATGTAAAAAAGGAGATTCCTGCGCTGACCATAAGTTGTGGATATATGTGCGACAAACAAATGGTGCGGTTAATAAATAAAACTAATACACAGTTTTAAAAAGGTGTAAACGATCCTAAACTTACAGAGGGGAGATGGTTTGACCCGTCGGGGTGAAGTGATCCCCCAATGAACCTTAAGAAACTGTGATTCTGCAAGAACAACAAAGAGTTAACAATGATTTGTGCCGAAAGGTAAGCAAGAGTGTCAAAAACTAAATAGAGAGACAAATATTATGATGTTCCATATGCAAGGGGTGAATATAGAAATGATTTTGCATCCCATGTACCATGTGCATAGACGAATGTTAGAATGAGCCTCCAAAGAACACATGAATATTTGAAGCCAAAAAGAAGATGGATGTAAGGTTTAGATGTACTAACTAAAATTATGATTTAACGCTTCACAAAGTGGAAGAAATGGACAAAAGGAGTTGCCGATTACTTTGTTAAGGATTATAAGATATGAACCTGGTTAAGGGACAACATGACGTCTCTTCTGAAAGTGGTAAAATGCTCGCCTTTTCTTACCCTGCATGCACAAAATCAATTACATGGAGAGGAAGGACTAAATTTGGCAGAGGATAGAACTGATGTGATTTTATGTTGTTGTAAAAAGTGATAAATAGAGTTCGTTCAACTCGGACTTGTGAAGACTCGATTCTAGACTTATATTCCGATTAAAATAGCAAATAAACAAAGATGATATCAATATTACGAGAGACTGGGACTTAGGATTCCACCAAACTTCACAATCAATTGGTTCATACGATGATTCATAACAATACTAGCTCTTTTATAGACTCTATTCCTTGCCAAAAGTAGATTTTATAAAGCATTAGATGTAAATCATAAGCATAGTGCATCAAAAGTTCTTAGACTAAGCATACACGATCAAACAAAATCACAAATAATCAACGAAAATCATAAATCGATTGAAAAGCAATGCAAAAAGTCATAAGAATCAATTATAATTACCATCAATTGTGAAACATGGCTTCCTCCGTCATCCCAGTGTTTGGGTTTAGCTCCTCATGGTAAAAACATGCTCAAAAGATTGATTCATGGCTCAAAAAGTGTTTTTATTGAAGAGAAATAATAATACAGCGAATCTGCAACACTTAATGGTCGTTACAGAAGTCACCATTACAATCAGGTGTTGTTTATAAACGATAAATGTGGTCTGCTGTTGAAGAACGATACTTGTCTGCGACTGTTTCGCGTGTGTCTTATGTTCTTTGTGTTCTTCAGTTCTGCATCAGCAGAAACAGCAACAGCAGCGGAGCCTGTAAATCTCTGATTCTCGCCTCCTCAAGCCTTCTCAGCCCTCAAACTCTCGACACCCCTTCTATATGACCCAACCAATCTATTTATATCAAAAAGAGCGATTAAATCTCTCCAAAATCTCTTCCTTTCTCTTCACGGCAAAGTTGCGGCAATTTCTTGTTTTAGAATTTCTACGCATTTCTGAGCTTTCCTTTTGATTCTAAACTCTTCCTTAGATAGATACCAATCTTTGGGAAGGTTTATAGCACTTTAATCTCTCTAAAATTTCCTAAAATCGGTCACACACGTGACTTTCCATATTTTGCTGTTGAGATAAAAATCCATCGATTGAGCCCAATTTAATCGATTTCAACACCCATGTTAGATTCCTAGACCCATAAGGAGTTTACCCTATGAAAATCAGAGGTTTAGTCGACCTCAAACTCCTCAAAATCACGATCACAAAAACTGCCAGGAATGTGTTTATATTTTCCCGCCCAAATTCAGAATTTAAATGTGAAGGGGAAAGGTTACCCCTTATCCGTTGCTGGAGTCCGCATAATACTCGTCCCTTGGGTTGCATTAATCAACTTTTCGAGCCAATTTCGCCACAAAAGCTTATTTCTCCAAAAACACCTACAAAGAGATAAAATACCAAAATAAGTACAAAAATGGGTACTAACAATATACACAATAGAGATGAAAATAGACACATAAATGCGTCTATCAAATACCCCCAAACTTATTATTTGCTAGTCCCGAGCAAATCAAAACTAAAAAATAAAATCCTAACTCACTGTCGCAGGCATCGTCGATTGCACTTAGCATGTGCAACAAGCCTTTAAACCCCTAGGTGGCCCTAGTTGCCGAGTTATAGTCTCAGGAGGGTTTACTAGAGATATACCCACAAAACCTTTACTCCAGACCCTAGCTATCTACGCAGAACCTTGGAATGCACTAAAGAACCTCCTTGGTTGGCATACTTATTGATTACGGGAGGAAGTACCCTGATGCGAAATTCCAATTGCTGTACACGAGTTTGCACTCAAGTATACTAAAATTCATATATAAGTGACAAAGCTCTACTCAGATAGTCGCACTATGGACATCAATATCCAGAATCGAACAAATCACATGAATAGATTAAGAAGATGGATATAGAAATAGATGGTTGCGAATGGACTTCAATGCAAAGATGAACCTATGACCTAGTGGATTGAGATACTGGTCTGGACTAATATCAACACAACTGGCATATACAAGGGAACCAGTGGTCGACTTTATAATAAACCTTTATTTTATTTTATTTTATTTTATTAACGACATGATTAGATCTTTTGGATCCAAGCGCATGCTTCTTGTCAGCAGATTACATGGTAATTCCCATGGATCTTGCGTTCCACGCTTGTTTAGGCGACGGAGACAGGGAGAACACACACATATTGCTATCCAAGTGTTAATATTTATTCCGATTGGTCTAATTGGTCTGGTCTCTTTTTTTTTTCTTTTTTTTTAGTAACTCAATCACTCTATTTCAACCCAGCAGACATCAACATAAAATTTTGCAAAAACAAAAAAAGAAGTAATAAGATGATTCCGAGATACGGTGAAACTATCATGTTATTTCTAACACCTGAGCTCCGTGCTTTTATGAATAGACTCTATATAGATGTTTCCATCCACTCAGATTGGTTCCTCAACTCCTAAAACCAAAATGCTTCCATACACTTAGATTGGTTAGTGCCATCCTTAATAGGCATAAATTTCTAGGCTCTGGAGTTTATTTATTGCAACTAAAAAGTTTCTCCCATACCCCCAAACTTAAATCTAACATTGTCCTCAATGTTCTAAAGATAAAATTAAAAGCATGAACAAGGAGAAACTGTTACCATTTGAAGAAAAAGAGTTAAGGAAAGATATTACCGTGTTGCATGAACCATGGGTTACCTCCCAAGAAGTGCTAAGTTTAAAGTCTTCAGCCAAACTAAGAAAGTATTAGTCACTCGATTCATAAAGTCACAGTCGGAATAACTGTGGGTCTTCAAACCCAAATAGAGCTGACCAAAGGAAATTGCAATAAACCAATAAAGTGAACAAGAATAGCATTCCCTTATCTAGTTTCCTGATTAGAATATCTATATCTAATTGTGGTTCAGGTACAGGTTCTATGAAAGGGACTAAATAAAATATTTTCATTGGATGCATTTCCTCAAAAGTGAGATCCAAATTATTAGGTTCTAGAGTCTGTAGAAACTAAAATAAGAACTTAGAAGCACATAATATTAACCTAAATAATTGAGGATCCTCTAAGTCAATCAGGTTTGACTTATATAATTGACCACAGTGAGAGTAGTGGTCATTCTTAAGCAAATGTGTCGATTTGATTAACCCAAAGTACTTAGGCTTAGTCTCAGAACCTAATAGGTGACACATTTGAAATCTATATGTTCCCACATTTGGAAGAAAAATATTTGGTGATAAAACAAAGTCGATCGGGGTATCATAGCCTGAGAAAACCACATCAACCATAGGATGGGTTTCTAACAATTGAACTTCCTTATGGACATCACTAGATTCAGGAAAACGTGTATGAAGATAATTTGTTAAAACGGTTGAGGCACATATGTCAAGTCCCAAGTGAGGGACCTTTCTAAGAGTTAAAGCACATAGAGAATGATAATCACCCCCAAACTTAGAGTTTTCAGTGTCTCTAGTTAGACTAGTCACAATCTCCCTAATTTCTAGGTCATCAGATTCCTGAAAATAGGCAATTGATTCTTCTAAGTCAAGTGCATCCTCACTCATCTCTACGAGTTCATTTTCTTTGTCTAAGACTATTGTTTCTAAATCACTAGACAATAAAACAGTATTTTCAGAATAAACTCGTTCCTCGAAACCATTACTGGCTTCGTAATCAAAAGGAAATACTACATCGTCTAAAACGGGGATATCTCTAGACAAATCCTCGTCATTTTGAATAAGTGAATAATTATTAAAATTATTTGGATTTGAACTAGAAATAACATTATCATTATAAAGCTCAATTGGAGTAACAAATTCCTGATCACTATGCCTACATATTTCAGATTCTTCATCAACACTATCCTCATCATAATCGTCATTATAATAGCATGGAAATGGTTGAACCTCATTTAAACATGTAGTGTTACCAATTCTAACCTCGTCATCTTGATTATGCAAATAACTATCATTATTCTCAAGGGTATTATTGGAAACACTATATTGGAAATTAAGATTATTTCGAGCAAGTTTTCCGTTCGTCTCAGCCATCAGCTTGAGGGATTCCTCTATAGAAAGTTTTCTCAATAGTGCAGTTCGTCTATTCATTTCCGACATAAACCTATTTGTTTGCTCAGTTAATTGCTTAAGGGACTCTTCTAAAGATACGGAAGGATCATAAATAGGAACATAAGGATCATAATAAGGACTAGTTTTCAACAGTTTGATTGTATTGTCCAAAGACGAGGTACTAGCACTATAATAATCCTTATTTTCTTGCTAAGATGACCGGTGTGTGTGTGGATAGTAATTGGGCTCACCATGGTATGAACCATAACCTTGAAGAGGTTGGCGTTCCCAACTACTATTCCCACCATGGTCATAAAAATGATGATGTCCATATTCAAATTCAGGTCGATACTCATTGTATTGGCTTCTATCATACCAGTTCGACATTCTTAATTGCAATGGAATTCTACACAATCACAAACAAGGATGACTCGACCAAATCAAACCTATAAAATCTAGCAAACAACAAGCATGATGGCTCCCTTAGATTGTTTCTAGACCATCTTCTATCCTTCCAAAAGGCAACTAGGTATAGTTTTAGCAAACCTCTCTAGAACAATCCGAATAAAGTAAGTCGAAGAGAAGTAGGGGAAGCTCAGAGGAGCTTTGATACCCCCATCTCTTTGGAACCGCTTCCCTGGGTTACAAGGCGGCTCTAATCGACTTACAGTAATCTTCCTGAACTTTGAGTTAGGCTAACAAGATACCCAATACGATCCTTTTGAACGACTTTCCTATTAAGCTCGTTACCCTATCGGTCTCGTTCTAGTCAATATTTTAATGCTTAGGTTCGCGTTAGGTATCGTCTTCTTAAGACGGGCAAGAAGAGAACGGTGATGAAATCCGAACCCTTATCTTGTATGGCCTGGCCTTGCCCTTTACTAGGAAATTAAAATCCGTATTCAAAGCCTCAACATATATGCACCTTAAGGAAGACAGTAAACCCGCTGACAGGGGATTCACGGGTGTTTAGAAGCTTACCTCCCGTACCAGACGGGCGAAGAACCGCTGTAGTCGACTCGGGCCACTGACTCCTGTGTCAATGTGCGAACCCGAGGGGCCGAGACGATATCGTAATCGTCGTCCTTCCCTGCAAACAGTTTATATTTAACCTTTAACCCTTCCTTAGGGTTTTAAAATTAATAATGTCCCAAAGTCCAAATGTCCAAAAAATAAAAAATATCCAAAAATAAAAATTTACAAAAATAAAATAAAACCCTATTTACAATTTCTAAAAAAAAAAGGTAATAAAATCTAAAATAAAATAAAATAACTATATACATAGATCTTCTTCTTCACTCATTTGGACTCCTCTTTTCTTTCCTTCTTTGGCGATGCTTTCCTCTTATAACATTTTTTTTCTTTCCTTTTAGCTCCGCTCCAACTCTGAAAAAGAATCGAAAAATACCAAACGCGTAAAGAAGAACAAAAATAATTTAAAAAAATAAAAAAACCTAAAAAAAAATCTAAAAACAAGTCCGCGTCGGCGGCGCATAAAATTGATGTGATTTTATGTTGTTGTAAAAAGTGATAAGTAGAGTTCATTCAACTCGGACTTGTAAAGACTCGATTCTAGACTTATATTCCGATTAAAATAGCAAATAAACAAAGATGATATCAATATTACGAGAGACTGGGACTTAGGATTCCACCAACCTTCACAATTAATTGGTTCATATGATGATTCATTACAATACTAGCTCTTTTATAGACTTGATGTGATTTTCAAAGATGTTGTAGTAATGGTAAATAGGATTCGAACTCTAAGACTTGTGAAGATTCGAGTTTTTAAATTTAATAAAAATATATACAAAAATATTACAAAGGGTGCGAAAGTTACTCGGATTCAGGATTTCACCGAATTCAAAACATAAAGTTCAATTATTAATTCTTTGACAATTTTAGCTCAAGAAAAACATGGACTCTATTTTTGACAAGGTAGATTCTCAAAACATTGATTGTAAATCCTAAGCATGATGTATCAAAACACCTAAGCTAAGCATACATCATCAAATTAAATGACAACCAATTAATTCAAAACATAATTTCAATTAAAATTAATGCAAAAGTCTTAAAAAGAATTAATAAAATTACCCCAAGTATGATATTCGTCTTCCTCCATCCCAGTGTTGGGGTTTAGCTCTTCATGGTAAAAACATGCTCAAAAGATTGATTCATGGCTCAAAAAGTGTTTTTATTGAAGAGAAATAATAATACAGCGAATCTGCAACGCTTTTCTGGTGTTACAGAAATCACCGTTACAATGAAGTGCTGTTAATAAACGATAAATCGGTTCTGCTATTGAAGAACGACACTCGTCTATGACTTTTCTGTGTGGGTCAATGTTCTTCGTGTTCTTCAGCAGCAGATTTTCTTCAACTTTTATTTCTCGGCTCTGTGGTGTTCTAAACTTCCCCTAACTTTCGACACCTCTTTTATATGACACAACCAACCTATTTATATCAAAAAGACCGATTAAATCTCTCAAAAATCTCTTCCTTTCTCTTCACGGAAAAGTTGCGGCAATTTCTTGTTTTAGGATTTCTACGCGTATATGAGCTTTTCTTTTGATTCTAAACTCTTCCTTAGATAGATATCAAGCTTTGGGAAGAAAATCTTGCCTTTAGTCTCCCTGAAATTCCTAAAATAATTCATCAAAGACCCGAAACTTCCATCACCTCTGTTTTGCTCTAATTCGATCTCTAGCCAATTTGGGTTCAATCCAAAGACTTTACCAGGCATGTGTAGTCCTAAGGAGTAAACCCAATCAATTTCAGCCCTTTAATCTCCATAAAAATGGATCAAAACTCCAACCCTAAAATCTGTCCGTGAAAACCATTTTTCCCGCCAATTTTGTTTCTAAAACGTGAAGAAGTGGAGTCCCCCTATCCAGTCCCGGTCTGTGTTTAGTAGCTGCTTGGAAATGGGTTACCCCTTATCCAAAGTGAGAGTCCGAATAGCAAATATCTTTTCAGGTGTCTTTAACAACTTTTCGAGCCAATTTCGCCGCAAAAGCTTATTTCTCCAAAAACACCTACAAAGAGATAAAATACCAAAATAATTACAAAAATGGGTACTAATAATATACACAATAGAGATGAAAATAAACACATAAATACGTCTATCAAGAACCCATAATATTACAGGGTAGATAAGAACATAACAAAAATAAACCAACAGTCATGTATAGGTTTGGTTTTGTACATGTACTATGAAGTTCTGATTCTCATGATAATTATGCGTTGTATTTTTGTTATTGGTATCTTTTCTTCAAAGTTTTGTAATGAAAATGTCTAGCCTTAACTTTTAATATATTATCAACGGTTGGGTGAAGCAGATTTTGCTGAAATTTAGCAAGCATAAAATGCCTTTCTTATTTTAATCCTAAGGTTAATCGAAGAACAATACTTATGTTGACATATACGGAGAAGAAAAATCATAATGCCCCGTAGACTGCATCTCCATTATAGGTTGGAGAGGTAACTATGTATTGATGAGGGACTTTCGCATCCCATCCATGACAGCCTTGGGTTCCCTAAAAAATAAGAAACTACGAAATGGCATATTAAGCCATCAACTGGAAAAGACATGTTTACATGCATAGAGCATTCAGAATATGGTAGAGTTACATTGGAAACGTGCAGGAGGTAGGAAATTTAAGTCTCGAAAGCTGACAAAAGTAGGAGAGAATATCTGGGAACCTTAAAAGATTCATTTGGGACTATCAATATGATTATCAGTTCTAACATCTTTCTCAATAATCTAAGTAGAAATAATTTTACTATGTATGATTGTATCGACGCTATAGCACCACCAGACTACATAGGTTATATGTGAAGCTAGATTCAAAGGAAAACCATAAGCCAAAAGCTAGAATCTGTCCGAAACAATCACCTTTGATTAGTATCACCGATCCTTACTGTGCTCCGTAAGCAAAGATTTTCCGAACTGTCCCTTCTAGAAGACTTGCTTCTTGCAGGTGCATTATATCTAAAAAAAAAATCACAAAACGGTTACAACTTCGGCTACGCAGTGAGAAAAGTAGAAATAAGAAATTCTGGCCGGCCCTTGCTCCTATTTCGGTAGGTATTAAGTCAAGTTAATCTATACGTTAGTCTATTCTACTGATGCAAACAAAAATCCAGCATTCAACCTATATGACCAACAAAGCAGAAAATTTATTATTAAAATAAAATTCTTAAAGTAATAAGTGGTTTTGTCACCTAAATATTAAAATGCGAGCATACAGAGATAATAAGTGTAATAAAGGTCAACTGACCAATTCTGTCAGATCCGTGAAATTGTGAACTCTAATCAACAACTCCACTTTAGGGAGAAATGCATGCAAATCCTGGGAAACGAAAATTTCAATAGCATACCCCATTATAGTTTGACACACAGGTAATCAGGAATGTATTGACAGGGATAATCTAGAGAATGTGGGCATCTAAAAAAAAACGATTTGTTAAGAATCACTGAGATAGTCCCTTGAACAACAATCTTCCGATCATAGCATATATAATGCCTTCATCAATAATTGAAAAAAAGAATAAATAGCCAAACTAAGAAATTCAATTTCAAAATATGTTTAGACAAAATTATTTTTTAAATATGAAAATAAAGTGGGTCATGAAAAGTGAGCCAACTATTGTAAGATTGACATCAAACCTCATAAGTACCACATATCTAAAATAGTATTATATGTACTAAATGCGATATGCACATTTTACTCTGATCGTAATTGATGCTAATGGGATCCTAGAGTAAGAAACACATATTAAATGTTTATTTCCCGAACCAAGAAGAGAGGGAACTTACAAAAATCCGTAGCTTTTATCTCCTTCATAAGATGTGGCCTCTTAAAGGACAGCCTGATAGCTGTAAACTTCCTTCTTTGAGACTGAGGACTTGAAGCTTGATTCTTGTCACTAAAATAGCTGAAGGAGGCATCCAACGAAAGCATGACTTCAAAGTATTCTACGGAGTTTTATCTTACAAATCAGGTCAGTCCTCTTTCTGGCTGTTCAAGCTTCCTTAGGTATCTTTTAATATGTTAATGTTGTTGATACACAAACCATTATTTTTCCATAGGTCATTCTATTTCCCAGGTCCCCCACGTGCCTCCTTCTATCCCACCAGTCTCTGCTGCATCCTCAAAGTTGTGACAACTTACGCTTGCTGATTTGTAATGTAGGACTGACAACCAAAGAAAATATCTGCTGGACCACTGTACCCGAGAGTGTAGAGAAGTTGAATGTGAAAGAAAATATCATAAAAAATTATACACCTTACATGTCCCACTTTCCACTCTGCAATCCAGCATGTAAGGTCTTTTGCAACTTTTCGATCAGCACCATCCCTCCTAAGAATGACAACCAAATGAGATAAAAATGATTAGGCTTAAATGAGTTACAAAATTAGTTCGTTTATATATTTCTCAATAAATTAGCGGCAAAATAAATTTTTAGAGCGGCTGAAAAATCAGTCACCATGTTAAGTATAGCATTTGGATCCCTCCACATCAAACAATCCCATTTGGCATTTGCATCCTTTGACATCAAACTATCTCATATGGCTAACAAAAAATTAAACCTAGTAACCCACAATCTTCAAATGTGAAAGGTACATATTAAGTAATAAGTATTGCAATACAACCAAGAAGTGAAAGGTACATAAGTTACGAAAAACAGAACCCTCAGGGAGATCATTTTAGGTAAAAGAAAAAAGGAAATTCAATCCATAGTCCAATTACCACAAATCAATAATACAAACCATCCAACGCAAACGGGAATATGGTATTTGATCAAAATCTATACCTGAAGGAGTTCAATCAGACGAATTGATCCTCAAAATCTTCTTCAACTGGTATCTTCCGCAATGGAACTCCAATTTACGGTAAATGAAGAGTATGCCGGATAAATGCAAGGCTCCAATTACACCTAACAAAAAAATCGACCTCATTCGTTAACATCCTTGTAGCTCGGTACCCAAAAAAAAAACGTCGGAAAATTAATCATGCAACCATGAAAATCAAGGAAGATAATAACAGAAGAACAAAAAGAGAACTCAATATTAATAGATAAAGGAACATGGGACGGTGCAGTTTGAATCCCTCGAAACTTATTTTCATTACCATTATCATCGCAAATGCAACTTCCAAGAGGGTTGAGCTTTGTTTTGGGTTTTCTTCGGAGATCCAAGAGGGAAGCACCTAGAAAATGTAGTTGGGTTTATCACTAAGAAAACCAAAGGTCACACAGGAGCAGAGTGCAACCGGCCGTAAGTTAGTGTATATTTGAAGAACCTTGATTTATGCATTGGGAGGATAAATCTGGACCACCAATTACAAAGGCTAACTTAGCCAAACTGTGTTTTGTACTCTTGAATTATCTTAATTGTGCAATCAAAAGAGATTTTGAACATTAAATACAGGATATTAAGTTTTGATACTTACTTGATTATATAGATATCTTATCTTAATTGTGCAATCAAAAGGGATTTTGAACATTGAATACAGGATATTAAATTTTGATACTTACTCCCTTTTTTAGTAAACCTTAACATGTATATGTAATATGTGTATACAAGTTAACAGGAACAACTGCAAGTCTGTAACAGACTATTCAATTTCAAATTGGTAAGTATGCGGACAGTGGACGTATAAAATCAGTATAGCATCTGACGGGTAATTCCCCTTACTAACATTGTTTGTTTGGCGGATAAAAGTAGGTACGATATGAAAGCATGACGCCTATCTAACGCAATATATCCTCTTTTTTCTTCTAAATAAATAAATATATTACTTGGTAGTTTTTTTATTTTTTTTATTTTTTTTTGCTGAGAAACACACCAAATACATTAACTTAAAAGAAGTTTACAGACATCAACTAAAGGTTCTTTCCTCAACAAACTGTCCAAAAAAAGAGGAAAAGAAACCCAGGTATCCTTTAAAACAAACTTTTTAGCTCGACGTGCAAGCCGATCAGCTATCTTGTTCTTAACACGCTTAATATATATAATATTAAAACTACTACAACAAGAAAAAGAACGCCGACAGTCTTCCAAGATATCACTACATCTCCAATCCACCGCACCTTTGCCTCCTTTAACAAAATCCACCAACTGAATGCAATCACTAACGAACAACACTTTAGACAGATTCATCTCCTTTGCCAGGAGATTGCCAAAATTAGAGCAGTTGTCTCATCACCAACTGCATCTGTGATCAGTCCAAAGTCTGATTTCGAACCCTTTACTGTGCCTGCATTGTCACATAAAATAATCCCAACACCCATGTTAAAATCCTTGTAAGAGCCATCTATAAACATGATATGATCAACTGCCTGAATGGAAGTTTTAATTTCCATTCTAAAAGACTTTATAGGTAAAGGAGGAGCAATATAAGTATTGATATGTCTTATAGTATCCAAAATAACTCTGTCCAGATTTATAATGACATTTCTAAAAACCACATTACACCTTAATTTCCAAATGCACCACATTACTATAGCACCAATACTCGGCCAGTTCACTAGAAAATGAGAGTTTCCCAAAGCATTATCAAACTACAACAGAAAAATGTCTTCTATCCAATCAAAATCAGAAGCAGAAGTAACCAAGTGTTGTAAAGACAGAGCAAACCATATATGTGATGCAATAGGACACTGGAAGAATAAGTGCATTACTGTTTCCATCTCATTCTTACACAAAGGGAAGCAATCATCAATAGAAGGATTATAAAACTTCAACATAGAGTTAACTGGCAACATCTCAGTAAAGATTTTCCACATAATTTTTTTTATTTTTGGAAGACAATCTAGAGACCAAACTTTTTTCCAAAAATACGATTCTTCAACTGAACTAGACATATTCATATAAACATTGTATGTAGTTTTAATAGAAAATTCTCCACTTTTTGTATGTGCCCACTTTAACTCATCTTTTTGACTGATATTTAACCTTTACGATCTAATTTTTATAAAATCTTCAGGAGAAAACAAAGAGTAGAAGCCCAATATTCCAGGTGTTAGTCTGATCATCAATAAGCTCGCTAACAAACGTACAATTATTATAATTATTTATCACTAATAGAAATAGGAGGTATATTACTCAAAGGCAACCAATTAGAAGACCAAATTTTAGTTGAAGTACCATCATTTATTTTGCAGACAATGTTAGATTTTAAGAAAACTAAACTATTGACTATACCTTTCCACAACCAAGAAGAAGTATCAGCTGCTTTGTCTATTTCCAGCAAGTTCTGATTTGGGAAATATTTCTCTTTCAAAAATTTAGAGATTAACTGATCAGGATTTTTACTGATTCTCCAACCCAATTTCGCAATGAAAACCCTATTAGTAGCATACGAATTTCTAATACCCGGGCCTCCACACAGTTTAGATCTACCTATGTCACTCCAAGACCTAAAATAAGCTGCCCGCCTTGGATTTTTCTTAGACCACCAAAAAGTTATCTGAATTGAATCAATTTTTGAAGTAATCTTTTTAGGAAAAGGAAACCATGACATATGATAAACATCCAAACTGGACAGCTCATGTTTAGTAATGACAGTTATACCATCACCATTAAGATTTGTTCTCTTACAATTACTCAATCTCGAATAAAACTTATCAATAAGGAATTGAAAGGATTTGGTTTTGTCTCTATTGATAAATAAAGGAGTACCAAGATACTCCTCAGAGGTACTTAAATATTTAATACCCAAAGCTTTAGAGAGTAACTTAACATGGTTATGATGCACCTTAGCACTAGTAAAAAACCCAGATTTTTCAAAGTTTATGGCTTGGCCAGAGGCCTTAGCAAAATTATTTATGATCTTCATTAGATTTCTGGCAAAAGAAAGAGAGGCTTTTGAAAACAACATACAATCATCGGCAAAAAATAAGTGGGAGATAGAAGGACTATTTTTCTTAAGTTTAAAACCCTGAATCAAGTTATCAGATTCACCTTTCAATAAGAGCGGAGATAGAGTTTCCATACAAATAATGAAAATGTAGGGAGATAGACAATCTCCTTGCCTAATGCCCCTAGTGGGGAAAAACATTTCACCGGGCGAACCATTAACTAGGACAGAGTAAGAAACCGTATTAATACATTGAAAAATAAGTTGGCACCACTCTTCAAAAAATCCTTACTTTTTAAAAACTGAAAGAATAAAAGACCATTCAAGTCTATCGAAAGCTTTCGATAAGTCTAATTTGATGGCCATAAACCGTTCTTATTATTTTTTTTCTTTCTTGCTTTAAAAGAATGCAAAATTTCATAGGTAATAATAATATTATCCTGAATCTGCCTATTTGCTATAAAAGCGGATTGAAAAGGAGAAATGAGAGAATCCAGAAGAGGTTTTAAACGATTTGTTAAAAAAATTGAAATTATTTTATAAACAGTATTTGTTAAACTAATGGGTCTAAAATCACTTGGATAAGAAGGGTTACTAACCTTAGGAATAAGAGAAATGAAAGAGTGATTTAACTGCTTGAGAAGATACTTATTTCGAAAGAAACTTTGGACATGATTTATAAATTCATTAGAGATTTCTTCCCAAGTATCTCTGAAGAATCCCCCCGGAAACCATCAGGCCCCGGAGATTTCCAAGGAACCATGTTAATAACAGTAGAATGAATTTCTTCAACAGTAGGAATAACTACTAAACCAACATTCATATCATCCGTTATAACTGGCTGAACATCTTTTAGAACTTCTTCAATATCAGACTGACTAGGACAAGAACTGGTATACATACTTTTAAAGTGACTTGTGAGAAGAGCGACAACTTGATCTCTATTTTCTAACCAGATACCTTAACTGTCCTTTAAAGTATGAATGGTATTATACATATTCCTAAGTTTAACAGAATTATGAAAGAAATTTGTGTTCTTGTCATAATGAGTAAAGTAGTCTATTCTCGATTTTTGTTTATAAAAAGAATTTTCAATCTCATACTAGAAGTCAAGTTGTTTTGAGTAATTTAAGATGTAATTACCTATAGCTGGAGTGTAAGACATGGATTGAAGATTTTCAATTTCAGTATTTAACCTAGCTATAGTATGTTTAATGTGACCAAAAGAGTTCAAATTCCAATTGTTGAGATATTGCTTAAGATTTTTAAGCTTGCCAGCAACAATAAAACTTGGTGAACCTTTAACATCTTTCTCCCAAGCATTTAATAAGACACTTTTGAAATCAGGACTCAATTGCCAACACTTAAATATTTAAATGGTATGTAAAGACCTTGCTGTTGATGAAAACACTTCAGTAAAATAGGACAATGATCAGAAAAAAAACTCTCCCCAGATTAGTGATCCTAGTGTGAGGCAGAGCTGAAACCTATTTATCATTCATAAAACCCATATCTAGTTTTTCAAAAATCAGTTCAGCTGGATTCTTGAATCTTCTATTACACCATGTAAAAGGATTACCAAAAGCAAAAATTTCATTCATTTTAATCTGAGTCAAACAATTCCTAACAAAATCAGGAGGAAAAGAATTATCTGAATTACCACCTTGTTTTTCAGAAGCATGCAATATGAAGTTAAAATCACCCAGTAAAATCCAAGGCCTGTTATATTCATCATTCAATTGATTTAAGTAATTCCACTGATTTCTTATTCCCACCATATTCAGAGAACCATATATGAATGTTGCCATGCAGTTTTTAATAGCCGGAGTTATATCACACACAATATGAATCATATTAAAAGCACTACCAATAACTTCAATGTTAGAGTTTGCGAAATAACCTAAAGCTAAACCCCCTGATTTACCTATAGCAGGCACCACAAACCACGAGTCATAAGGAAGATGTTTGCTATATTTACTCACAGTTTCCGAATCAACCATAGTTTCTAAGAGGCATATTGCACATGGTTTAAATTTCCTAAAGATATTCAACAGATGAAGCCACTTCTTATCCGAACAACACACATTCATATTCCAACAAAGAAAAATCATCGTAAAAGAAAACCACAACCAGCTTGACAATTAAACAATTTAAAGTAACAATAAAGCAAATAAAAACTAAAGGAGAGACAAGATTTAAGAGACTTACAGGGTCATGAACTGATGAAGGCTCAACATCCATAGCGTCCACAGAGTCAATCATCATGAGATTAACTTCTTTAACAAAATCTTCATCCGAAATAAAAGGTTTTGGTGGAAGAGTAGCCAAAGGGACCGGTTCTAGTATAAGAGTACCATCTATCTCATTTTCAACATCTGGAATACTTAGAGTAACATTATCAGTGCTTACATTTGCAAAACCATCCGAAGAGAAGCACATTTAAGTTGAGGAATTAAACATAAACCCTGGTGAAGTAAAGACTGTCTGAGAAAATGATGTCTACGAAGTAGACCACACCACATTAGAATCCCCATTAACATTCAGGTTCGACCCAAAACTTCCTAAATTAAAAGGAGCATTAACAGGAGGAGATAAACCCACAAATAAACCCAAGGATTAATCTTAGAGCATCAGTACCAATCAAAATTAGTAAGAATTTGTTAATAAACTTCTTCATTTAATAGATATGAAATAATCCCTACACTAGGTAGGATCTCATCATGCAAATAGCATATCAAAAAGCTAATCTTCACAAAATACACTGACCCCCAATTCCAGATTTTAGAAAGAAGAAAAAGGAACCATACCCAAGATTAGAAGTAACCACCACTCCATATTTCTTATTTATCTAAGTATCTCATGATGATGATCACTCTGTAACCCTATGACTAAGCCTCCATGAGTTCATGACTTATCCTGTAGAAAAAAGAAAAGACTAAACAAAGAGGATTAGACTATAAAACAAGAAGAAAAAAACAAGCAAAATCAATCAATCAATCAATCAGTATAATAAAATAACCATGATTTATCTATCAGCTAGAAGAAGAAAATAGGGAAAATTTCAGAATTACACAAGCATCAAAAAAATTAGGGAAAAATCAAAAATAGGTTTAAAATTTTAAGAATCTAAGCAATAGAATAACCAAAAGAAAGAAAGGATTAAAGATATAGAATTCATGAGAAACTATTGAGATTTATGAAGAAAAATTGCAGAGAATCGAAAAAGAAGATGAAGATTTTCACGAGCTTGACTTAGTCAGCGTCGCCTTACCAATCGCAAGACTTTTCGCCAGAGCTGATGAAACTTTCACTTGGTAGTTGGAACTAACAAAAATAAAATAAAATAGCGTACTATACCAAATGCCCCTTCGAGGCTTCTAACTTGCGTAAAAATTCTTTTGCGCTTATCTGAGTGAGTGAGGACACTCTGAACTAAAAGAAATCAGAACATCAATCCAACTTGTAGTTTTCATAATATACCCAATCTATCAATTTATTTAAGGTGAGGTTTTGTTACTACTTTTAGTTTTTAAACGACAAAAATGGGATCCATGTAGCCCAGGGGCGGAGCCATCCCATTACATGGGTGTGCAATTGCACCCCCTGCCGAGCTGGCTCGAAAGCCTATTTTAGGCCCAACAAGATTTTTTTTTAATATACAAGCCTATTTTTGCTTCTCTGCACCCCTAAAAATATTTTTGCACCCCTAGCAAATTTTTGCACCCCCATCTCATAATTCATGGCTCCGCCCCTGATGTAGCCTTATTTGAATTAATCCTTGTGAGTTTGACTCGTTAATTATTCTAATATAATTTTTCTTGCATTTTAGAATTTTGTTTTAAGTGATAAAAAATATGTATATATTATTACAACCCAACGAGTCAAGGTTCAAGGCAATGCCGATTATGGTTCCTTTCATTGGACATCGTCTTCCTTCTTCGATTACTTTACAAACGTTAAACATGATACTAGTCCAAGACTCCAAGTTGAGTCTGTTTGACGCCTTACATGGCAACCGTAAAGAATAAAGATGTTTGAACTGAAACAATAAAACACTGAAAGTAATAATGTTAAGAAATAAATTTTTGAAACTAAAAAGTAGACACTCTAGGAAAGACAGCAAACATAGGACATAGTTACTTTATCATCAAGCTGTCCTTAACACGGTAGTTCACCGGTACGCCTCAATAATGAGTGATGCCTATACACTATGGTGAAGTCGTATCAAGTATAAAACTGCCCGTTGCAAATACTATAAGCACTATAGTACTTGCCCACTCTTACGAACTCAACAACAATGGCACAGAATTAAAATTAAAAACCACACAGAGGGAGAAAGACGAATAAAAGAAGGATAGTAGCTTCTTCTGGACACAAATTGGAATGAATAACTCGTTTAGTTTATATAGAGGAGAAGAGAGAAGACAAAAAATAATGTGTAGTTAATGCTATTAAAGAGAATAAAAATCCGAATTAATGACAGAAAATAAATTCTAATTAATAAAAGGATTTTTAAAACGACCACAAAATATAACTACACATTATGTCGTCATCAATTCAAAACGGAAAAAATATAAATCTCCACCCACATTATGTCGTCATTGAAGACAAAATTTATTTTGATATTAAAATAATTCAAAAGAATTTTTGTCAAAAAGATAAGTCTTGATTGACCAATGTCCACGGCGTAAGAACGAGCCCGAGCCCAAAACCCAAGACTTAGTGGAAACAAGTATTTTTTGCCCCACCCGTTACACCCATATTGTTTGTCTAACTATCCATAAAGGAATAGTTAAATAGTGGAGATCCTCTTTGGTTATACCCTATGTGGGACTAAAGGTCATATTTCATTCACTCATAAAAAAATGAGCAAGTGCCCTTAGAAGACTCAAGGTCCTAAGTTCCATTCCAACTAAGACTATAAAACCAAAGCTATAAAACTCATTTTCTCCAAAAATCCCCCACATGAATGAAATACCGATAAAATCAGAAAATTGAAAGCGAGAAATACCACTATAGGCAAGAGGTGTCCATGAGGTATTGAACCTTTGCTTAGTGAGAAATTGTCGGACTTGATGAACAGTGAACGCGATGTCTTGAACTGCCATCGTTTGTTGTTATTCGTGATAATAACCACGCGTGATATCTCTCTAGGTGATGTCAAGTTCGTGTCGTTGTGTCCATTTTGGCCCTTGACAAATCCCGTTTTTCAGAATGCTCTAGAGAATCAGCTCTATTCTCATAGGAAGCGACCCACTTCCACATTCAGATAGGTGAGCTCCATCAAGAGTTTTTACTGCTACACCCCACTTCAATATTAAATTGAAACTATAGAACTCATTAAGACTTTGTTAAAAGTCATCCTTCACATGCAGTCACACTATCACATCTACACCATAGGGAAGGGACAGAGAATGAATTCTCTGATAGTGTTTACCTTGACCCACCACAAATTAGTTCGCTCATTCAAAACCTTGATCTTGGGATCTCCAGTCATCAAGGTTGAGTATCCTTCATGGTAAATTTATTTAATGAGCCTAAGCCCCATCCCCCTCGATGCATTACTAACTATCTCCTTGGACAAACCTTTCGTCAAAGGGTCCGCAATATTCTCCTTGGACTTTACCCATTCAACAGAAATAACGCCTTTTGAGATTTGTTTTTTCAGGGTATCGTGCCTTCTACGAATATGTATAGACTTCCCATTATAGTAGCTGTTTTTAGCTTTAGCTATAGCAGCTTGATTATCACAATGTATAGATATAGCTGGCGCAGGCTTATGCAAGAGAGGAATGTGTTCTAAAAAGCATCTTAGCCAAACGGCTTCCTCTCCTGCTTTATCTAACGCAATAAAAATGGATTCCATAGTGGATCGAGCTATGCAAGACTGTTTGGAACTCTTCCAAGAAACAGCGCCACCTGCTAGAGTGAAAACATATCCACTCGTAGACTTAGACTCCTCTGAGTCTGATATACACTTTGCATCACAAAATCCCTCAAGGAAAGAAGGGTACCTTTCATAATTCAAACAAAAGGTCAAGGTGTATTTCATATACCTCAACACTCTAAAAATTGCATTCCAATGTTCCTTCCCTGGATTACAAGTATACCTACTTAACCTACTCACAGCATTAGCGATGTCTGGCCTAGTACAATTCATCAAATACATCAGACTTCCTATAACTCATGAGTATTCAAGTTGTGAAACACCATTACCCTTATTATTTTTGAGTCTAGAACAAGGATCATACGGAGTATAAGCAGGTTTACAATCAAAATGATTGAATTTTCTAAGTACAGATTCAACATAATGAGATTGACTAAGACTATAACCATTAGAATTTCTTCTAATTTTCATCCCTAGGATTACATCTGCGAGGCCTAAGTCTTTCATGTCAAAGTTCTCATTTATCATACTCTTAGTGGAATTAATTACATCCATGTTTGTACCAAGTATAAGCATATCATCAACATACAAGCATACGATAACACAGGCACCATTCACAAGTTTGGTGTAGACACACTTGTCAGATTCATTAATTCTAAAACCACTAGATAACATTACATGATCAAATTTTTCATGCCATTTTTTAGGTGCTTGTTTCAATCCATACAAATATTTTTTTAGTTTACAAACTTTCTTATCACAACCTTTCACTACAAAGCCCTCAAGTTGTTCCATGTAAATTTCTTAATCTAATTCACCATTTAGAAAAGTTGTCTTTACATCCATTTGATGTATCTCTAGGTTATGAACCGTAGCTATAGAACCTAACATCCTAATGGAAGTAATTCTCGTGACAGGTGAGTAAGTATCAAAGAAATCTACACCTTCCTTTTGTTTATAGCCTTTAGCTACTAACCTATCCTTGTATTTTTCAACAGTTCCATCTATTTTACGTTTCCTCCTGAAGACCCATTAACATCCTCTGGATTTACAACCTGGAGGTAAATCTGACAGCACCAACGTATCATTTTCTTTGATGGATTCCATTTCACTAATAGTAGACTCTTTCAACCATGGAGCTTCAGAAGAAGTCATGGCTTCTCTATAAGTCTGAGGATCAGTCTTTGCTAGGCATGTTACGAAGTTAGATCAAAAGAAGGTTTTGGTTCTAGCCTTTTACTTCTCCTAGGATTAATCTCTACTTCATCTCCCTCTAAAGGTAAAGTCTTACTGTTTGAAGGGACATCTCGGGGATCAAGATCTCTCTTACGAGAGTCATATTTCAATTGAAAAACATTTTCAAAGAACACAGCATCCCTAGACTCCATAATAGTATTAACACCAATTTAAGAAATTTCAGAACTTACAACCATAAATCTATATGCAGGAGTATGCTATACCCTATGAAGAAACAGTCAACAGTTTTGGGTCCTATCTTGGTTGTCTTAGGAGGAGGGATGGCAACCTTAGCCAAACACCCCCACACTTTGAAGTATTCAAAAGAAGGTTTTCTACCTTACCACAATTCATATGGAGTTTTATCTGATCCTTTAAAGGGTACTCTATTCAGGATATAGCAAGCTGAGAGATCAGCTTCCCCCCACAAGTTCGAAGGCAATCCTCAACTAATTAACATGGAATTCATCATCTCCTTAAGGGTACGGTTTAATGGTAGCATTCAGTTGGTTTTCAACTTATAGTTTATACATCTTAAAGGCTTCTAAGGCATCATCCTTACCTCTAGGCAAATATATATGACAATACCTCGTACAGTCGTCTATAAAAGTAACAAACCATTTCTTACCATCTCTAGTTTGAACCGATTTCATGTCAACTAGGTTTGAGTGAATTAATTCTAAGGGTTTAGAATTTCTATGAACATTTTTGCTAAAAGGTTTTCTAGCATACTTTGATTCTACGCATATTTCACATTTGTGTTCTTTTTCCAAACAAAATTTGGGTATACAGCCTACATTAGCCAGTTTATGCATTGACTTATAATTAACATGTCCAAGTCTACCATGCCAAACATTTAAAGACACACAAACATAAACAGAAGAATCAATCTTATTCATTACAGCAGAGTTTACATTAAGCTTATACAGACCCTCAGTCTTATAACCCTGTCCTACATAATCCTTTCCCTTAGTGAGCTTCAGCCCAACTTTGCCTTTTCCTGCAACCTATGATGCAGTTGAGTTACCCATATAGAGTTTATCGCCTTCCCTTACCTTCTGATAGTAGGTGAACATTTCTATGCTTGCACAGACATGTTTGGTAGCTCCAGAGTCTACCCACCAGCCTCTCACATTGGTTTCCAAATTTGCACCCCCATCTCATAATTCCTGGCTCTGCCCCTGATGTAGCCTTATTTGAATTAATCCTTGTGAGTTTGACTCGTTAATTATTTTAATATAATTTTTATTGCAATTTATATTTTTTTTTAGTGATAACAAATATGTATATATTATTACAACCCAACGAGTCAAGGTTCGAGGCAACTTCGATTATGGTTCCTTTCATTGGATATCGTCTTCCATCCTCGATTACTTCACACAAGTTAAACATGATACTAGTCCAAGACTCCAAGTTGAGTCTGTTTGACGCCTTACATGGCAACCGTAAAGAATAAAGATGTTTGAGCTGCAACAATAAAACACTGAAAGTAATAATGTTAAGAAATAAATTTTTGAAACTAAAAAGTAGACACTCTAGGAAAGACAGAAAACAGAGGACAGAGTTACTTTATCATCAAGCTGTCCTTAACACGATAGTTCACCGGTACGCCTCAATAATGAGTGATGCCTATACTCTGTGGTAAAGTCGTATCCAGGATAAAACTGCCCGTTGCATATACTATAAGCACTATAGTATTTGCCCAATCTTACGAACTCAACAACAATGACACAGAATTAAAATTAAAAACCATATATATGGAGTAAGACGAATAGAAGAAGGATAATAGCTTCTTCTGGACACAAATTGGAATGAATAACTCGTTTAGTTTGTATAGAGGAGAAGAGAGGAAAAAAAAATGTGTAGTTAATGCTATTAATGATAATAAAATCCGAATTAATGACAGAAAATAAATTCTAATTAATAAAAGGATTTTTAAAACGAGAACAAAATATAACTACACATTATGTCGTCATCAATTCAAAACGGAAAGAATATAAATCTCCACCCACATTATGTCGTCATTGAAAACAAAATTTATTTTGATATTAAAATAATTCAAAAGAATTTTTGTCAAAAAGATAAGTCTTGATTGACCTATGTCCACGGCGTAAGAACGAGCCCGAACCCAAAACCCAAGCCTTAGTGGTAACAAGTATTTTTTGCCCCACCCGTTACACCCACATTGTTTGTCTAACTATCCATAAAGGAATAGTTAAATAGTGGGGCTCCTCTTTAGTTATACCCTATGTGGGACTAAAGGTCATATTTCATTCACTCATAACAAAATGAGCAAGTGCCCTTAGAGACTCAAGGTCCCAAGTTCCATTCCAACCAAGACTATAAAACCAAAGCTATAAAACTCATTTTCTTCAAAAATCCACCACATGAATGAAATACCGATAAAATCAGAAAACGGAAAGCGAGAAATACCACTATAAGCAAGAGGTGTCCATGAGGTATTGAACCTTTGCTTATTGAGAAATTGCCGGAAATACTTGATGAACAGTGAACACGATGTCTTGAACTGCCATCGTTTGGTGTTATTCGCGATAATAACCACGCGTGATATCTCTCTAGGTGTTGTCAAGTTCGTGCCGTTATGTCCTTTTTGGCCCTGGACAAATCCCGTTTCTCATAATGCTCTAGAGAATCAGCTCTATTCGCATAGGAAGCGACCCACTTCCACATTAAGATAGGTGAGCTCCATCAAGAGTTTACTGCTACACCCCACTTCAATCTTAAATTGAAACTATAGAACTCATTAAGACTTGGTTAAAAGTCATCCTTCACATGCAGTCACACTATCACATCTACACCATAGGGAAGGGATAGAGAATGAATTTTCCGATAATGTTTACCTTGACCCACCACAAATTAGTTGTCTCATTCAAAACCTTGATCTTGGGATCTCCTGTCAGCAAGGTTGAGTATCCTTCATGGTAAGTTTATTAAATGAGCCTAAGCCCCATCCCCCTCGATGCATTACTAACTATCTCCTTGGACAAACCTTTCGTCAAAGGGTCCGCGATATTCTCCTTGGACTTTACCCATTCAACGGAAATAACGTCTTTTGAGATTTGTTTTTTCAGGGTATCGTGTCTTCTACGAATATGTATAGACTTCCCATTATAGTAGCTGTTTTTAGCTTTAGCTATAGCAGCTTGATTATCACAATGTATAGATATAGCTGGCACAGGCCTATGCCAGAGAGGAATGTCTTCTAAAAAGCATCTTATCCAAGCGGCTTCCTCTCCTTCTTTATCTAACGCAATAAACTCGGATTCCATAGTGGATCGAGCTATGCAAGTCTGTTTTGAACTCTTCTTAGAAACAACGCCACCTGCTAGAGTAAAAACATATCCACTCGTAGACTAAGACTCCTCTGAGTCTGATATCTAGTTTGCATCAAAAAATCCCTCAAGGCCGGCACGGTACCTTTCATAATTCAAATAAAAGGTCAAAGTGTATTTCAAATATCTCAACACTTTAAAAAGTGCATTCCAGTGTTCCTTCCCTGGATTACAAGTATACCTACTTCACCTACTCACAGCATAAACGATGTCTTGCCTAGTACAATTCATCAAATACATAAGACTTCCTATAACTCGTGAGTATTCAAGTTGTGAAACTCCATTACCCTTATTATTTTTTAGTCTAGAACAAGGACCATACGGAGTATAAGCAGCTTTACAATCAAAATGATAGAATTTCCTAAGTACAGATTCAACATAATGAGATTGACTAAGACTATAACCATTAGAATTTCTTCTAATTTTCATCCCTAAGATTACATCTGTGGGGCCTAAGTCTTTCATGTCAAAGTTCTCATTTAGCATACTCTTAGTGAAATTAATTACATCCATGTTTGTACCAAGTATAAGCATATCATCAACATACAAGCATACGATAACTCAGGTACTATTCACAAGTTTGGTGTAGACACACTTGTCAGATTCATTAATTCTAAAACCACTAGAAAACATTACATGATCAAATTTTTCATTCCATTGTTTAGGTGCTTGTTTCAATCCATACAAATATTTTTTCAGTTTACAAACTTTCTTTTCATAACCTTTCACTACAAAGCCCTCAGGTTGTTCCATGTAAATTTCTTAATCTAATTCACCATTTATAAAAGTTGTCTTTACATCCATTTGATGTATCTCTATGTTATGAACCGCAGCTATAGCAACTAACATCCTAATAGAAGTAATTCTCGTTACAGGTGAGTAAGTATCAAAGAAATCTACACCTTCCTTTTGTTTATAGCCTTTAGCTACTAACCTAGCCTTGTATTTTTAAACAGTTTCATCTATTTTACGTTTCCTCCTGAAGACCCATTTACATCATATGGATTTACACCCTTGGATTTACACCCTGGAGGTAAATCTGCCAGCTCCCACATATCATTTTCTTTGATGGATTCCATTTCACTTATAATAGACTCTTTCCGACATGGAGCTTCAGATGAAGTCATGGCTTCTCTATAAGTCTGAGGATCAGTCTCTGATAGGCATGTTACAAAGTCAGATCAATAGGAGGTTTTGATTCTAGCCTTTTTACTTCTCCTAGGCTCAATCTCTACTTCATCTTCCTATAAAGGTAAAGTCTTACTGGTCGAAGGGACATCTAGGGGATCAAGACCTCTCTTACGAGAGTCAGATTTCAATGGAAAAACATTTTAAAGAACACAGCATCCCTAGACTCCATAATAGTATTCACACCAATTTCAGGGAAATTTCAAAACTCACAACTATAAATCTATATGCAGGAGTATGCTCAGGATACCCTATGAAGACACAGTCAACAGTTTTGGGTCCTATCTTGGTTTTCTTAGGAGGAGGGATGGTAACCTAAGCCAAACACCCCCACACTTTGAAGTATTCAAAAGAAGGTTGTCTACCTTTCCACAATTCATATGGAGTTTTATCTGATCCTTTAAAGGGTACTCTATTCAGGATATAGCAAGCTGAGAGAACAGCTTCCCCCCCACAAGTTCGAAGGTAATCCTGAACTAATTTACATGGAATTCATCATCTCCTTAAGGGTATGGTTTAATGGTAGCATTCAGTTGGTTTTCAACTTCTAGTTTATACATCTAAAAGGCTTCTAAGGCATCATCCTTACCTCTAAGCAAATATATATGACAATACCTCGTACAGTCGTCTATAAAAGTAACAAACCATTTCTTACCACCTCTAGTTTGAACCGATTTCATGTCAAATAGGTCTGAGTGAATTGATTCTAAGGGTTTAGAATTTCTATGAACATTTTTGCTAAAAGGTTTTCTAGCATACTTTGATTCTACGCATATTTCACATTTGTGTTCCTTTTCCAAACTAAATTTGGGTATGCATCCTACATTAGCCAGTTTATGCATTGACTTATAATTAACATGTCCAAGTCTACCATGCCAAACATTTAAAGATACACAAACATAGCAGAAGAATCAATCTTATTCATTGCAGCAGAGTTTACATTAAGCTTATACAGACCCTCAGTCTTATAACCCTTTCCTACATAATCCTTTCCCTTAGTGACAACAACTTTCCCAGATTCAATTACAATTTTGAAACCCTTATCATCTAAAACACCACAAGAGACAAGATTTTTGAAGATGTCTGGATCATGAAGAACTTCATTAGATGTGAGAGTTTTTCCAGAAGTGAGCTTCATCCCAACTTTTCCTTTTCCTGCAACCTCTGATGCAGTTGAGTTACCCATATAGAGTTTCTCGCCTTCCCCTACCTTCTGATAGGAGGTGAACATTTCTCGGCTTGCACAGACATGCTTGGTAGCTCAGAAGTTTACCCACCAGTCTCTCACATTTGTCTCCAAATTTGCACCCCCATCTCATAATTCCTGGCTCCGCCCCTGATGTAGCCTTATTTGAATTAATCCTTGTGAGTTTTACTCGTTAATTATTCTAATTTAATTTTTCTTGCATTTTAGAATTTTGTTTTAAGTGATAACAAATATGTATATATTCTTACAACCCAACGAATCAAGGTTCGAGGCAATGCCGATTATGGTTCCTTTCATTGGACATCGTCTTCCTTCCTCAATTACTTTACACATTTTAAACATGATACTAGTCCAAGACTCCAAGTTGAGTCTGTTTGACGCCTTACATGGCAACCGTAAAGAATAAAGATGTTTGAACTGCAACAATAAAACACTGAAAGTAATAATGTTAAGAAATAAATTTTTGAAACTAAAAAGTAGACACTCTAGGAAAGACCGCAAACAGAGGACAGAGTTACTTGATCATCAAGCTGTCCTTAACACGATAGTTCACCGGTACGCCTCAATAATGAGTGATGCCTATACCCTGTGGTGAAGTCGTATCCAGGATAAAACTGCCGGTTGCAAATACTATAAGCACTATAGTACTTGCCCACTCTTACGAACTCAACAACAATGTCACAAAATTAAAATTAAAAACCACATAGAGGGAGAAAGACGAATAGAAGAAGGATAATAGCTTCTTCTGGACACAAATTGGAATGAATAACTCGTTTAGTTTATATAGAGGAGAAGAGAGAAGACAAAAAATAATGTGTGGTTAATGTTATTAATGAGAATAAAATCCGAATTGATGACAGAAAATAAATTCTAATTAGTAAAAGGATTTTTAAAACGGGCACAAAATATAACTACACATTATGTCGTCATCAATTCAAAACGGAAAGAATATATATCTCCACCCACATTATGTCGTCAAATTTTTTTTTGATATTAAAATTATTAAGGAAATAATTCAAAAGAATTTTTGTCAAAAAGATAAGTCTTGATTGACCTATGTCCACGGCGTAAGAACGAGGCCGAGCCCAAAACCCAAGCCTTAGTGGAAACAAGTATTTTTTTCCCCACCCGTTGCACCCACATTGTTTGTCTAACTATCCATAAAGGAATAGTTAAATAGTGGAACTCCTCTTTAGTTATACCCTATGTGGGACTAAATGTCATATTTCATTCACTCGTAAGAAAATGAGAAAGTACCCTTAGAGACTCAAGGTCCTAAGTTCCATTCCAACCAAGACTATAAAACCAAAGCTATAAAACTCATTTTCTCCAACAAAAGAATCATCAACAAACGTGAAACTAACACTGCACTGTACAAGGTTGGTTGTTGTATATGCCGACTACCAACCAACCCATTGGCATATAGAACGTGGTCTACCCATGGATGCATGACTTTCATGAAATGGTTTGCACCGTGCAAGTTAATGATGATGCATCATCTTCCCCTTAAAGGACTTAACAAAATTTGCTCTCACATTAAACGGTGATGAAATCCTCGCTTTCTATTGGCCGAAATAAACTTTTTCTAATATTGAAATCATGGTGAGGACACTTGACGAAACTCTATTGGTTGAAATATTTAAAATTAAGTTACATTTTGTTTATATCAGGTACTTAACTGTTTGTTAGTATCGGTGTCTTCAAAAAAGTAGGTGGACAACACTTCGGTTAGAGTTTTAGCCTAAATTATTTAGCTACACCATGGTTACACCTATACTTAACGGTACAGGTGGACATACGTACATCAAAATTTAACACCGAGTTTCTTTGGATTTTTCACACAATTGGGATTTCATAAAAATATCCAATTGAGCGTGGAAACCAGGGAATTGATTTCCAGCTTAATTAGGAAATTTTGTTAGTATGGTAACGGTGTTAGAAAAGGAAACTGGGTTATTCATAAAAATTTAAGTCAGTGTACTACCGTCAATATTCCCGGTAAATCTTTAATTGTGAGATGAAATTAATTTTTTACACAATTTGGGTTGTTATTGAGCCGAGAAACCAAGGAAGAAAGTGAGGTTTCTGCCATCGATTTTGGATGATTAACGGATCCAAATGAAGATATTAGCAGGCATATGCGAGTCTGTGGAAGATCAGGAAGGATGGGTTGGCCTTGAATTCGAGTTCGATAGGTTGTTGCTGAAGTATTGCAATGAGAACAAACCAAGTTTGCTGCCATTGATGTGGGGGTGAATGAATGAGTTTTATGGTTGTTTTTTTGAGAATTTGTTAGTGTCTAAAATGTGGACTGTGTACGAATTCGTGTTTTCAGGGAAGTAGAAAAAATAAGGAACAAGAAGAGTACCTACTGTTTCTTCCCAATCAACAACTCGAAATGCATATACACTGTTTGTTCAAATGCCTGAACGATTAGCTGCAGCTTTTGTTTTTCCACTGAACCGAGCTGTTACTGGCAGTTAAGGTACGTCGGTTGTTTCTTGGTTTTCTTATCTGTTGAAAAATTTTGATTTTGGTTTTGTTCGTTTTATTCGGATATTGGTTTAATTTCTACTTTAATATCTCAGGGGTATTGTCGAAAGAAATGGATGAGGTAAAAATCACACACGATTCACAGTCTTACTCATACAATGCCATCGGCATTAGAATATTCTAAGGTTATCCTAAAGTTGAGATTATCCTCAAAATCATTAGAATATTGTAGATAGCATTTCTACTTGGATTCTGTTTAGTTTAGTTACCGTTGGCCTTCAAGCCTGGGTTTTCCAGTAATTGACTACTGTATGTTGATTGTCAGCAACTTCGTCGGCCATAGAAATCAATTAAACATGGATGTTTGTAGGAAGAATACGCCAAATGTATGTTTTTTTATAGTGTGGCTTTTTGAAGGCTCACTTAGGAAGATGAGGATAGCTGCAGATATGATGGGAACGAGACTTAAGCTTAAGAAGGGGACTTTGGGATTGGGGGTAACCATATAATGTGGCTTTTACTTTTATTTTACTTTTTTAATTTCCTTAAACTCAATGTTAAGCTATACTCCTATGCAATAAATATTTGGCAATAATATGACAGAGTGGTGTTGTTGCAAGCAACTGAGACATGATTTCAGCTTATTTTTAGCTCTTCAAGGGTAAGTAATATTCTGCAGTAATTTATATGTATTAGTATATCATTTGCTGTAACGGAGTACTGTACACTTGAAAGAGGAACTCAGTATTGGACCTGGGTAAAGAGAAATTAAAGATCATTCCTTTTTGTTTTGGTTAATTTCAATTCATGCATTTGTTTCGGTCTGCCACATCTCTCTCTTTCTTGGGACTGTTTCATGATAATTTACACAAGGGATCACTGAGAAGTTGAGTTAAAAAGTGTGATGGAAGGAACAAATGAATAAAATCTATTATTTTAAACTTGCTCAGTGGTCTCCTTCTTCTAAGTGTTTGTGTTGTTCGTAGACATGATGTACATTTTCCATTTATGGATCTTTTCTCTCTTTTTTATGATTGATTCCATTTACTTCTGTATTCAGGAGGAATTATAGGGATAGGAGAAGGTGGAAAACATTGAGTTGGTCTGTTACACACTCTAGCAACACTGCTCGAGTCCCCAGGATGTGTTCCCATCAATGCACCGCTGGGAGTGAAAAGCTCACCTCTTGAAGACCAAAAGGTATACATATTCGCAATTTTTTGAGTTTAGAACAAATATTTGAGTGCGTGGCTGCAAGCCCACATCTATTTTCCAACAAGCATGAAGATATTGGCTCCTCTAACAATTATGCAACTTCCTTAGCCAGGCATAAATTATGGCTTGATTGAAACATTGATCAAGAATGTTAGGATTTAAGTTTCGGTCTAGGTTATGATTCGTTAACCGCTAATGTGCTACCATAATAGCCAATTCAAAGATAGAATTAGGATTTATAGAAGGCTATCATCTTGATTTGAGGTTTGTACATTAGATTAAGGAAAAGTGTAACACCAAAGAGTCTATGTCGATTAGTGAACCAAAAACATAAAGCTCGTGCGAATATTTTTGTGGAATAATGGTGACAACTGTGTATATATGTTGTAGTCCTCTCCAACAATCGAGATCTCATTGAATTTTTTTTCTTTTCTATACCCAGTTGAAATATGGAACACTACTACTCGAATTGTGATGCTTAAATCAATGGTCAAGTCTATCAGCGGGTCATGTTCGTTTCTCCATGTCGTAACCAGCACTCTGATTCCTCACTGGTGCTAATTCAATCTTCCTTCACCGGTAATATGCTTTTGGCAACTCCCAACAATAATTTTGATCCAGTTCAAACAATGATTAGGGTTTTATGACTGATATTATGGCCCGTGGTCAAGAGCCTTTAGTCCTATTAGCGGGCTAGAGCTGATGGGCAATGGGAGCTAGAGCTGATGGTATACGTAATCGGCGGACAAAAAAATTTGTGTGTAATAAAACTAATAAGCAAATCATGTTAAATTCAAGCATATAATTATAGCATCTTCATCAGTTTTGATCCCTAGCTAATTCCATACAAGTTTTAGAAAATTTTCACACAAAAATCAACCTTATTAACTAAAGGTACTTCAAATGCATCCAATACTCCATAATAATAATATATCGATCAAAAAAAATAAATAAAAAAAATAAATAATAATACCTTATTCTTTAAGGCTTCCTTGGTTCTTTTAAATCTCATTTTTTCTTTCTATTACCAAAAAAAAAAAAAAAAAAAAAAAAAACATAAAACGTACTTAACTATTTCTTATGGTCTGATTTTATAGTTTTAAATGGGATGTTTGAATACTTACTAGAACGAAATGCAAATAGTGCTTATTAAAAGCGATAATCGTATCTTGAACTTTGGCATAATCATTATTATTCTTCCTGGAATAAATCTTGTGTATGGTTTTATCTACCATATTCATGGGAACTAAAATCTTTATAAACCCTAAGAATTTATCTACCATTTTCTCATCATTTCCCCTTTCTCTTCATTTCTTTTAACCTAAAAAAAAAAAAAAAAAAAATCCTTTATGGTTCTTATAACAGCAATGGAAATGAACGAGGGGGATGGAAGGTGAAGAAGTTCAAGGATCCAAATACTATCCATGAAGGAAAAAGATCAGATACGATGATGATTATGAAGAACAACAGAGAGTAGTTAAGAACAAGAAAATTTGTAAAACCACAAACAAGATTTATTCCAAGAAGAATAATAATGATTATGCCAAAGTTCAAGATATGATTAGCGCTTTTAATAAGCACTATTTGCATTTCGTTCAAGTAAGTATTCAAACATCCCATCTAAAACTATGAAATCAGACCATAAGAAATAGTACAGTACGTTTATGCTAATGTTTTTTTTCCCTTTCTTTTTTGGTAACGGAAAGAAAAATTGAGATTTAAAAGAACCAAGGAAGCTTCATAAATAAGGTATTATTATTATTTTATTTTATTTTATTTTATTATTTTTGATCGGTGTGTTATTATTATTGGATGCATTTCAAGTACCTTTAGTTAATTAGGTTGATTTTTGTGTGAAAATTTTCTAAAACTTGTATGGAATTAGCTAGGATCAAAACTGATGAAGATGCTATAATTATATGCTTGAATTTAACATGATTTGCTTATCCCCCGGCAATTACGTGGAAGCAATGGGCAAGAGCTGATGCTTATCTTTTAATTATATACTAATAAAAGGCCATTTCCTTACCCTCATAGTCATAGTTCATGTGATAATTTAACACTATTTATAGAAGCAAGTTACTGCAAAATCTCCATTTTTTAGGGAATCCTAGCATTGCAGTATTCCCACTTTCTTGCAACACATTAATGTTACTCTGCATCCAATGTTGTTCAGCTCGAATTCTCATTTGAACAAGTAAATAATAGAATGTTCTTTATACTTTTAAATGATAGAATCTAAAAGATGTCAGCCCAATGATCCCAGGAATACCCTTGATCCCAACAAATTAACTAAATTTTCATGAGGCATGGGAGGACTGCTGATTGAAGTTCTCTACGTGGGGACTGTAAATGGGTTTTTAAATTTGGCCTTTCAGGGCACACATGTCTCTTCGTATGCCGTCAAGTGCTTATCTTGAATTGTTGTTCTACAGGATGTTCATGTTTACTGGTTTATGTCTCTTAATAAAGTTATTGAGGTAGGATCCCCTCACACTTTCATTATCACACTATCTCACACGTTGGACGTTATCTTTGAGAATAAAAACCAAATCGTAATGAGATTGAAGCTAATATTTTGGGGATATGTTACTATTACATAGCTCTACGTTTCACCCGAAAATGAACGTATTCCAAGACGTATAACACCACCATCTACTACTTTGAAAATGAGCCGTTGAAAATCAACGAATTCTGGCCGTCGAAATTAAGACCGGTAGATTGAGAGGTTTTATATTTCGGAATGTGCTCATTTTCGGTAGGCATGTAGAACTTGTTAAGAGGAACATATCCCCAAAATATTAGCTTCAAATCCGTTAAGGTTTGATTTTTATTCACAAAAATAACGTCCAACGTGTGAGATAGTGTGACAATAAAAATATAAAAGGATTTCCTCAAAATTATTTACCTATAATATGTATCTAGCTACATACTTCTAATAAAAATATTAGTTTTATATTGTTATCTAGGACTCAATTAAGAGTCCAAACCAGTGTTATTTGGACCAGTTATAGAGACCATTTAAAGAAACAAAAAGTTAATTATCAGTTGTCTCCAATTTTTGGACCAAATACCGTTGTTGATTAGGCAAACAATTCAGCTCATGGAAGCGATTATACAATATACTTAAATTCGATATATTCTTATGGATTATGCTATATATTCGATGCCCGAGTTCTTTATTGATCAATTTTTCTAATCGTTGACCATCTTATTAATTTCTTTAAGTTGAAGGTCGATTTACACACGCCTTCTTCTGCAGAAGACATGGACCCTGAATTTTAAGCTGCTCTTTCCCCTAATATCCGACCAGAAGTATCAACACAACAGCTGGCACAAAGGGTTATACAATATCATCAAGATGAAGGTCAAGAGGCTGACATGGATAATGTTTCAATTATAGTTGCGTACATTCCATGTTGATCCGCTTGAAGAGGTTTGCATTTCGAAACGTTGTTTTTCCTATATTTTTTTGTCATTCAAGTCTAAATTATTTCCAGGTTCTTTAGACTTCTTCCTAGACGGTACTATCCGCCCTACCCTCTCTGTTACTTTCTGAAGCCTGGATGCTAAGAGATAGATAAATGAGTCACTATCAGGCAGGTAACCTTTTTGGAAACACCAATAAGCTTACTATTGGCAGGAGGAACAATTTAGGAGTTGATATATAGGCATGCAGTGATGCATTGGGTGTTTGAGTTTTAACCGGATGACGGGCAGCTTCAGGCTTTGTAGACCATCTAAAGGTGAGGGATATTGAAAGTGCACCTCTTCTGGATGCAAATTCTCTAAAAGCTTTGGTTCGCTTCCCGAGGCCAGCACATGTAACAATCAATATCTTTAGTTTGGATAGATCTCAAGTTGTAGAATCCTGACCAGTTACATGCACAATTTTGTTGCACAGGCTACAAGTGGGTCATAAAAAAAGTCTCTCTCTCACTCTCGACGTTAATTTTTTTTTATGTAATGGCAGTGCTGGTATTGTCGGAAATGGTGGTTGCACTCTTAAGTTAATTTAGAACTATGATTATTTATGAGTTGTAATAGATTATGAACTATGCGACATGGATGCGCTCTTTATTAATGTGTTTTGAGATATGGGTAGGCTCTCTACTGTTGTTCTTAAGTAGAGCTGGCAAACGGGCGGGCCGGGGCTGGCTTGTTACGGGTTACACGGGTTACGGGTTATACGGGTCCAAGCTTGCGGGTCGTAATTCTTCACGGGTCGTCATTTCTTCAACCCGCACCCGTAGCGGGTAAAGCTTGCGGGTTCGCGGGTTAGCTGGTTTTTGGTGACTCAACTCGGCTGAACACTGATTCAGACAGAGTTTTGGTTGTTTTCTGGCATTTTCCAGGCCGAGTTCAGGCCGATTTCTTCTCATTCCTGCACAATCCTGCATCCTAAGTCCTAACATACATCTATTCAGTTTCATAAACCATTTTCTATTTCAAGTTCACTGCTTCACCACAATCCGGCCAATTTCAGGCCTTTCAATTCAGTCTTTTCCCTGCAACAATCCTAATATATCCTACACATACATATACACAATATATGAAAACCCATTCAAATTATTCAATCATCTGCCAATTGCAGCACTACCAGAACCCTTTTCCTGCAATTCTTCTTCATTTCTGCATAATCACCAGATTCAGAGCAACACCATCTCTTTTTTCTATTGTTCTTGGTCTCAATCCAGGTTCAAATCTAATAACAACTCCACCAGATTCAGATTCCTTTAAGCAGCAACACCTCCAGTTCCCTATTTCCTCTTCTTGTTCTTCGATTGCACAAATCAAAACCAATTTCATTAGTCATTGCATCTCTGAATCCATCGACTAACTTCAATTCAATGGAAACCCTAAACTTAAACTCGATCTGATTAACCCATCTTAGACTCAGTTCAACATCATCATCTGACTCATCTCTCGCGATTTCAATTCACACTCCATCGATATTATAACACCGAAATCACCATACTCTTGCCGTGGAACATCATCATCTTCTCGATCTCGAAACCATTCCACTAACAGTTCTCCTTTTGTTGTAGAACATCATCATCCATTTTCTGGATCTCGAAACCATTCCAAAATCAACAAAACTTAAATTGAAATTAGGGTTTCAATTACTTACCTATTCTAATTCTCCTCTCGGTTTGTAATTAGGGTTTCAATTAGGTATAAATTTGATTCTCTATCTCCATACGTGAATCTCTTCGATGGAACTCTCTTTCCTCTGTCTGTATTCTCGACTCTCGAGTGAGGACGTCTGAGCTGAGGACCTGAGGTGAGGAGAGGACTGAGAGTCTCTGAGACTCTGTGAGAGCAGCCGCAGAAGATGAGAAGAAGACGGTGGAGAAGAAGACGATGGAAAAGAAGACGGTGGGAGTCTGGGAGAAGAAATGTTATCTCTAGGGTTAGATTTTCAGTATTTATATCTTGAATGTAGGGTTAGGATTAAGTATGTAACGAAATCCAACGGTGAAAATTAAATGTAATTTATTAATAATAATTATTCACGGGTTTACGGGTTAACCCGCGGGTTTACGGGCCGGGCACGGGTTAACCCGTTTACTTACAAGCCACCATTTCTATAACCCGAACCCGGCTTGTTTATAACCCATCCAAGCCGGGTTCGGGTTTTCACGGGCCGGGCACGGGTTAATCCGCGGGTTTGAGCTGGTTTGCCAGCTCTATTCTTAAGCATTTTGATACCCTCATATGCTTTAGGCTCTGGTTATATTCAATTTAATAACAAAGGGCTAATAAGAATGGCAGAGAAGTTGAATATGCCCAGTGTGTAGCACGGGCACAAATCTAGTTCTTGTTATTTCACCAACCTACTTCATATCGTTCACATTCACAAACGTAACTCGTGTGCATGGTTTTGATATATGCTTTGATCAGCTTTACCTAAGTTAGGGTTTTGTTTCAAGATAAGATAAAAAAAAATAGGGAAAGTTAAATTTAAGCTCAAAGGGCAAGTGACAAATAATTAAAAAACAACAACGAGAATTGGCAAACGCAAAATAAAAATGGATGGATGAGGACGATGAGGAGGATAAGGCAACAACAAATGAAGTGTTTGATACAATTTTTTCTTTGGTGTTTGGTACGAAATTAAGATTTTTCCTTTCTACCAACCAACCCCACCCACTCATTCAACGCAGTGACCAAACCTACAACATGAAAGAAGAATTGGAAGAAAAAAATCTAAGTGTGAAAAATAACCTAGTTTACTTAGGAAGTTTATCATTTCCATGGAAACAGTTGGGAAGTTATACATGATTTTACTCGTATACTTGACTACACCTTTTTTGTTCACTTGAAGTTCAAATACCAGAAAATTTCTTGGTTGGTAGGTGTTTCTCGGACCAAACAGTGACCGAAACAGAATTAAAATGACCCGCCAATCTTGTGTGTCTCTTACATTCTTCATTCTTGGAAGGATATGTGGACGAAAATAGCAAATTACATTACTAGTAAGTTTCGGTTATAATGAGAGTCAATGCTAGCGGTAGTGGGAATAAGAAATATTAGTGTCAGTATAAGAGACTGAACCTGACCCTTGGATTCCAAATTTTTAAAGACATATGAGTAACCTCTGCATTCTTACCATGCACACTAGTTTTCAATTAAGTTCGGAATTCGCACTATTTCGAGTCCAAATTGGTCGCCCAAAGTTTTCATGTGGAATTCACTGTTTCCCGAAACAGTTATTCACTCCAAAAACAAACCCTTTGTTCGGTTAGCTAGCTTCTTCAGACTAACAGATTTGAAGCCGTCATACTATTGTGTAGTCTGAGTCTTTGGACAGTTTGTCATACTATTGTGTAGTCTGGTCTGTGGTTTTGTGTGTCAAACCCTGCGCCAAATATGAAATGCTACACAAGAAACGTTTAACACAAATCTTACAGCAATGGTTTCTGGATGGCAAAATGGAATCGACTGCATAGGTTTGGGGAGAAATATATGATTCATCGGCAATGCAGCAGCTGAGCCGCACATATGACGCTCATAGATGCACCTTTTATCTTTTAAGGCGAACTGTACGAAATCATGGCAATGAGTGGAAATTATAAGTTGAAACACTCTTAGATTATGGAAAATCATTACCAATCATGAAGCTTAGTTGTTCCCACAAATCCATATATTCAGATTTCTCAAACTCAAGTTAAAGAAAACAAATTCATGTACTGGTGGTAGGTAAGTAAGTTGGTCGGTAGAAGAATTTTAGAACCCTACCCTTGCGGTCATTCTTGGTTTACCTACTTATTGGGCCGACCGACCGGAGGGCACGAAGGGAGGGAGTCCCTTTTATGACCATTTTTTTGTTAAATGGACCCTAACAATTTGATTAAAAGATTACTATTGCAGTGAATGGAAAAGATAAAGAGGCAAGCAGAGAAGGAGATTTTATTCATTAGAGGAAGTATATGTTACATAGATATAGTCCTTTATATACGAATGATGTTTTGGGGACTACCCAAAAAAGGTGGGGGACTACTTTGTTATATGAATGTCCACCCTATACTTATAAGGGGTGTCCTAAAGTGTGGAAATGACTAACCTACCCTTAACCTAATTTAATTTAAAACCAACCTAATAATCACCTAAATATATATAACCACCACCTCCTCCCACCACCGCCGCCCATCACCTACCACCACCACCAACCACCACCACCACCACCTCCATGTATATAGCTTAATTTAAATCATTAACGAAGATATTCTCACAAACCCATTACTTGTCATTCGTTTTTGGTTGAAGAAATGAGAAGTAATCATCAAAATGAGTTGAAAATGAAAGTTGCAGAGAGAAGTTCGGCTAAGAATTATGTGAAACAGTTTGTCGAACTAGCCGAACTCATCTTTAATGGAGTTTTTTCTTTCAGAAAAAAGTTCGGTTACCTCGCAAAAAAAAATTCCCAGTCGAACTTTTAGTTCGGTTACTTCGCAACTTTTTTTCGTTTTTTTCCTAGCCGAATTTTTAGTTCGGTTTTGTCGCAATTTTTTTCTACTCACCGAACTTTTTTCTGAAAACCTATATATTGAGTTCGGTTACGTCGAGAAAAAAATTCCCAGCCGAACTTTTAGTTCGGTTACGTCGCAACTTTCTTTTTCTTAGCCGAACTTTTCTCTGAAAGCAAAAACTCCACTAAAGCTGAGTTCGGCTACCTGTGTCTTCAGAACCATTAGCCGAACTACACTTGCAGATGAGTTCGGCTACCTGTTCTTCAGATGTCGTAGCCGAACTTCATTTCCATGGTCGAAATCAGTTTATAAATTTCTCATTTTTTCGAAAGTTTTTGTCAATTCAAGCAACATTAACTAAATTTGAAGTATACCTAAGTACCCAAAACCCTCATTTCGAAATCAACCATCTTAAAAAAAAAACAAAACCCCCTTCTTCTCAAAAATTATTCTTGTAAAAACACTCAGCTAATTAATATAACCTCACTAATCAATCATTACACTAACACTAATTAATCATTACACTAACTAATTTAATCACCAAGGGTAAGTTTGGTATTAGAAAAAAACTAAGTTAAGGGGTGGCTCAAATTTACTTCAAATATCCACCCAAAATAGAAGAGTAGTCCTCCACCTTTTTTGAGTAGTCCCCAAAACATCATTCTTATATACAATGGGAATAAGGCCCTAGCTACTATATTGGCCCGCACATCCATGGGCTAAAGCCCTGCAACACTCCCCCTTGTGCGGTCCAATAGAACTTCATATGCAGTACTTCACATACAGTGCTTCGGATGTAGGTCTTCAAATGTAGCTCTCTTCTTGATGACTATTGTGTCTAAGACAATTGCTCCATTAAAACTTTAACAAAGAAAAACCCAGTGGGACAAAACCTTGGTACAGCTCTTCACATGTAATACTTCACATGTTGTCTCGTATTTTACATGTAGTTCATCACATGTAACACGATCTTTAAATACCACCGAATCTAAGTTAATTGCCTCGTTAAAATTTCGTCAGGAAAAACCCAGTGGGACAAAAACTAAACTAAAGAAAAAGAGTAAAAAATTAATTAACTTAGAACACAGTTAGATGCGTATACATTGCCTCATTAAAACCTTGACAAGGTAAACCCAGTGGGATAAAAAAAACTCGACGAAGGGGAAAAGTACAACATGACAGATGCAAGTAAAGGTGATCTGTTGCAGATGATCGCTTTGCTCTGTTGAAGTTGACTAGTTACTTCACAACTCCTAAGGCAGAAAATCCTCGTGGGAAAGACAATAGCCTTAGCTGGGAAATTACATTCCCGGTGTTTTTTGTTGTCTTATTAAAAACCTTGCCGAGTAACAAAACCTTGTGGGAAAAAACAATCTCGGTGAAGGAAAATAGTTCAACACACCATTAGATGCTCCCCCTGATATCAGACAATTTTCATTAGTCTAATGCAATCAAAAGAGTTTAATCACACTTTACTTTGGTGACTTGAATGTTTATAAGACCATGTTGTTGATTCTGGAAGTTACGTTGCTTAACGGACTATCGCGTTTAATTTCTTTGATTCAGATATTTTCAGTAATATCAACGCGATCTTCAAGTCTGTAATGTTCAACATACTTGATGTTTTTAGTGTTATCTCGCTAAAAACCTTGTCGAGTAACAAACCCTTTGGGAAAAACTATTCTCGATCGAAGGGAAAAAGAGTACAACACAACTTCAATTTCGAAGTAAAATATGTCGACATCATATCCTTGGATCCTCCCCCTGATGTCGGCATCTCCCCCTGATTACTTTCAGAGTTGTTCTAGACAGTTCCTTTAGTCATGTACTTTTTGAACTGAATATCGGTAATAACCTAGAAAACAGTCCACCATATCTCCCCCTGTTTACTTTCGTTGGAGAAGTTATTGTTGTTCTTTCATAATCAACAACCTTGGTATTGCACTTTCGTTAGCATTCCTTTTTATGTCTTTGCAGGGATAAAACAAATTTATGTCAATGGTTACTTTGAAGTACATGATTACATTCACTATACCATTCCAATGACGTTGCGTTGGCGCTGATCTATATCTAGCTAACAAGTTCACTGAGTATGTAACATTTGGCCGAGTACATTATGTTAAGTACAATAATGTGTCTATTATACTTAGATAAGGAAAGTTAATCTCCCGAAACAACTTCGTCATCTTCCATTAGATGAATTGGTCATTTATGTACATTTGGATCTCGACTAATCATGGTAGTGCTAGCAGGATGCATGTCCTTGTTAAATTTCCTGACAATGGACATATTCAAACTGGTGGAATAATATACCACAAGCTCGGTCTTCTAGTTCAGAACATATATAAGATCGAGATTTCCCAGGAATTTCATCTCAAATTCAGATTTTAAATAGCTTGTAAGATCTCTTATTCCATTAAGAGTACTTATCATGTCCATACCGTTGACATAGATGGCTATAATTCTGAATCAGGAACTTATTTAATACGCATGGCACAAAACCATACTTGTTTATCCCTTCCCAATCAAATAGTCACTTAGACGGGTATACCACATTCGCCTGATTATTTAAATCAATAAGTGAGTGTTCCAGTGTAACTGCAAACACACTCCGTGGTTTAGAGTCATTCGACTTAGGAATCAAAAGGCCATCATGCACTTTTGCAAATATCTTTGAGTCTAAAGCTCCAAAGATATAACCACATTTACTATGTTTCAAGTTCTTTTTGAAACTACCAAGCAAACTAATTAACTGAACATTATAATGTTCAAAAGAGTATGCAATCCAGGGGTTTGTGAGAAACCTCGCGCCACAAGGTGATTCTTTATACTTTAAGACCTCATTTTTCTCACTACACTTTGTGACAAATAACCACATATGTCCCACAGGCTTTACACTTGGTTGGTTAGCACTACCACACCAAATACTCGTATATTTGTCAAAGAACTAAGTTCTACCTGGATTGCGTAGGCCAAATATGCTTTTTATTTGAAATTAATCAAAATAAAGCATAATTCGATCTCATTGTGCTCTACTTTTGGAGCAACTATTTATGGATTATATCATCACTGTGCACGCATGATTCTTCCATTGACTCATGTACATTCTCATAATCTGTTAGGATTTCATTGTTCTCTAGAATCATTTAAAACCTCGGAGTGTCCTCCCGTTTGATTCATGGACATATTTAGAGACAATTTTATGAGATTATTTCAGATGATATAATTAGGTTGTGCCTAACTCACCTATTTCCTTTCTAGGTGAGCACTGATCGAACCTAGTGGTCTCTCCATCTTCCTTTATGGAGTCATGGCCTCAACCACACTTCCACCAAGTGTAGTTGTTACACCTTAGTTTTACGATGCATATCCTTTACTAAGGATTTTTTAACCTTACAGGCACGTTTGCAGTTGGTATGTGTGATCTTGTCAGTTTACCGATATCAGTGTACATTCCGAAAATCGATAATCATTTTTTCACTTCACAATTCCATTTGTGGAGTATATGAGTCTATATGAGACAAAATGGGAACACACCACGACATTTCATGTCGTTCCCTTGGAAAATACTTTTTAATGTCTCCCCCTAACAACGGGAAGACTATCCCATTAGAGTGACTATTCGCAAATCAGCGGTTGAGAGATTGCCTGTCAAAAGGTTTAAAAACGCGGATAACTATTGGAAATTCTTATCCAACAGAGTCACTTAATCATTTTGATGACCCATCATAGTACGATGTGGAGTCGTAAGGGCACATATTAGTGCAACCAAAAATGCGTAAGAACAAAAAAAATGTCGGGCTTATGTCCAGATACCAACTGGTACGCAAAGAATGGTTGACCACTTGTGGGTATAAAATGAATAAGTGAAAATGCGTGTAATATTGCATATTCCCCAAGCAGTTAAAGGTAGGTTTGTATGCATAACCATGCCTTAGGCACCATCTGTAACCTTTGATGGTAGCCTTTGCGAGACCATAGGGTATAGGGTGCTCTGCATTGATCCTATTAAATACGCAATAACCATCAAGTCCTTTTGATGTACACTAGCTAGCATTTACAAGGGTTGGTGATCCCTTACATGTATAATATGTGCTAGTAGTTTTCCAAACGCAAAATTTCTTGGGAACTATAACTAGTCCAAAATGTCAAAACATTCACCAGAGCCATAAGTCACTTTAATGGTCCGCATTCTACATGAATATTTTTCTAAATTTCACCTCATTTTCTTTGTGATATGGATTATTTGCCATTTGCATCTTAGGATGGTCTTGATCCTGTTTTACTGAAGACTTTGTAAAATGAGTGATATGCTTTTTTACGTAAAAGCATAATGGGAAGGGTGGGGTGGGGGGTGCATCTAGTACTTTAGAAAAACACTTATTGAGAGATGTGCCTTCACTTCGCATTTTGTCAATCTTTTTCCCGTTTTTGTTCACTCAAATAAAGTGACGTTCGTATGAGTCCTTTCAAAACGATCATCATGTTACAACCAAAGTGGCTTTGTGGTTATTCCCAAAGCCTATATGACTTTATTCCCAACATTTCATCGTCGAAGTCAATGTGGATTCGATAATCCAAATACTATAGTGATTTACATTTCACTAGATTTACTCATTAGTTTCTCTAAAATATGTTTCCTTCCACATGCATTAGAGATATAAAAGATGCAATCAATTACATTCTCATCACTGTGAGTTTCCATATGATATCCACTTGCATGGGTTTCTTTGGAATTTAACAAGATGATTAGCTCTCTGTACATATAGAGCTTTTGTGACTTTGTTCCATCTTGGAAACAAATTTTGAACAGTGTTTCGCTTAATGATCCAATCATCATAGTCATATTATAAGGAATTAGTTCAACAACTAGTGTATATTCCTTAAATTAGTGGAAGAAAAACAACTATCAGTTAGACATTTGGGTCTTGAGAGTTTTAATAAGTGGTGTGGCCTTATTACGTAACAAAAGTGAGATTCAACTCAAGTAATTTAGAGTGAATATATATTACGTTTCGCCCAATATATCTCAAGTTCTTTAGAGAATTTATGTCTCGTGTTTTCATTCCATAAGTGCAGACATTGGATTTAGTTCAACTGAATAAGATAGTCAATTGGACAAGCAAAGTTCTTGTTGCCATTGAAGTTGATGTGAAAATTGGCTGCTACTATGATACCTGCATTACATTGCTTGTACCAATACCGGTAAGAAGATTCATTCCCAACCCTTTGGTGAGAGCTAAAATTACATCTTAGCTTCATCCCATATTCAGTTGATACCTGTACTTTGGTGTCATTACTACCAGGAAAAAAATACATCTTTGTCTCATGATATATATGTCTCTTTTCACATGATTTATATGAGTCGGTACGTCTAACCCTCATTACTTATGGGTTCTTTCCATTTTCAATTTTTGCTACATTTAGCTTAATTTGAGAAATTTCTGTATCTCAACAGGCCAAGAGAATCTCACTACACATGTCAACCAATTACTTTACTTTAGGTTGAATAGATTAAAGATAGTTCTCTTGTTTTCATACTTCAACATATACTGGTTCATTAGTATCATGGATGAAGTAGTGAAATGGAAATTTTCTGACTCATATCACCTTTTGTGAGTTCTTCCACAAAAATTGGAATACATGTGATTTTATTTGAACGTATCTTTTGAAACTACCGACTCTTTAATAGTCGAGCAAGTGGATTACATCCCACGGAACATTCAAATTTGGGGAGACAAATATCATGTACCAATAATGTTGCTCAAGTACTTATAAACCTCAAATGAATACACTGTAATCAAGTTGGTACAACCAATTGAACAATAGATCACATTCAACTATAGCCAATATCATATTCAAGCGAACAAAATAACAAGACCAAAATTCTTAATGATCAAGATCAACAGTCATAATCTAAATTGACCGTTTATATGATATGGATTTATCTTAAGACAAAGAAAAATAGAACTATGCATGTTCTAAAAACAAATAAATAAACCCAACAAATATCCAACCTTTAAACCCAAAAATAGTTACATACCTCATGCCAAGCTTTGGTTCCATCTATACATACGCAGAACCGGTACCTGCTCGGACATGCACGGCCAACCACTAGAACGGAACAGAATAGGGCTGGGCTGGACCAGACTGGGTTGGAACAAATCGGACAGATTAGTCGAAACAGTTCAGTATCGGACAGATAGGTTGGAATAGTTCAAAATCGTACAGATAGGTCGGAACAGTTCAAAATCGGAAAGATTGGTCGGAACAGTTCAAAATTGGACATATGGGTTGGAACAATTCAAAATCGGACAGCTGGGATTTGGGACGGGATTTCTTTCTCTTCTCGGAATGTGAACAGACGGACTTTCTTCCCCACCAGATTCCACCGATCTAAATCTAGATCAAGAAGCAAATTACACCCATATTACAAATGATTGAGATTAATCAAAGTAATAGTAATTCCTGATTGATTAGCATACACAGTACCCAAAAAAATATAGAATAATCAAAGTATAATAGTAATTCAAAACAATTTTTGCATTACTGATTTGAACAAAATAGAAGATTATGGAAAAGAAAAATATAGATCATGGCATAAAGTATAGATTTATTTTCTAATCAATCAATATGGTATAAAACAGATTAAAAAAAAAAATCAAATCAATTCCTAGTGATTTGTTTCTAGGGAAAAGAAAAGAAGAAGAAAATTGGACAAAATAGATCCGACTTATCTGATTTGACGATGACGATTCCATTGATTCCAACGCAGTGTATTTGATAGCAACCCAAAAGAAAAAAAATCAAAATCCATTGCCGCAGGGTAGAGCTCGTGCCTGATAACGTATTGCAGTGAATGGAAAAGATAAAGAGGCAAGCTGAGAAGGAGATTTCATTCATTAGAGGAAGTATATGTTACATAGATATAGTCCTTTATATACAATAGGAATAAGGCCCTAGCTACTATATTGGCCCGCACATCCATGGGCTAAAGCCATGCAACAATTACAAATATTTCTGTGTGCAATTTCGATATGGTAAGTTGGATCATATAACTTAAAAACAAGGAATTAATGGGAGCCGTTCATCTAATAAGGGATTTCTGTGTGTAGATTCGATATCGTTCATTGGATAAGATGATTTTAAAACACTCCTACACACTTTATCGTAAATATCTTTCAGACCAGGGTATATACATGTTCTCTATTTCTATTTTTCTTAATCTCCTCCGATTCTATATTTTTCTCCTCCATCGAACTTCTTCCTTCAGGAATTTTATCATCTTCATCAAGTAACAGCTCTGAATTTTCAATTTAATTTCAGTCGATGCCAATTAAATTCGTCCAGACCACTTTCGAATCACCAACATCATCATCAGCAGCACCACCACCACCACCAGCATAACCATCGACATCGTCACCTTTGCAACCAGCAACGCCAACGCCATCACAGAGAATCAAATCTACATAATCTAACAAATTATGTAGGGGGAAAAAAGATCTACAATCTCATGAAATTGAGAATGAAATCTACATAATCAAAAAAGTCCTTCATGTACAATCATACAAACAGACTTCCAGTTCAAACTTACTAAAAAAACTCATTACATCGATCAAATTATTCAGAACCTATACAATTGCAGTAGCAGAGAAACGGGTGAAGAAGATGACAGTATCTGGGTAAACGGGTAAACTTAATCCCGACCCATAAACACTTACCTGATTTAGTTTGATATTTCTTTCCACCCAACCCAATCAATTTCGATCTACCAACATTTGGTATTAGAATCAAAGACGGAAACTGAAATTTCTACCTCCCCACCTTGATACAACCTCAGTGAATTCATCCTTTAAACTAATCATGAAATTAACCATCACTCTGGCGTGTGTTGCTCAACCGCCAGCGTGTGATGCAAAACCGCCAGTGTATGTTGCACAACCTCCTACAACTATTTTTTCAAATTTAAAAACGGTCATTTTTTTTTCCGAAATTTACCTCTATAAATTACCACCCTATTCAAACAATCCACTCACACCAAAATTCACTTTCTCTTGAATTTTCTTTTCTAAATCTATTTCAATTTTTGGTTTTATTATTGGTGAAATGGGTGAAAAAGAGATCACACTTTTTTGCGATGCAAAACTTGAAGTTGTTGTTTCTAAGATATGTGAAAATTTTAAAAAGATTGAAAATTGTAAGAGGAAAGTGCAATTTTTTTGAAGTTGCTCCAAGAAATTGTTCCGCTAAAAGGAAGGAAGAGCTCTAGTTTTGAAAGTTAACAAAAAAAATCCAAAAACAAAGACAAAACTATCAAAGAGCGCGTTGAATGGAAGATAGTCAAATGAAGATAAACAAGAGGCCTAAGCTTGTACTTGATTTTTATTGAAGTTGTTTAGTACATTTTATTATTGTCTAAGTTTATATCTTGTAAAAGAATTGACAGTAAACCAACAGATTTCTTTCAATCCAATAATATCCACCATGTTTTCTAAAGGAAAATATTATGTGTCGAAGCAAAAGAGGTTTGTCCATTATGTTTCATGGATAAACACAGTCTTATGCAATGCCCTTGGATGGGATTCAAAGTGTCCGTGGGACGATTGTTCACGCATCAGAATGGTGATTGAATCACAACCGGAAAAGCTCAGGTATTTGCAATGTATAGATCCCAACTATCCAGAGGAACCACATATGCTAGATGATGCTATGAAGGTTAAAGAAAAATAAGAAAAGTTTGCAACACACTGCAAGCATTGTGGAGATGGAGATCACGAATATAAACATTGTCCACATAGAATCAGTGGATGCTCAAATCTCGACTGCAGAACTTTTATGCATTTGTGCACTTCTACTGAAGAAGACACATATGGAAGGCATTTCTGGAAATGTCCTAGGTGTTTTTTGGTGGAGTGAGCTGATTAAAGTTGAAGGATAAATCGATTCACTATGGTATTATGTTATTTAGTTTGCTGTTTATTTTGTGTTATTATGATTATTTAAACCAAACATGTGGATGTCTTCACATTTGCACCATCAATATCATAACTAATTTAATTTTTTCTTGGCTTAAACATTGCACCATCAATATCATAAAAACATATTGCATTGGATTAAACAACCACATCATACATGAGAATAAAAGAAATACATTAGATTAAAACAACTACTACATAGGCGTCAATTCTCGTCGGGTGGTGGAATTCCTAGGACGATGTAGGGATCGTATCTGTTGAGCACCCTAAGAATGTTGAAACAAGCTTGGAAGTCGAAAGGACGTCCGCTGTGAGATACTTCCCACGTCGCTAGTGTTCTGGGTCCACTTCATGTACAGCTTCACTGTCGAGTTTATTTTTGTGATTGTCCACTAGTACAACGACGAATTCCGATACATGATGACTAATTAAACTAAAATGATACGACAATCTGTGAGAATCACACCCATAAATGTCCCCAGTTTCAGCGACGAATATTCTATAAACTTTCTCACAGAAACACAACGTCGATTAGACAACATTCCTATCGACAACATTTTGTGTGTGAAAAACAAAGGCTCTACAAATAGCTAAATCCTCTTGTTGAGTGAATCTAACACCACGAACTCTGGGAGGCATTTTTGGAGATGATTTGAGAGTGAAGAGATTTAGAATGTGTGAATTTGGAGTTGAAATGAGGAGTATTTATAGAACTCAAAATTCTAGCAGTTGGATCACAAGAGTTTTTCAGCCGTCCAAATTTAGCCGTTGACCGTTTTGGATAAAACGCTGGAGGATTCACCTCAAACGCTGGCGTGTGAAGGAAAAACAATCGGTTTTGGATCACACGCACGCCAGCGTGTTTGGTTCAACCGCCCGATGTTTCATCAAGCGCGCGTCTGTTCTTCCATCTTACTCAACAAACCAACAATTTTATTGGTTTTCCCGTAAGTTTTTCATGTTTGTTGAATCCATAGTGGGAGCAAAATGAACAAATTTCATATTTGTTGAGTCCATAGGAACTGCTCTTACGTAATGATGCGGTTCACTAACAACACAACCCTACACAGTACACAACGCTTAGACGCCCAACCATGCAATTATGCATGAGCCACCACGAGACACTTTTATGTTGCTAGCTCGCTACAAAATCCTACGCCCTTGGACTTGTACGATGAGGCACAGTAACATCTCCCAAAAGCAAAATGACTGGCTCCATCTTATCAGCAGCGAGGAAAAAAGCCATATTTATTCTTGAGTAGAGAAAGAAACATTCACTGTTGGCAGCATAATTCCGTTCCATCAGCGGGATCTTTCACTGTCCCTCTAGTATGTATTTATCACGTCAGATGCGTTTAGGTCCACGGAGAGAAGCGATTTAGCACCTACAACCGGTGCCTGAAAGCACATTCGTCGATGGAAAAGGAATAGTACTCCCTCCGTCCCACTATTAGTTGACCTATTTGTTTTTAGATTTTGTTTTATTAATAGTTGATTTTATATCATTTAATATTCATGTTTATACTCGTTATGTAGGTGTTATGTGGTTGATTTTATACTCGTTATATATGTGTTTTAAAATGCTTTTCAATGATATGAAATTTATGAATATCCGTGATATAGTTTGAGATAAATATCATTTCTAAATTATACTACTAGGTCAACAAATAATGAGACGGATATAGTATAAAACAATTACACCCTGTCATAGCAAGGAACACAGTAGACACTCGAGAAATGAAGAGTAGTAGTGCACTACGAAACGGTGTTATCACTCTTTTTCACTCGCTAAACCCTAACCCTAACCCTAATTCCTACAAAACAATCCCATCTCGTAAACTCATCTCCGTTAACAAATCTTCCCTCCCGTTGCTACTTACTTCTTACCCCCAGAAGTTACGATTCTCTTGTTCTTCGATGGCTCAAATTGGAGATTCTGTATATTCTTCTTCATCAGTTGAGAAACAATTTGAAGGGTTTCGCTCGAAGATTCTGGTAAATTGAGAGAAAGAATTAAAGCTATTGCTGGAGAAATCGAATCAGCTGCTCGTTTTATGCATTCTGGTCTTCTTTTGGTTCACCAATCTCGACCTGTTCCAGGTACTCAAAAGGGTTGGATCCTGAATTTCTGAATTCGATTTTTTGCTTTGCTCTTGATTTTGTTTGGCTCAAGTTTTTTAAGGGTTTTGTTTGTTTTGTAATTTTGGGGTTTTGCAGAGGTTTTAGAGAGGGCTAAATCACAGATTGAGGTTCTCAAGGAACTTTACAGTAAGCTTGCTGAAATTCTTAAAGAATGTCCTGGGCAGTATTATAGGTATGAAATTTCTTCGTAATATGACCCTTTTGATTGTAAAAATTGGTTCATCGTTTTTCTGTTTTTTGTTGTTGTTCTTTCCTGGAGTGATTTTGGTTGTGGGTATTATTAGGTTTCATGGAGAATGAAGGAGTGAAACCCAGACTGCGGTTTCGTTGATTGTGCTTCTGCATTGGTTAGAAACTGGAGATCTCCTTATGCATAAAGAAACTGAGGCAAAGCTTGGATGTGAGTGAATTTTTGTATGTTTTTTTGTACTTCATTGGGTAACTTGGGCAGTTGAATTGAAGAAGGTGTTTGTTATTGGTAGTACTTGGATACAGTGGTATCTTTGATTAGCCATTTAGGGTGAGCCAGTAGGATTTGTTTTTCTTAATAGTGCTTGATTTTGATTTGTTATTGTAGTCTTAGTTCTGAAAATTTTGGAGGTATATTCATTTCTCTTACACTAAGGTCTGGTTACCATCATCTGAACAAGAGAATTGTTTGTTGTCGATAGGGTAACTAGTATTTGTTTTATGACATTGCCACATTGGCTATCTTCAATTAGCCGATACTGATCAAGTAGAATTTTTCTTCTTCTAATATCTGTTTTTCGGGGGAGCTTGACATTTTATTTAATAGCTGTAGTCTTATGTATTAGTTTGCATTACTGGAGGTACAGAACAGCAATTTTTCACTCTTCGTGATGTTTTGGTCATGAATCCATAAATCTGTGTTACTTGTTTTCTTTTCTTTTCTAACAGTAACTCTGGTGATTTCATTTGCAGTGGGTTCCTCAGAGTTTGGTCTTGATATTGAAGATTATCTCACAGGTGAGTTTGATCTCTGTTCTTTTAAGTCGTTTAAAAAAATAGAAAGATGTCTGTTCGTTTAAGGGGTGTACTTCATCATCACCATTATTGATAATTGGAAATGAAATATTATTTTACCACTTTACCCTGCGAAGATAATCTTCGATTGCAAATCATGCTCTGCTAAATGACTAACATAAATTTGTTGTTTCTTTCCTCGCGCATGCTCTCTTTAGAATTTTGATTGTTGGTGTGTGTTTCATAGATACAAAATTATCATTTTGCTCTTATTCGAAGTTACGCTACCTACCCAAATTTTTTTTATGTTAAACATCAAACAAGATATGCTAATCAGAGATTAGGATTGTGTGTGTGCCACTGTTAGAACCGTGATTAGGCTTTAACCTTCATATTTTTGGATATGTTACACTGTTTAGTAAAAAATCTCCCAGCAAACGTATTTGTAGATTTGGAATCATTAAGTGTCTTTAGTCAATGAGTGCTATGCTCAGAGGAGCAATGAATAGGTCTTTAGTTATTAGTCCCTTCTTAGCCTCTCGGTATTTATACTACAAAATTAGTGCCAACACATTTTCTATGCAAGTTTTGTTTCTAATGTATGAGAGAAAAAGATCGAGATGGTTTTCTCGATCCTGAAGTTTCTGCTGGATTTTCTCCTTAATTACTTTCTACTGATGCAGTCTTTTTTCATACTGTGCAGGTGTATGCTTCATGTCCAACGAGTTGGTAAGTGTCTCTTCAAAAAAATAAAATATTAATCATACTGGCTTTCTAGATTTTATTAATGCCATCCCTAGTGAGTTTCACTAAAATCTGGGCTTCAAAGTTTCATTCTGGTAGCTACTTTTTAGGTAAGAGATAAGCTAGATGCATGAGAGGGTCATGCTATCTGCACCTCACCAAGTCAGTTGGGTCACAAAGTTGGTCGATTTGACTTTGCAACACTCCTTAATATATGAGATAAAAGTACATCCATTTTTTATAGTCATGATATTGCATTATCAGTACATTCATTCATCATATAAGGACATAGTACAACACTAATAACATTATAGTGCTTCATTTACATGTTCATAGACAATGCCATATACTCACACTAAGTAATGTATCATTTGCAGCCACGTTACGTGGTAAACCAAGTCACTGCTGGGGATTATGATTGCCCAAGGAAGGTGTTAAATTTCTTAACAGAGCTGCATGCTGCCTTCCGTATGCTCAATCTCCGCAATGCTTCCAGGGATGAAGTACAATCTTAGAAAAGTTGAAAAAGTATACTACGATGTGAAGATCCGGGGCTTAACTGCAAATGGGGATCCAATAGCAGTTAAAGGAGATCAAGGTGTCCAAGGATAGTATACTCAAAGCCATAGATAGACGCCCATACTTTCCAAATACAAAGTTCCTAACTTCTGGAGTAGCAGTCTTTTTGTCTAAATCTCAGTGAATGGATTTCTGATAAACTAATTGTACTAGTGGACCTAAATGAAGTTAGCTACTCACCAATTTACAATGTAGACATTGTGCCAATGCTTATTAACCCATGATCTGTGAGACTAGAATTAAAATGGCCTAGTGGTTACCTCGGACTGTAGGATAGCCGTTGCATACGTTCAATGAGATAAACTGTGCATCTTTCAACACAAACTCCATCAGAATTCATGACCTAATCATTCCGGGGAATTTTTTTCAGAACTAGGTATCACCCCGGCCGTAGGCCGGGCTCAACCTCTATCGATCCTCTTATGTTGTTTGGTCGGCCGGCCGGTATTTTTCTATAATATTAGTTAGGGATCACACAACTTGTGTTTAAATAGCCATGTTATGATATCGTGCTTAGTTAGCCAGGTCATAGTAGCCGGGACTTACGACCGATGGTGTCTGAGATCGTGGTGTTTTCTCGGTCAGGTCAAATTAGTCGGGGCCTATGACCCCTTCCATGGATAGAAATTCTAGGGTCCAACGTAGTCTCCATATTAAAATTAGTTGTGATTTGGTTAAAATCTAGAGCTTACGTGCATAAGTTAGCCAGGGCCACATGTTCTATTGGTCGGGTCAAATTAGCCGTCGTGGCCCCTTCAATTCTATTTGAAATTAATATTTGTTTTTAATAAGAAAATTAAGGTAGGTGAGAAGCCTAATTATACAGATAAACTCAATGATCAACTAAATCATGACTAAGCTAAAGTTATTCTATGTCGTCCAAAAATTATAAAATCTCAGCGCGTAGAACTTAAATAAAGTTTGGACGTTCCGATACGTTTCAATCACTGCTGTTTACGACCTATTTTCAAACGCCTAATTTGCGTTATGTTTTTTGGCTGAATATAGATACCACTCAAACCTACGACCGGGGAAGTTGGGTTTTAGAGTTACATACCAATACACATAATTATGTAAGCATATAATCATTTTTATATTACGACATTATTTCGCATTTAGTAAGTGCCCGTAAAACTCAAGAAAAGAGCTACTTATATTTTTCCAATATAAACACTATAAATCACATCCCGAAGCTACGTTTCAACGAAAATATCAATACCAACATTCATCTATTACAGGAGTACTCCTACTGGATATGAAACAAAAATGATTGATTCACTGAAGAATTCACTTTGGAAAATCCCGAAACACTAATAAGATATAGGCCCATGCTAATTTTTTGGGATGGTTGGACCCACCCTCTATTAGTGCTTCGGGATTTTCCGAAATGAATCCTTCAGTCAATCTGGAACTGCTCGATCTGAAACAACATTTGCAAATAGAAAATGGCTATTAAGAATGACCTGTCTCCTTACAAAGTGAGAAGCCTTGTTCTCATGGAAATGCCAACAGGCATTTTATGCAATGATACAAACTACTCCAAGTATCTACTTAACAATCAAAACTTCAGTTAAGTAAGAAAAGTAAAGTATTAGACAAAATTTATGCCATACCCCCACCGTGTGCAGACTCAAACCTGACTGAAGTATTATATTTTAGATTTTCGGCGACCCATATAGTTTCACCGTATGTAATTCACGTTATCATAGTCACTCAGACTTTGCTGCAAGCTACCTTGTAGTCCAAGAATTTTTGACTCTGTAGCATCGTGCGAGAGATGTTTTCTTATTTTAGTCGACTTCGTTACGTTAACAAAAGAGGCTTATCTAATTCATTAATGATTTGAAGTTTCTTAATTAAGAGTCTAACTATCTCTTTGCATATCTTTATCGCCGAAAAGAATTAATTCTTCTGTGCTCGGTTATGTGGTCACTTATTTTAAAACAGTTTCAACTTTCTAAGATTTTCTATTAATCTTACTATTTATTTGTTTATCGGCTAAAATAATTTTTCTCTGCTAGTCATCCAACATAAAATAGATTAGAAGTACGAAAATACAACTTGACAAACTTGATGTTGATCACCTGCAAAACTGGAAACGGAAACTCCTGTTGATTTTGCAATTACCATCATGATTTAATTTATAGTGGTACTCCGTTTTGCATCAATTGCAACTTATGCAAATTGTGGAGCCTTTGAATTCACTGATGAAACGGCATTGGAAGTATGGTGGCATGGCATTGAGTCAAATAATATAGATTTCCCTCCACTCTCCACTCCCCGGTCATCCACTTAAAGCACAATCACTGAATTACCTTATGAGACCACTTCATGCAAGTGTTGTTATCTCTCAATCCGTTGACTACCTTGCTAAGTGCAACATGAAAGAATAATTAGAGCATTTGGGGATGAGATTATACTATTCGCAATTTAGAAGCAACAATTCGACGTTTACTGATTCTAGGATTGCAGATGTTTAGTGAAGCTGATGAAGATGAGGTATCAAGATCATGAAGTTCCTAGCACTATGTCATTGACGCTTGCAGTTTCATCCTCATATTTAGTGGTATACATATCCTATGGCTATGAAGAAACTCGGAGAAATGCACATTATGGGGGTTATGACTGATCAATAGATTCTTCATCCTTGTTATTTTGTAAACTATCCACGTCATTTCACCATCTAGAGATAGTTCATCAAATAAGTATATATGAAATAGCAAGCAGTAAGAAGTTTTTTATTCTCATCAGGTCCAAATAGTGAAGATCGTCATCTATCCATCAGTTATTTCATTAATACGACCTAATAAACAATTATCCTTATGGTAATTTCACTCTACCTAAAATTTATTTAGTTGGATGCCAATGATACACGCACTACAGTGGCCATATCAAAAGGTTTTCTAAGTGAAAATACATGAGCAAAATGAGTATATAAAAACATGAGCAAAATGAACGATAAAATAAAGATACAAAGTGAAACATAGTGTTATTTAAACGGGGTACCTACTACCTACCCTTCTTCTTCTTGGTTCACCAATTCAGGATTTTTTTTTCCCAGCCCAAATGCAAAGATAACCATGGTTGTACTTATACCAACAAAATAATGTTCTTCCAGATGGTAGAAAAGAATGTCTTGTTGATGCTCGGATTTTGTATGAAAACATTTTCCTCACTGAAAAACATTTCCAATGACTCTGACGGAAAATATAATTGTTATAGCATTTATAAACAACCAAAATAGGATTGCTGAGACTCTCCAAAAATAAAATCAAGAATTATGCGATAAATCGAAGATATGAAACTCGCTTGGATCATATAAATACAGTCTCGCTCTCCAGCAGCCTCTATTCGGTAGACGAACTACAAAAAAGTGAGATATATCCATCTCCATACTATAGTTGCTGGCAGTTGTACTCTATAACCGTTTTTACTAAAATATGTGGGAAAAAATTCAGCGTCATGATATTGAATTTCAACCATCATTTAAGAAAAAGAATTCACAAAATCATGGATGAGCTAAAGCAAGCATAACTATCTGATGTTACTCATTTACTTTTTTTACAGATGACTATTACGTACCACTAACTAATAAAAGTATAAGACCTAATTTTTGAAACTCACAACAATCATGCAAATATAAATAATGCGCTAGTTTACTTACTAAACAACTCAGGTTTTGTAAAAATACATGTATAATGAGCATGACACTATCACGTGGGTATCAAGGATTATTTCAAGGCATATATGTTGCCATTCTCATATACGTGTAATTCTACGAAAACTTAAGCAATAAAACATTACAAATGACCAACTTGATTGGATATACTTACGTTACCCTGGTAGAAGAAAATTTGAGGAACTTTGCAGTTAGTCCCCAACTTAAAATGTCCATCAAAAATATTATTAACCACATCATAATACACTTTCTGTTATAAAAGATCATTCAAATTCGTATCAATTTCATCAGTATCAGTGGCCAGTTCGGTTCCTTTCTTTTTCCTTCTTCTACATCTTTTATCTTTACAAACAAATTCAAATCGGTCATTTTACAAACCTAAAGATCCAATCCCGTAGATTCATTACAAACTATTCAAATTTATAGAAATTATCCCAGAAAAAAAAAATCTCTATTTAGGCTAGGATCTCGAAGACGTTCACTAATCTGACATCAACAATCAAACCAAATATGTATATGAAAAAATCGTAGAGAAAAAGGGATTCACAGTAATACGTTGATTAGGCGAAAGAAAATTTTGCATGTTCTGATAGGAGGGTTTCTCTCCCTGTTGATGCTTATGCGGAAATTGGAATACTACTTAAGTTTACCTTGATGAATTAGAGTGCATTTACAGTTTGACCAATTATGCTAGTCGTATATGGATGGAACTCACCTCAACTGAATTATAAAGTCTTCTAAGAGGTTATAAGTAACACTCATGCACCAATGAGAGCACAAAGCAAAATTTTACCCTCTTTCTTGTGCAGAGACACCAACAGTATGGTACATTTTAAAAAAGAGAGCCTTCAGAGAATCAACAGTCTGGTACATTTCTGCCAATTGAATCAACAGACTGGTACATTTCTGCCAATGTCATAGAAGGTTTATGCCATCTGTGGGAATCGAACCCACAACTGCATGGCTAAAACCATGTGCTCTACTTTTTGAGCTAAGATAGTAACTACACTTGGATCTGTTTGTCTAAAAGATTTACGGCAAAAAGAGATTGTACCTGACACCCTGCTCCATGTACACTAATAGCAGGTTTGAATTCTATATTGCAGCGTTAAAGTCATCATTTCACATTACCAAATATTTATTAAAAAAACCTCATCTAAAGCTAACTTTGTCAGCTTTTCTTCCTTAGCTTGTAGAATGAAAACACAACCCAATTTGATGTCACCAATGAGTGCTCACATCGGCATGCATTATACAATAAGGAGATTCTTAGATAGGGAAAAGGCATCCTTAAGAAATGAAACATTCCCTAACAATCATATTTTCACTTCGTATCCATAAAACATTCCCTCCCTGACTAAGTAATATTGTTATTCTCATGTCCTCAAAAGGTTACGATCGTGTCAGTTAATCTGATTTCTAATGTTCTGTTTTCAACAAACTTAATAAAGAAAAGTTCCAGAAGCTCCATTCTCATCTATAATGGACACAATGTGAAACAAATTTTCCTATACTGAAAGCAAAATATTACCCATGTACTGAAGAGGATAACAAAGCACACAACCAAGAGTACATTCATTATAAACAACCCATTATAATCAAAACTTAAAACCCACTGTAGTATAGTAGAAATTAAGGACAATCAACATTTCTAAAGCTGAATTTAACCATTTATGAAAAACTGAATTCTGGCTAAATTAAAAAGTTCTAGAACTGGAAATTTCGTGATCAAATACATACCTTACAGGATTGTTGCATACTAATGCCGCTCCAACGCACTTTATAATTATGATACCAAGGTTTTCATTCTGCATATGCTGGTAGTGCAACTGCTGGAGTGTCATAGACGTACATCTGTTAGTATAATATTTAAGCAAGATCAAGCTTTCACGCATATTCTGTGTTTCATAGGTGAAGAATTTCGCTCGACAGTGTCATGGTAACCTCTCTTACAAATGTGGAACACCTTAGAGTCTAATATAATGTTTACAACAAAGTACAATATGTACCAAGTGTATGAGAAGTAGGAGGAAGCAGAAAAATTACCTTCAAGTCAGCGGAAAGTTAGTGGTCTGACACCCATCGCCATTGCTTCTACTGCCTCATCTCAATCCCTTTGCCAATAAGAGTCGTGAGTCAAAAGTTGTAGTTCGAATTAGGAACTTTGACAACAGAACACACGTAATTTAATCAGGAAGGAATCATTACTTCCAGACAGCACATGTTCACACCTATCTACAATATAATTAGACTGAAGCTAGCATTCTATTGTAACCTATGTATGTCGGCATACCAATTTGGATACACAAACACCACTTCATTTTATAATATAGATTTATGAAATCAAAAGGAAAAATCAAAAGAGGTCCTATGCCGCTTTGTGAGGATATGCATAAAAGTAATGACATCTCTCAATAAAAAAACATACCAACCATTAATGATAAAATACAACTACTAATGCGTTTACCGTTTTTAAAATTAAGGTTATTAACTCGTGCCTTTCGTAATCCATGTCTGTTTGTCATGCTCACACAGGTGAATAAAACGATTAGTTAAGGGAATTTGAAAGAGAACCCCGAGTAATATTTCGAAGAAGATGCATTTTACTAACCTTTGCTGGTAAGTACTGGCTACACTCTTCATGATATTGTTCATGATATTGTATATGAACTCATCATCTTCCGGTTCATCACCATAAGCTTCTGGTTGTGTTATACGGTTTCTCAGATGTATATATTCATGATTAGTTTTCTTCATTCATCCCATGGATGACACACTCTCAGCAGCAAGCCATTCAACGTACTCAGACTAACAATCAACATATCCCAGCACTTACATAGCCCTGCATGGAACAATTCTGTAGTATAAACAAAAGTACTATAACACAATTAATATAATTTTAGTATGAAAATACCTATCTCCATGGTCTTAATCTGATGAGGCATGATATCCTACAGCATAAAGACAAAGGCAAAGAATCTGAGATGATTCCTGCGACATTGGGAGAACAAGAATTATTAATGAAATTTTCATTGCAAATCCACTTCTTAAAGTAACAATAATTTACATATACCTGCCAAAAGCAGACAATTTAACAATTAAATAGAACTACTGTAAGGTAGAACTAAATTCCTCTTAGCTTGAGTAAACGACTCCTTGAATCCAGGTTGTATTTGGATTACCCTTGCGGATTTCCATGCATAAGAAGACAATAATATTGTAGTTAATGATTTTGAACTGTCTTATTGACTTTATTTATCTTTTCATGAGAAAGGGATATCAACTGTACTTGTTGAAGTATGCTCCAGTTTACCCTCCACATAAAAGTTTTGATTAATTCCCCCCATTAGAACAAATTACAGGTGAAACAGGTTTTGTTGTTACAGGCTAAAGATGCGTGCAAAATCAAGTATGGAGGTATAATTATAGGTTAAGAGAAGCTTTTTCTACATATTTCTTCTGTTTGTTGCAAGAACACTATTCCACCCTTAACAGTACGACCACCATCCACTTATGTTATTGTTTCATTATTACTCAAACTTACAATGAGGTGTTAGTTGTGCCTCAGAGTGTACCTTATGGTACATTTAGTATCATGCTAATATCATGCTAAAATAGTATACCAAGGAAATACAAAATAAAAATAATGATTACAGTTGACATCAACACTCAGAAAAAGACTCAATGTATTAAGAAGACATACCAGAAAGAGGTCTGTTGGAAGTGTTATCAACCTATAAGACAATAGCTGGCCTTCCAGCATCACGCAAAATGTCACAGGTTGCAAACTTGCTTAGCATGGAAACTGCGAAAGCAGATTTATTTCCAATAAGTCTCAATAATTTGTAAATGCCAACAGTTTCCAACCTGGAAGAAAAGACCCATGTAAAGCTAGCTACATATTACCATCATGACTCGCAATAGCATTCTGACCAATGATTAACTTTGTTCCCGCCCTAAATCTCCCAGCAGCCAAAACGTATAATAAATAATAAATCACCAAATATGAAGATATAAAGTTCCAACAGTCAAATGGTCGTTAATAAAGTGAAACTTAATTGAACCGTGAATTACAAACAATGAAACATAAATTCTACAATACGCTGTCTTAAACGCGAAAGCACCAAATCCAACATAAGTGAAAAGAATCACATGAGGATACATAGAAAAGTTACCATTTTTTGTAGACAACACTAAAGTGAAAGTTACACCACCGAAAGAAAATCTAATCAAAAGAGAGATCTGAAAAACAAATCAAAAGAGAGATCTTAAAAATCCTTGTAAGAATATTCCCAACTCCAAAGAAACAAATAGCACAATGAAGAATAGGATAAAGTTCTAGCTTCTTGTTAAACTGGTGGATATAGTCAAAGCTTCTTGTTAAACAAATAGAGTAAGAGTGAATGACTGATCAACCAATAAGATACCTTTTCTACGATGGGACTTCCGCCTATTCAACTTAACTACTTATCTGGATGATCATACTAGGATTATCAAGACACTAACTCACAATCTTTTCTGAATTAAAATTTAACCCTAAAGATCATAGATCAAGCAATGTAAAAACAAAAGGGTATTCAAAAAATTCGTACTTTATTAAGTGAAGTATTTTGATTGATCTGGTGGAAGAAGAATCAAAAACAAAATCCAAATCCGCAATATATTACGTATCAATCAATAAATCCAAATTAGGAATTTTTTATCAATAAATCAACCTACACTACCAAACACGTGAATTACAAACTCAGTAAACATGATGCTTTACTTAATATATTATTTTCGTCCTCCCCTGCAAAACGAAAACCGTGTGATTCAGTAACTCCAATGCTTTTCATTAGCTTGACGTAAATGGAACCTTTAAGAAAAAAAACACAATCTGGGTTTGTAACAGCATGCAATTAGATCAATGACAAAATCAAAATTTCGAATCCACAACTAATGGTGCTATATCAAACAATCCCCATACTAATTACGATCAGGTACGTTAGATTTTGGATTCGACAATCCCCATTACCCTAATTTAAACTCCATCAGCAGCTCCAGACGAATCCCCGTCGACAACAACTACATGATTCGAACAATCCCCATTACCCTAATTTAAACACCAGTAACAGCTCCAGAAGAATCCTCCTCTACAATAACTACATCAGCATGGAGATAAGACGATATCATTGAATGAATCAGGGTATGTTTGGTTTCATAGATTTTGGGGTCGACGCAAGGTTAAAGAGATTTTGGGGTTGGCGCATGGTTAAAGAGAAAAAGAAAGAAGATGAAAAGAAAAGATTAGGGATAGGTTTCTCAATCCCGATTGAAAAGATAAAAGATAAGCGGAATGTGAACGCAGTTATATTGGGGGGGAAATCGCAAGCTTTCTCGACCGTCCAATGACTACTTCATCCGTAGCTTCCCGACCTTCGGATCGGGTCTATATTAAATGTCGTCCGTCTGATAGCTTTTGTCATCATGGAGACAAACACCATACCTTTTTATAACAATGATTTTCAACATAGATTTGTTGTGGACTGAAAACACATGGGAGTCCAGCTGCTTGAGGAAACGGGGGCATTATAGTCATTAATCTGACTATCTGAGGTTGTTGTGCACCCATTTAAGAGTAAAAATGCAACAAACCAAAATATCTCAAACTTTTAACTTTCTCCTTCAAGCACTAACTAACGTCGCCGTTATTCATCCAAAACTCGTTAAGGAAAAAGTTGTATTTTTGTTAGCTACGTGGCGAATGGGAAGAAGAGGAGTACTACTTTTTCGGATTCCAAACAGTTATATAAAAGAAAACAAAATAAATTTATAAAGTATTTGATATCCTTTAGATGACTTCTCCGTTTTGCAATTCGGATGCAAAATCCAATGGTTATTTTATTTTATTTTTCCAAAAAAAAGGCATAGCCTCAAATTTTCATTAATAACCGATTCGAGATCGGATTCATTACAGAGTTAATCAGGGTCACATTACAATCATCAAAATTATATAATCTCCGCCAGTTCTTGACAACCATTCCTACTACACCAAACAACCGAGACTAATTTTCCATAAGACGCATCCAAATCAAGAGGCCAAATTCGTTTCGTTTTAAACAAACTAAACAAATTTGCATTCCTACAAAAATCAGCAAAGGGATCTTTAAAAGATCCGACCAGGGTTTTAAGACCTTGTAAAACAAGGTAAAGTAAAGTAACAATAACACAATCTACAGTAACAGGAGTCTTGGTAACAATCATAGTAATAGGAGTCTCGGTAACAGTCTTGGTAGCTGGAGTCTTCTGAATCGGGTGAACTCGGTCTGGATCGGTCGGAATGGGCCTGAATCGGCATCAGAGAAACAATTGTAGTAGCAGATGATGAGTTGCAGATGGGTTTGTTGTTGATGGAGTTTTTGATTTCATCTCTAACTTCGTTATCGTTGATGTTGATTCGGTCACAGTTGAAGAAGATGGTCTTGTCAGAAAAGAGCTATAGCCCTTTGCTGAGATTAACAAAACAACACTCAAGATAATAGGTAGAGATTAAATATAGCAACAAAAACAAGAACACCCAAAATCAGAAAGAAACTCTAGATCTAGAACAAAGAAATAAAAGAGAAAACTATCTCCTGATCAAATAGAACTGATAAGGAAAGATTAAACAAGAGTAGGATAAGCTAAAGAGGGTGATCTGCTCAGACCATCCCCCATGGGAACCGATATGAGCAGGAGCCGATTATTGGTTTCTAGTTTCTCTTATCTCTGGTTTTGGGTTTTTCTTTCCGGGGAGGAGAGAGAGAAAAGTTAAAATTTGGAGTTATTTTTTTAAATTTGTTTATCCACTGCAAAATCACTACTCAAATTTGGAGTTATTTTTTCAAGAGTTTCGTTTTGGAATTGATATCTAGTAAAGCAAGATCAAGAAAACTAAAATTTTTATAGTTTGGTGGATTATTAGGCAACATAAAAATAAATTGTGCATATCTCATGGGCCATTCAACAATTTCCAATATTTGACAGGGTGCATTATTCAGGAGGGATCGTGTTAACTTGTGGCTATAACCAAAACAAATAGGAAAAATTGAGACAGTATATATCATTTTTTGCTTCCATACTCTTGCCCTGACCATTATGGTGTCTGGAGAGTTCAAAATACGCTTCAGTAACATAATTGAATAAGATTTTATAAAATTTAGTATATTTTCAAGATAATCAGGATAACATCCCTCAAATTGATCCACTTGCTTGCAATCTCTAACATTATAATAGTAACTAAAATAAGATGAATGTGGCAAATACTAGACGAAGTAAAAACCAAATCCATAAGAAAAAATATAAAGCATTCCATATTCTCTAACATTGCAACAGCAGCGACTACTGCAAGAATAGCAAACCATAACTTTCCAATAAGACCCTTAGATATACACACAGCATTAGCAGTATCCTTTGAATCGTTTTACCTAACCATTTGCAGAATCACCTATGTGTGTTTACCTGATACCATCTGCTCTATTTCTTATAAAGAGAGAAAGCTTTAGAAGAAGAAGAAACTAGAACCCAAATTTGCAACTAATGGCGACCAATACGCTAACACCGAAACACATGATGCCGAATGTTATTAATTCTTTGTAGCCACGTACACTAAGACCCCTTCCAATGATCACAACTAGGCTGGTGAAGAAAGATAAAGCACTAAGAGCAGTACAGTGCAAACATAAGACTTAAAAAAAAAAAAAGCGAACATATCGATGTAAAACTTTATAAAATAATAAGACTTTTTGGATCACTTTATATTACCACAATATGTTTACTATATGCAATAATACTAACTTAATTTTAAAAAATGTGTTTTTTGTGATAAACACATAATAAATAAATGTTTTTTTTCTAAAAAAAAAACATGGAAAATTGTGTTATAAGTTGAGTCCCTTCATTTTAAACCCATTATATATTTTGCTACATCAGTTGTGTCCATTTATTTTAAACATGTTACTTTGCACTTTGTTGTATAAGTTGTGTCTCTTCATTTTAAACTCATTGTTTGAAAATATTGTTGATTCTTGTGAAAGACATGCCTATAATTTGGCAAAAAAACACGAAGATGAATTACGTGTCCCTGTATTTTAAAGTTATTGTGTCCTTTATTTTAAACACATTGTTTTGCCATATGGCACTTTAAATTCTTAAAAAAATGTAAAACTGAATGTAGTGTTACCAAGTCAAAAAAAATGATCCTCCTTTATATGATAACTATTGATTCACTTTATGCCCTAAATTTAATTTTAACAAAAAAAAAAAAGAATAAATCGATATAAATCAAGATAGGCTGATTAGTGAATTAATAATCTATTATAAGAACTAATGAGTTACCTAGTTACCTTGTATTGTTTTAAAGGAATATTAATACCCTAATTATTTTTCTCTCCCTTTTTGTTCTCAGAACTTGGAGAAAAAAAGAAGACAAAAAGTTTTAAAAAAACAAATGCATGGGTTGCAAAGAGTAAATAGGATTTCTTTATCTAGGTAGATTTTATAAAAAAAATAATTCTGCTACCCCTTTCAATAGTTCAATATTACCAGGAATACCAACAAACTATTTAACAGAGGTGTATTCGATCAAGAGTTGTAAGGATAAGTGTGGATTCTTGTTTTACATGAAATATATGGATTTATAAGATTTCGTTATATATCCATGGACTTATGTTAAACTATCATGGATTAAAGTGGAATCTTTTAGAGATTTGTATGGAATAATAAAGTTCAAAATCAGGTTGTCTATATGAAATGCGGTTAGCGTTTTATAAAATGTCTGATTGAAATTTATTGTCATGGTCTTCTAATCAATTGTGTTTCTAGCTTGCACAGAGTTGAAAGAGGTAAAGCAAGTTACCAAGTTCATGGGTTTTGCTATCAAAGTGAGTTTTGATTAAGATGAATACTTGGGTACTTTTTTGATTGACATTTATTATAAAAACGGGTAAATTGAAAAAGAAAAATTTATTTTGATGATTTACCAAGTAAAACTGATATGACTTGAACTACTATAATAGTATAAAATTATGGGGTACTGACGAAGTGGTAAGACTGAAGTTTATTTGCAGTTGTCTCACTGAATGAGGGAAACTGATATCATTCTCGATAGATAGGTTATCTCGAGTGTTATGTTCGTGATAGAAATTTTATCTCAAGAACCCATAAAATTCTCGTAGCTAGAGATTTTGAGAGGAAAAACAAGATATTTTGTTCCATAATTTGATCAAAAATTCACAAAAGTCTTGGATCATGAAAACATATAATAAATTGAATACCAAAGATTTTTTAGGAACATTGAAATATCTAATTTGAATACCTCGGATTTTTGTGGAATTAAATATCCATGGTTTTGAATACAAGAGGGTTACAAATTCATTTTTATCAAAAACATTAGTATCTATGCTAGTTTTTTGAACTTTTTGATGCAATTTGGTCGACATATGCTGAAGATTTTTAATCCTTGCTTCCTTGGCAATGTAGTCCGCTGCTAAATTATGCTTCCTCGCAATATATTTCACTTTAGATTTAGGTAGTTCACTCAAAATTATCCTTGCTTCATGCATAGTGTTTTCCGCTGTCCACGAAAAGTCTGAACTTACCACTTTGCAGTCTGTGACTATTGAAACGCTAGACAAAACATTTTCTTTTAGCCAAGTAACTGCCTTTAGTAAAGATTTTGCATCTGCGCAAAATGCTGACGTAGCCCACTCTGAACCGCTGATAAGTGCATGGAAGTCTCATGATCCGCTAAGTATAGGATAAAGGCATAACCCATCGACCAATCTTCTTTCATAAAGGACGCATCTATAAAAAACTATCCAATCTGAATTTAGGTTGGACCAGGAGTAATTGATTGAGATTTTCTTTTGTATTTTTATATCATCTTGAAGGATATTTGAAGGGGTAGATTGTAAAAATCTATTAATTTTGCCTTTAGGGTTTGGATTTATTTTCTCAAAAACAACCGAGCATCTATATTTCCAGATGAACCAAATGATGGTGGATATTTGATGGTGGATATTCTTTCCTGTAAATTGACCAAATCAGGCTCCGTAGTCCACCATCTAACCCAAGAAATAATTGTGTTTGTATTGCATTTTAAGATTAAATTTTCGAGGTAGATACCAAACCAAATTGCTTTTGCGTAAGGACACTCTCTGAAGAGATGGTATTCCGTTTCCTACGCTTGATTATTACACATTTACACATCTGGAAGTTCGTGTCAATATCTGGATTGTGCTCTCCCAGTTTGGAAGAAGTTGGAAGAGCTTTTTGAGCTAGTCTTATTCTTGGGATTACCTGAATTTTCCAAATCTTTTCCCAGGGAAAGTCTAAAATGTCATTATTATCTTGATCCTGCTTTGCTAGAAAATTATAGATATTCTTAGCCGAGAATTTCCCTGAGTGATGATGCTCCTCCATCTAATAATGTCTTGCTCTTGTCTCCTTGGATTTATAGCTTGAATTTTTTTTCTATCCTCTGGGTAAAAATATTTGTTTAGTTTTTCCTGATCCCATTTATTTTGTTTCGTCATTAACTCTTGTACCATTGTTGGTGCCTGATCTTGTAAGTTGAGAATTTTGTGGACAATATCCGCATTAGGAATTCATCTGTCCTCCCATATTTTTACCCGATTCTCCGTTTTTGACTTGCCAAACGAAATTTCCCTTAATCAGTTCTTAACCTTTTTGTATGCTCGTCCAAATCCACGACAAATTCGAAGTTCTAGAGGCTTCAAGTGGGTGTGAATTTGGGAAATACTTGGCTTTAGGAAGTTTAACCCATAATTGATTTGATCAGTGATTAACCTATTGGAAAGTTTTGTGGGGAGAGCTATATTAAATTGATACGGGTTTTTAATTCCTAAACCTCCTTTAGAGACAGGCTTGCGCATATACTTTTCCAAGCTCTTATGAAACCTCCTTACCTTTTTTGCCGTTCTTTTTTCCACCAGAAGTTTCTTTGAATTCGGTCAAGTTGATCTAGAGTTTCTTTTGACAAAGCTAGGACTTGCATTTGATAAGTTGGGTAGGCTTGAAGAATCAATTTAATAAAAATTGTCCTGCCCGCTTGGGATAGAAGTTTGGATTTCCAGCCTTGTAGAGTGAAATAATATTTTTGAAGGAGAGGCTCAAAGTTGGCTTTCAGATTCTTATCAAAGAAAGAGGTGTACCCAAGGGACTTTTGGAATTTTGGCTATAATTTTCCCATGTTTGGGATGGATACGGGGACTAAAATAAACACTTGATTTTTTGTAAATTAACCATCTGGCCAATAATTTTCTCAAAAAGCAGTAAAGTGTCCAGAAGGTTTTTACCTTCCCTAGACCCGCTTTAGTGAATTTTTGCTAGTTTGAATACTGATTCTCAATTATCTATAAATTAAATACACCCCTAAAATGGTTTTGACTTTTTTATTAAAAACTTGTATCATTAATCCAATGTATCTTAACAAAAAAAATAAAAAAAAAATGATGCCCCTAGAAATATGTTGCCCAAAATTGAACTTTGGCCACTTTATGTCAGGGCCGGCCCTGGTAGGAGTCTACAGAATAGAAAACCCAAGAAATTTGTATAAGAAAAAAGACAAGAATTGAAACTTCAAAATTAATTGAAAACTGAAACTACTTACATTGGAGTCAGATGTTGAGTTCTCCTCTGCAAACATACTGATGAAATACTCAATTTTCACAGTGATAAACGCCATCCAAGGCCGAAATCTTGAATTCGTCGTCAGCGTCACCGGAAGAATGTCCATTCTTCTTACCTTGAGTATCAAAAAGCTGAATTTCTTAATCAAATAAGTGAACAAACATCTCAAGCAAACTACCATGAAACCATCAGCAACCATCACACATAAAAACTTCAAAAGTTGAATCAAATCAATCCTTCCTCGGTCCATTTTTATGTTTTTTGTTGATTTTGATATGAATGTTTGTACTTGGTTGATGTTGGTGGTTTTATAAGCTTTGATTTGAGAATCAGCCAACCAAGCTGCATCGATTACCCTTTTGAAAGTGCCCATCAAAATCCTCCTCCTGTTTCTGAAGTTTTCCCTAACAATGAGAATTACTTAAAATACTCTGTCTCATTACCTTTTCTTCTTTTCTCCTCTGATAATGAGACTATTAGTTCCATATTGTCTGGGTAATTTAGGATTCTGCGGTTTATAATTCTTTAGGGCCTCTCCACTCATTGTCAATTGGTTTTGAGTTGGATGCTCATATTCTAAAATGGTATCAGAGCAGGCTATTTGCGAAGAGTCATTTGACCGCGCCTTTATTTCGCATCACCCGGTTTATTATCAACGTGTTAGACCCAAGGAGGCTACACGTGAGGGGGCATGTTGAGACTATTAGTCCCACATTGTCTGGGTAATCTAAGATCCCGCGGTTTATAATCCTTTGGACCTCTCCACTCATTGCCAATTGGTTTTGATTAGGATAATTGGTGTTTAGTACTCAATTTTTGACCAACACTAAGCTTTGGTCTAACATTTGTCTAACGTTAGGGCTTGGTACCTGGACTGAATGTTGACCTGCATGGACTTTCAATGACCAGACTTTAGTTAATTTTATAAAATAAAAATACTTTAATATTAGGAGTTTAAAAGCATACCCCTGAATTCGGTATAGAACCGGTATGGCGTACCTGTCTCGTACATATCAATCCAAAGTCACTCACCGGAGAAAACCAAGAACGGCAATCACTAATGAAACACAAACTAGCAGAGTTCGGAGAAATCAAAATCTTATTTTCATTAATCAATCAATCATCGATTCAGTCTTAACAAACATAGGAATTTCTAAAAATAACGAAATCTGATTTTAATTAATCAATCAATCATCAATTCAATCTCAACAGGGGAATTCTACTTCATCAACAATCAAACAACAAGAACTCATTAAATCCAGTTTAGGGTTTCTTCTAAAAAGAGGATTTTTAACCACTAATCTCCCAAACCCAAGTGATTGAAGAGTTCAGATACCAAAAAAACATTGAGTTTTTGATGAAGAAGAAGAATGTCACAGTATTGGGTTTTTGGGATCGAATTAGTGTTTTGATATGTGGTGTTTTTCCATTCAGCTCTGGTTTAATATTGAAGTTAGAAATTGAGTTTGATTTCAATCTGAAACAGGCGAAACGGTGAGGGTTGTTGTGACGATGAGAAGGTAAAATGGTTTTTGTGACGGTGATTGCAGAGGTAGTGAGAAGGTTGCAAGGAAGTGATGATGGTGGTGGCGGCGATGGTGAGATTCTTTGACCGAGCTTCAATTAATTTTACAGAACAAAATTGTTGAGAATACAATGTACCCTTGAAATGTCCAAGGATTCAACGGCTTTAGAAAAAGCATATAGCCTACATTGAGATCAAACATTCACTAATCTGAAGAAAAAAAAATGAACAAAACCTAATTTCTCTACTCCATTTCTTCTTACTCCGTGTCTGCAACAGAACCTCCCAACCTCCCCCCACCCCCACCGAAAAAAAATCAAATCAAATCCAAATCACCCACTCTCGTATATAAAATCCAACTCAAACCCATCATTATAAATCTTATTTAAGAGAAATATCATCAGATTTGGGTGCTGTTTTTTTTCCTTGCCCAATCTTACCTTCAGCAATCAATTCGATACCCTGCACAACAACACAAATCATAATCAAATCATTAGATCAGAGATAGATAAAGAGATGTCTTTAAAACAAATTTTGATGCCCTTCAAACAAATTTCTTCACTGCCGTAATCTGGAGATGTTGTTTGTGATTCCATATCGTTGCTCTTCTTTGATTTCATTTGTGTAAAATTGATGAAATTAGGGGTTTTGGTGGAATGTTTTATTTGTTCATTCTTAATTTTATTACTAGTTCTTCCATTATATTTCCCCCATTTTGGAACCCTAGAAACTGAGAAGATAGAAATAGAGAAATTAATGGATTCCATTTGATATAAGAATTGTTAGGGTTTGGAAAAATAAGAGAAGATGGGTTATCCACAGCAAGTGAGAAGGTTGTTTTGATGTGATCGTGATAAGTCATGATGGCGGTAGTGAGAAGGTGGCAGAGAAAGGGATGGTGGTGGTGGTGATGGTCCGGAATAGTCTGTTCGGAGAAGAAGACAATTAGATAGGATAGGGTTATAGATTATCATGTAAATGTTGGCGAAGTAAAGGGTGTGATAGTAAATTTGTTTATTAATTAGATTTTATATATAACTTTTAATAATTTCTTAACAGAAGTCAAAATTTAACCTAGTCAATGTCGGGTCCAGGTACCAAGCCCTAACGTTGGACAAATATTAGACCAAAGCCTAGTGTTGGTCAAAACCTGAGTACTAATGTCCAATTATCCCGATTTGATTTGTTATTCATCTTTTCTTAAATGCATAATCTGTTATGCGTTCTGTTTTAAGGTGCATAAGTTTTCACGCATTCTTGTTTTTGTGTTTGCAGATCGAAATGCCTGCCATTAGTTCACTAGCTGTAATTCATTACTTCAATTAGTTCTTAGCTCAACCTGTTGACATGAACACAACTTTGGAGTCTTTGGAGACAGTCGTTTGCCAGAAATGGACTCGTTTATTACCTCATCATATCAGATTTTCCTTTAATGATGGAACCAAGTTTGTGCGAGTTGATTCTGATGTTTTGCTTCAGTGTTTTGCATCTCGTTGCCATTGTAAAGGTCAGAAGAGCTTTGATTTACTTGTTGAAGTTGGGAGCAATTCTTCCAGCAGTCGTAGTAGTTTTTCGCGTAGCTGTGTAGTTGAACCTGAACTTGAAGAAGCTGTGGTGAATTTCCTTGAAGATGGTTTTGTGCCTGTTAACAAGGTTCTTAGGTCTCATGGTTGGGATACATTACTTGGCCCAGTTGGTAAAGTTTTTTTTTTTTGAGGTGTAGCAGAAGTACGGATTACAGAGAAAAAATATGAGGTTAAATCTGGGTATGTTCTTCTTTAGACTAAGAATGAACCTAGCAGGTTCTATACAAAGTACCCAAAAGAAAATTGCCCTTGGGAGTTTAAGATTTGTGCTATTGATGTTGAAAACAGAATACTCAAGGTTAAGAAATATGTTTGTGATCATCACTGTGGATTGGGATATCAAAGGCTCTTCCACAAGCTCAGCAGTAAATTTGTTTCTAGTTTGATCAATGATGAAATCAGAATTGAATCCGAATTTCAGAGCTTCTGATTTGTTTAAAAAAACTACCAATGGGGTCAATGTGAAATATCTCCAAGCTTACAATGGCAGAGAGAGAGAGTGTATGAGGATATATTTGGTGATGATGTCATGTCGTATTCGCATCTGGTTTAGTATGTATACGCCATTCGCACCACAAATCCGGTGAGTTTTATTGATTTTCAGGTTGAAATGGATGTTACTAGCACCCCCAAATGAAGTTAGTTCGAATTAGAAGTTGAAGCACCCTTAAATAAGTTTGTGCGTCTTTTTGTTTCTTTCGAGGCATGTTTCAATGTTGAACAAGGTATGTTTTCTGACAGTAGTTTTCACTTATCATTATGCAACCTTTTTTATATACGTGCATAATATTTTATTCATTATTTATTTTAACTGCATAATGTCTTATGCATTTATTTTTTAGCTGCATAATACTTCATGCATTCTTTTTAGGGTTGTTTGATTATATATATATATATATATTTTTGTCCTAAAGCATGTTTTTTTGTGTACAAGGTTCTTTCCCTTAGCCATGGCCCTAGTCCCTGGTGAAGATAATGATAATTGGGAATGGTTCATGAGGAATTTGAGCAAAGTTGTTGATCAAGATCAAAGGACAATCACATTTTTATCTTATCGTGGAGAAGGAATAAAGAGAGTTATTCCAATTGTTTTTCCTGGAGCCTTCGACAGTTACTGTTATTATCATCTTAAGCAGAATTTGCCTATTAATTATTCTGATGAAAGGTATGGTGCTGTTATTGATGCATTTCAAGCTGCTACATATGCTCTTAGTCCTGAAGGTCACCAAACTGCCATCGCTACGATTAGTGTTCTCGGTTGTGGATGGGTTGCAGATTATATTGAAGATATCCCTCCCGAGTGCTGGTCAAATGCATTTTTTTTGGGTTGTAGGTATGGCAGGACATCTTCGAGTCTTGCTTAACCCTTCAATAGTTGGATTAAGCTACACTAGAAGCTCCCTGCAAATGCTCTTCTGGATCAGATAAGGAAGGATGTGATGAAGATGATTTCAGAAAAGGAGAAATATTGGTTTAAGTTTCAAGACAATTTTCACACTGAAGAATAAAGCCAAGATGAAGGCTCTTATTGAAGAGGACGTAACCTGGCTGGTTATACAATCTGATGCTCATGTTTATGAAGTTGAGGGTGGGGAAAGTTCTCACAGTGTCAACCTTGAGAGAAGGACATGTACCTGTTAGAGGTGGCGCGTCTATGGTTTTCCATGTGTTCATTCATTTGCTTCTATATCAATGTCTGGTTCCAACCCATAAGATTTTATCGATCCTTATTTCACTACTGCATACTTCAATAATTCCTACAGCCATGCGATTCATCCTATTCCGAAGGCCATAAGTTTATGAAGGTAATGATATTATCGATTAACCTGATATGAGGAGGCTGCTAGGAAGACCACTAGCTAATAGACATTTGAGCAGTTACGAGAAGCCTCCCAGGAGAGCTATGCGTTGTGGTAATTGCGGTGAGATTGATCATCACAATAGGCAGTATTGTACAAAATCTACTATCCATCCATATAAAAGTCGTTGAAGCGTCCTAAGTATGTGGTTTTTTAGACTTTTATAAAGCTGCTTAAGTGAGAAAAACTTTCTTGTTTTTTTCTTCTAATGTTCAGTTCTTCCTTTGAACCTAATTCATTTCTCATTCAAATTATTTTTTAATTTTGTTTTTACCATGTAAGACTACTGAAAAAGCGGGGGTCTAACAACCACACCCAATATTTCGTTAGGCAATCTGTATGGACTAACACCAATATAATTCCAAGAGAATCAACTAGACAGTCAGACTCAATCAAGGAAAATATATCACAGAATTATATCTTTGTTTCTCAATGTAATCAGCAAATCAAACAAATAGGAATCCGTGAGCCTGATTATTATGAGAAACAACTTGAATGGTACCAAAGACCAATATTCAAGTGTCAATCAATTTCAATCAACAACCAAAGGTTGGATTTACCAATTGATTGAACTACGCACAACCTGTGATATTTTAATTATATAAACAAATATAATGCGGAAAAGAAATAACACAGACACCAGAAGTTTTGTTAACGAGGAAATCGCAAATGAAGAAAAACCCCGGGACCTAGTCCAGATTTGAACACCACACTATATTAAGCCGCTACAGACTCTAGCCCACTACAAGTTAACTTCGGATTGGAATGTAGTTGAGACCTAACCAATCTCACACTGATTAAGGTACAGTTGCGTTCCTTACGCCTCTGAATCCCAGCAGGACTCTACGCACTTGATTCCCTTAGCTGATCTCACCCACAATTAAGAGTTTCTACGACCCCAAAGTCGAAGACTTGATAAACAAATCTGTCTCCCACAGAAAAGTCTATTCTGATAGATAAATATGTCTCAAACAGAAATACCTACGAAGTTTGTTCCGTCTTTTTATAAATCAAGGTGAACAGGATCCAATTGATAATCCGGTCTTATATTCCCGAAGAACAACCTAGAAATATCAATCGCCTCACAATAACTTAACCATATGGTAGTGGAACAATTTATTGTGGAATCACAAAGAATGAGACGAAGAGCTTTGTGATTACTTTTTATATCTTACCTATCGTAGATAAATCTCGAGCAAATCTTAGAGATGATAGTACTTAATAAGATAGAACAAGTAAGATCAGAACACGTAACTACAGAGAAAATAGTTGGGTCTGGCTTCAGAATCCCAATGAAGTCTTTAAGTCGTTAACTTATAATGTGTTTAGGAAAAACCTAGGTTAAAGGAGAATCGGCTCTAGTCGCAACTAATATCACACAGGAGATGTGGGGATTAGGTTTCCCAGTTGCTAGAGTTCTCCCTTATATAGTCTTCAAATAAGGGTTTGATAACTTTGAGACAAAGCAATTAATATTCACCGTTGGATGAACACCTTATTTAAGATTCAAGCTAATATCTCTTCATCGTTAGATGGTCTTAGCTTGTTACACACAAATGAAATATACCTTTATTTAGATATGGGTAACCGTACCTAAACGTGTATATTGAGTTGGCTCAATAACAGTTAACCGAAGTTAGCCATATGAACACTTTTGTGTTAACCTTGTTCATCTTAACACTCCTAGACCAAATGATAATCAAATGAATCTATTGTGTTACTCATAGAGTTGTTCAATTGTTTATATTCTCATAGAAGTATACAAGACACAATTGAAGCAAAATCAGATTGATTCAAAAGAATTAGTTCATGAACATTTTAGCCACGGTTTGCAAAGGTTGAATTCCTTAATTTATAAATGTATTTTTTCATGAGTATGAAATCATACTTAACCGATTTTAGAACTTAACCTCATAAGTTTGAGAACGGGTACGCAAACTTAAGTTTCGGACTTTGCTCTTTTCCGATAGTTCGCAAACGGGTACGCATATTGAGTTCCCGGACGTTAACAATTAAAATTGTTTGCATACGGGTATGCATACTGTGCTATATCCAGACAATGGTTAATTGTTCTAAACTCCCATTTCAATCATTGAAACATTCTTAGAAGACGACAATAGCTGTCTCACACAAACTATTAGCTTATAAGCAATTTTCAAGTGATCGAATGATCAATACGAAACATTCCGAGTTTACATCAAATGACTGTCTCACACAAATCATGTAAGATGTTACAAGGCGATTTTCACATGATCATCTTTTGACTTTCGCCAAGAATAATGATGAACGTAGTTAAAGCAAAAAGGTTTCCAACATATATTTCGAGAAAGATATAGGCGAGTTAAACTCAGCTCGAAATATCAAATGTGTATAATGTGAAAGTCTATATAGCTATACGACTTAGTCTCAATAAGAGATAGAATAGAATAGACTTCTGAGTGATAAATGAGTTCAAGTCTCCACATACCTTTTGTTGATGAAGTTCCTCCAAGCTCCCCTTAGTAGATCTTCATCTTCAATCGATGAACGCCGTGAAATCTAAAGCTCAACTACACATTGTATCCTAATCCGAGACATAGCTATAAGTAGACTAGAAATTAAGACTTATAGTTTTGACAACTAAACTTGACAAACAAGCTTGAGATAGCAACGGTTGCGAGTTTGACCAAGCAGTGCTCTAACAATCTCCCCCTTTGTCAATTTTAGTGACAAAATTATCAATACATATGGATTACAAAATAAATAAACTTTGTAGCTTCTCATCCAAATGCTTGATTTCCTTGGTTCTTCAACATTCCTTGAATTCTTCGTCACTCCAAGTACTCTAGTGATTCTGAACGTGTTCAACTCAGCATCATAGTTGTTAAAGATCCATAGCCATAACAATAAGAAAACAGTTGTTCTCAATTATTGTTATACAGTGTCATAGTATTATTGCACAACATTAAAGTTCAATTGTATCACAACTTTGACAATAATACTATGGTGATATGTATCACTCCTCCTTAGTCAATACTTCATCTCACAATAAAAACCACTCCCCCTTACATAATGATCCGTAAACCATATGTATTTAGTGTGAACTACAAAATAATTCTCCCCCTTTTTGTCAATATAAATTGGCAAAGGTACGAAAACTAGTGGGATCATAATAAAATTCTCAAAGAGATTATTCATGACTAAAATAGAACATATCAACTTTGGTTCGATGATTTCACATAGTCGAAACTTAGTGTATTCATCAAGGAGTTAATAAAGATACAAGATAACTCCTACAATATTCCACAGCCGCACTCCTCACAAAGATTTGGCAATTAAGCACAAGTTCAATTAAGAACTCTCCCCCATAAAATATCATTCCCGAAAGAACAACAAGAGCGGCCTTACTTTTACAAGAAAAGAAGGATTTCTTTGGACATTAACAAATCACATGAAACATGAATTTTTATCCAGAAAACTCAATTAAATTAACCACAAAGGAACCTCAATGATTAATTTAACCGGAAATGCTCAACTTTTACACATAGATGGGTTACGGAAAACCCAATGGGATGATTTAATAAAAGCCTTACAGAATCCTAGACAACCAAGCAAGAATCTATGATGTCTAATTTTTGATTCCCTTTTAAGCAACAACTGGAAATTATTTTTAGGATAACGTAAGGGAACTTCCTTTGTATAGAAAGACATCTTAGCGTTTTTGCTACAGATTATTACCCTGTAGTTTTGAAAGGATGTTTCCGGAATAGACTTATGTAATGAATCTTGTTCTAGAAAGATATTTTCAGATGAAAGAGACGTGTGCTCCTCTTGTATTACAATTGTTGTGCAACACGGGAGAGAAGCAGTGCACTCATTTATCACTGAATCAATATCAACATCAACAAGAACATTATTCATCATAACATGATTTAGTCTACTGAGAAAGTCTTGTTCCTTTTGGAGAACTTTCTCAAAATCAAGAGAGAGGTTCTCGAGAAGATTTTCGACTTCTGAAAACACTTCAGGTGAATTTATTCCAGGAGGCGGAAGAGACAAAATATTTTCTACATATTTAATCAAATCAGACATAGAACCAAATTCTGTATCTCCTGGCACGTTCATTGATTAGCACGTAAGTGCGACATAATTGTACCCATAACTACATGAGCTAGGCCTCATTATATTGCTAATAAGCTAGTTTTGAGTCATTTGTAGGAAATACAAATGAATCCGCCTTCCCGGAGCATAAATGGCTAGTGAGAAGCTGAACCAGATATTCCGTCTCAAACCATCGTTGCTGCATATATCTCTGCAGCAAAGAAAGAAAAATATGATTATAGGCAGCCTAGTTAATGGTGCGGCACAACCTAAACATTTCGGACCGTGGAGGAGATCAAATTCCAAGTGAGTGTGAACTGCTTGTAGGACCAGAAATTCCTCAGCAAAAAAATATTATTTGGAGCACTTATGTGATTGGTCAAAGTGGAATAAAAAGAACTAAATGTATGGAGAGGGACCAGTGCTTCATTTCAGAGTTATTTTGTAAAAAAGTCGTATCTTTTTGAATTAGGGTCTGGGTCGTAAAACATGCACTTGATTTATTAGGATCGTAGATTAACTTTGACCGTTTTATTTTTTACTAAAATGCCCTTATAACATAATTAACTGACATAATATCCTAACCCTGGTTAGCAACTTAACATGTTTTGCTGTGACATTTCATCAAACATGTACAGTGCATTTTGAAAAGGGAAAACACAAGATATTTGAGAACCCTACTGTGTATAATTTAGACACCAATATACACTGACATGTTTATGTATTGCTACTCATCCGGCTTGTAGAGAACTGTGAAAGGATGACTCGTTCTTATGTACATTTTCAGATGGAAGAAGGTCGCTCTGCAGTGGAGAAGTATATAATAGTTAACATGTTACTACTAGAAACAGTGGTTCTCAGACGTACGAAGAAGAAACTTAGACGTACGAACTGCAAGAAGATTGGGTTTGTTTTATGTCGCAAAAATAGGATTATAAGATGACTAATGTTGACTATAGGGTTTAGTGGAGGAAATTAAAAAGCTATAAGAGTTTAGAAAAGATTGGGGAAATTGCGGTTGGAGTCAAATTTTTATCCACAACATGAGTCGAAGCTATAAAAGAAGCATTTACTGGGGAAGAATGGACCATAACCCTCTTCAAACTTCCCACCACCAGAAGTTATATGCTTTTGACAATTTATAAACCGTCAACGATAGTCAATTGACGGTCAAGAGTTTGGTGAAATTATAAAAGTCAATTAACTATTTTGTAACGGTCTTCCGTTAGTCAACGACCCAAATGCATCACGTGCATGTTCTACAACCCAGATCCTAATTAGATCAAAAAATTAGGACCCATTTACAAAATAACTCTTCATTTTAGATACACAAGTTCATAGTGATTACAGGGCACTATGAACGTGGAATTAGTGATGAGAAGAAATCATTGGTCAACGTGGGTTCGGTTTGAACAGTTTTATTTCCTTCCGTATCACATGGCACCAAGAGTGGAATTGGGGTTAGTGGTAATAAGAAGTTTAATCATTTTTGTCTTTGTGTGCTCACTGTTCTTGTGAGTTTGAATTAAGAAAGTGGGCGGCACTTTCTTGATTTATGATTGGACTTTTCTAGTGGGCCTAATAGATTATCAGACAAGGAAGTCCACTTAGACGGAAGTCTTTTAAGAGGAACGATGTTTTGGGAACTACCTCAAAACAGTGGGGGACTACTCTATTATATGAATGCCCAACCCAAATTTTAAGGGGTGTCCTAAAAGATTAGGGAAGACTAATCTGCCCTTGTCCTAATTAAGGTTATAACTAATCCTAATAACCACTAATTTAACCACTACCCACTAATCTAACCCCTAAATTAAAACATAAAATCAGTTTTAAAACCCATTTTTTTCTTTTATTTTTCTTCTTCATCTTCTTCTTCTTCTTCTTCTCCTCTTCTTCTTATACATCGTCGATTCGAAAAAAATTCATCGTCGATTAATCAATCTTTATAAACAATGCGTTCTAAGCAGACACCTAGAATTCCCGGATTGAGTCCGGGTCTGGCTAACATAGCGAATCTCCCAAATCAATTTGAAGTTGATAAACAACTTCAAGCAAAGTTGGGAGACGAAGTGAAGCATCCAACATCAACCAAGGAGTCTGATTCTATCAAAATGAAAATCCGCAGGTAATTTACTTCATACCCATTCCTTTGAATCGTTTTTGGTTGAAGAAATCGATTAGAAATCATCAAAAACCATTGAAAATGGTCGTTACAGTAGAGATTTCGGCTAGGAGAAAATTTTAAAACCCTAGAATTTGGTAACCGAACTTTCAATATGAAGAACAGTTCGGCCAATTAGGAATTTTTAGGTAACCGAACTATGAAGTTCGGTAAGCTCGCAAAAAACAAAGCGTAACCGAACTCCTTCTTTATATGAAAATTTTGAGTTCGGTTACCTCGATAAATTTATATAGGTAACCGAACTTTGATAAAATATAGTTCGGTTACCTTGCACTTTCTATGTGGTAACCGAACTTTGATCTGTCACATACAAACTTGTAATTCGGTTACCTCGCAACTTATACCAGATAACCGAACTTTAGTCTTTTAACATTTTGTGCTTGATGTAATCCCATGTTCAATGTTATTTGATAAGACAATATTCTGTTTATCTAATAATGTGGTTTTCATTCATTAGAAACAAAGGGAAAAAAATTAATCCCCACGTAGCCGAAGATTTGAGAACTCCAACCCCTCGCGGTAGGATACATCTGGATTTCCGAAACCGTGGTACTAAAAATGCAAAACATGGAGGGGGATAATTACAGGAAGTCAATCAAGAGGTGATGGAGAATACAATTGATAATGTTATTGAAGAAGAGAATGATGATGAAGAAGAGCAAGGAAATGAAGACCAAGGAAATGAAGAGGTTGAACAACAAAGAGAACACGTTGAAAATGTAGAGGAAAAAGAACAAGGACAGGACAAAGAAGGAGAAGGACAAGAGGAAGAGAAGGATGAGGAAGAAGAGGGAGAGGATGAAGAGGAAGAAGAGGAGGGAGAGGATGAAGAGGATGAAATGGAGGAAGAGGAAGAAGAGCAAGAAATAGTTCCTGTTAAAGAGAAAAAGAAGCGGAAGCCGCCTTGTGATAGATTGATAGACGCATTTATGTGTCTATTTTCATCTCTATTGTGTATATTGTTAGTACCCATTTTTGTACTTATTTTGGTATTTTATCTCTTTGTAGGTGTTTTTGGAGAAATAAGCTTTTTCGGCGAAATTGGCTCGAAAAGTTAATAAATGCAACCCAAGGGACGAGTGTTATGCGGACTCCAACAACGGATAAGGGGCGACCACTGGATAAGGGGTAACCTTACCCCTTCACGTTCAAATTCTAAATTTTGGCGGGAAACCAAAACCAAAATATATACACGTTTCTGGCAGTTTTGGTGGTAGTGATTTGGAGGAGTTTGAGGTCGATTAAACCTCTTATTTTCATAGGGTAGACTCCTTATGGGTCTAGGAATCTAACATGGGTGTTGAAATCGATTAAACTGGGCTCAATCGACGGATTTTTATCTCAACGGAAAAATATGGAAAGTCACGTGTGTGACCGATTTTAGGAAATTTTAGAGATATTAAAGTGCTATAAACCTTACCAAAGCTTGATATCTATCTAAGGAAGAGTTTAGAATCAAAAGGAAAGCTCAAAAACGCATGGAAATCCTAAAACAAGAAATTGCCGCAACTTTGCCGTGAAGAGAAAGGAAGAGATTTTGGAAGATTATGGAGAGATTTAATCGGTATCTTTGATATGAATAGATTGTTTGGGTCATATAGAAGGGGTGTCGAAAGTTAGGGGAAGTTTAGAACACCACAGAGCCGAAAAATCAAAGTTGCAGGAAACCCGCTGCTGCTGCTGAAGAACACGAAGAACTTCGACCCACAAAGGACCGTCGCAGAAGCAGTCTTATATTCAACTACAGAACTGATTTATCGTTTATTAACAACACTTCAGTTGTATCGGTGATTTCTGTAACGCCAGAAAAGCGTTGTAGATTCGCTGTATTATTATTTTTATTCAATAAAAACACCTTTTAAGCCATGTTTCTATCTTTTGAGCATGTTTTCGGTGTGATGAGCTAAACCCCAACACTGGGATGACGGAGGAAGCCATGTTTCACAATTGATGGTAATTATAATTGATTCTTATGACTTTTTGCATTGCTTTTCAATCGATTTATGATTTTCATTGATTATTTGTGATTTTGTTTGATAGTGTATGCTTAGTTTAAGAACTTTTGATGCACTATGCTTATGATTTACATCTAATGCTTTATAAAATCTACTTTTGGCAAAGGAATAGAGTCTATAAAAGAGCTAGTATTGTTATGAATCATCGTATGAACCAATTGATTGTGAAGTTTGGTGGAATCCTAAGTCCCAGTCTCTCGTAATATTGATATCATCTTTGTTTATTTGCTATTTTAATCGAAATATAAGTCTAGAATCGAGTCTTCACAAGTCCGAGTTGAACGAACTCTACTTATCACTTTTTACAACAACATAAAATCACATCAATTTTTGGCGCCGCCGACGCGGACTTGTTTTTAGATTTGTTTTTAGGTTTTTAGGTTTTATTTATTTTTTTGTTCTTATTATTTTTGTTCTTCTTTACGCGTTTGGTATTTTTCGATTCTTTTTCAGATTTGGAGCGGAGCGAAAAGGAAAGAAAAAAAGTGTTATAAGAGGAAAGCATCGCCAAAGATAAAGAAAAGAGGAGTCCAGAGGAGTGAAGAAGAGGATTTTTGTATATAGTTATTTTATTTTATTTTTTTTATTTGATTTTATTACTTTTTATTTTTATAAATTGTAAATAGGGTTTTATTTTTATTTTTGTAATTTTTTTTATTTTTTTTGGACCTTTTTTTGGACATTTGGAATTTGGGACATTATTATTTTTAAGACCCTAAGGAAGGGTTAAAGGTTAAATATAAACTGTTTGCAGGGAAGGATGACGGTTACGATACTGTCTCGGCCCCTCGGGTTCGCACACTGACATAGGAGTTGGTGGCCCGAGTCAACTTCAGCGGTTCTTCGCCCGTCTGGTACGGGAGGTAAACTTTTAAACACCCGTGAATCCCCTGTCAGCGGGTTTACTGTCTTCCTTAAGGTGCATATATGCTGAGGAATTGAATACGGACATTTATATTCCTAGTAAAGGGCAAGGCCAGGCCATACAAGATAAGGGTTCGGATTTCATCACCGTTCTCTTCTTGCCCGCCTTAGGAAAACAATACCGAACGCGAACCCAAGCTTAAAATTTTGACTAGAACAAGACCGATAAGGTAACGAGCTTATAGGAAAATCGTTCAAAAGGATAGTATTGGGTATTTTGTTAGCCTAGCTCAAAGTTCAGGAAGATTACTGGAAGTCGATTAGAGCCGCCTTGTAACCCAGGGAAGCGTTGCCAAAGAGGTGTGGGTATCAAAGCTCCTCTGAGCTTCCCCTACTTCTCTTCGACTTACTTTATTCGTATCGTTCTAGAGAGGTTTGCTAAAACTATACCTAGTTGCCTCTTGGAAGGATAGAAGCTGGTCTAGAAATAATCTAAGGGAGCCATCATGCTTGTTGTTTGCTAGATTTTATAGGTTTGATTTGGTCGAGTCAACCTTGTTTGTGATTGTGTAGAATTCTCTTGCAATTAAGAATGTCGAACTGGTATGATAGAAGCCAATACAATGAATATCCGACTGATTTTCAAAATGGACATTATTCACACTATGACCATAGTGTAAATAGTTATTGGGAACACCAACCCTTTGAAGGTTATGGTTCATACCATGGTGAGCCCAATTACTATCCACACACACACCGGTCATACGAGCAAGAAAATAAGGATTATTATAGTGCTAGTACCTCGTCTTTGGACAATACAATCAAACTGTTGAAAACAAGTCCTTATTATGATCCTTCTGTTCCTATTTATGATCCTTCCGTATCTTTAGAAGAGTCTCTTAAGCAGTTAACTGAGCAAACAAATAGGTTTATGTCGGAAATGAATAGACAAACTGCACCATTGAGAAAACTTTCTATAGAGGAATCCCTCAAGCTGATGGCTGAGACAAACGAAAGACTTGCTCGAAATAATCTTAATTTCCAATACAGTGTTTCCAATAATACCCTTGAAAATAATGATAGTTATTTGCATAATCAAGATGACGAGGTTAGAATTGGTAACACTACATGTTTAGATGAGGTTCAACCATTTCCATGCTATTATAATGACGATTATGATGAGGATAGTGTTGCTGAAGAATCTGAAATATGTAGGCATAGTGATCAGGAATTTGTTACTCCAATTGAGCTTTATAATGATAATGTTATTTCTAGTTCAAATCCAAATAATTTTAATAATTATTCACCTATTCAAAAGGACGAGGATTTTTCTAAAGATATCCCCGTTTTAGACGATGTAGTATTTCCTTTTGATTACGAAGCCAATAATGGTTTAGAGGAACGAGTTTATTCTGAAAATACTGTTTTATTGTCTAGTGATTTAGGAACAATAGTCTTAGACAAAGAAAATGAACTCATAGAGATGAGTTAGGATGAACTTGACTTAGAAGAATCAATTGCCTATTTTCAGGAATCTTATGACCTAGAAATTAGGGAGATTGTGACTAGTCTAACTAGAGACACTGAAAACTCTAAGTTTGGGGGTGATTATCATTCTCCATCTGCTTTAACTCTTAGAAAGGTCCCTCACTTGGGACTTGGCATATGTGCCTCAACCGTTTTAACATATTATCTTCATACACGTTTTCCTGAACCTAGTGATGTCCATAAGGAAGTTCAGTTGTTAGAAACCCATCCTATGGTTGATGTGGTTTACCCAGGATATGATACCCCGATCGACTTTGTTTTCCCACCAAATATTTTTCTTCCAAAAGTGGGAACATATGATTTTCAAATGTGTCAATTATTAAGTTTTGAGACTAAGCCTAAGTACTTTAGGTTAATAACATCGACACACTTTCTTAAGAATGACCACTACTCTCATTGTGGTCAATTATGTAAGTCAAACCTGATTGACTTAGAGGATCCTCAATTATTTAGGTTATTATTATGTGCTTCTAAGTTCTTATTTGAGTTTCTACAGACTCTAGGACCTAATAATTTGGATCTCACTTATGAGGGAATACATCCAATTAAAATATTTTATTTAGACCCTTTCATAGAGCCTGAACCTGAACCACAATTAGATATAGATATTCTAATCAGGAAACTAGGCAAGGGTTTGCTCGGTTTGTTCATTTTCTTGGCATGTTGCAGATTCCTTTTACTTGTGATAGCTCTATTTGGTTTTGAAGACCCACAGTTATTCAGACTGTTACTATATGATTCGAGGATACTAATCCTTTCTTAGTCTGGCTGAAGACTTTAAACTTAGCACTTCTTGGGAGGTAACCCATTCTCATGCAACACGGTAATATCTTTCCTTAACTCTTTTGCTTCAAATGGTAACAGTTTCTCCTTGTTCATGCTTTTAATTTCATCTTTAGAACATTGAGGACAATGTTAGATTTAAGTTTGGGGGTATGGGAGAAACTTTTTAGTTGCAATAAATAAACTCCAGAGCCTAGAAATTTATGCCTATTAAGGATGGCACTAACCAATCTAAGTGGATGGAAGCATTTTGGTTTTAGGAGTTGAGGAACCAATCTGAGTGGATGGAAACATCTATATAGAGTCTATTCATAAAAGCACGGAGCTCAGGTGTTGAACAGAGCTAGCCGAACTTAAAATTCGGTAAAGTGTGACAAATTAATGGTCACCGAACTCTTTTTTCGGCGAATAGCTATATCATACCATGTTGCCGAACACAGAGTTCGGTTACATGCTACATTTTCACGGTTGCCGAACTCTACTTTGAAGACTCAAATAAAACACCTAAATCCTACCAGAGTTCGTTATCACCAAACTCCTCTCCGGCTTCTTCTCCCTTTGGAGAAGGGATGAAACTTAGATGCTTCCAATATGGATCAATGTCGCTTAAAGGGATTACGCCATGCTCGTAGTTGATTATCATATGGCGACAAGGGAGTCCCATAGACTTCTTCATGTTACATACACACACCTCATCCCTCTTGGTTTCCCACTTATCAATCAACTCGACTTTTATAATCAACAACTTCATACATTGGCGAGATACGTTGTAATGGATTCCCTTGAACAATGGGTGGTCGGCATATTTTCCGGTCGTTTTTAATATACGGCTTTTTTTGAACTTCTCTTTAATTCTATCAATGTCGCGCTTGAAGTAATTCTCCATAGCATTCCACACGGTTACGAAATTATCAACACATCCAAAGAGATTCTTCTTCAACCGATGGTGAGCCGACTCTACTAAACTTGTCGCTTGATTTCCCAAGTGTTTATATTGGTTGATATAGGCATTAACAAACCTCTCCTTGTGTAGTTCCAATCATTGGTGAAGAACATATGATACAACACCGGGATAATCGGGAGTATCCCAATGGGCGATAAACTCCGCAAGATTTAGATGATACTCTTCCTCGGTAAGAGACCAACACAATGATTCCTATTTACCGTTGAAAGCAACCCATTTAGCGTAATTTAGATCATATTGTTTTTCAACTTCCTCTTTTGCATCCGCTCTTTCATGTTCCGGTAGCATCTTAATCTCTTCATATCCTTTTTTATTAGGTGGACAAATTGTTGGCTTGCACCTATTTATCAAATTACACCATAATGGAACGTACAAAGCATATTGTGTGCTAATGGAAACACTACCTCTATTGAATTCATCAATGCGACTTCATTGTCGGTGACTATAACCCCGGGAATATCATCACCTCGGAAGATTGCTTTAACTTGTTGTAGTGCCCAAATGTAACTAGGTTCTTGCTCGTCCCTTAAGAAACAAAACGCCATGGTAAACGGTGTCTGCGTCGAAGTACGCCCAACAATATTCAACAATGGCATCTCGTACTTGTTCGTCTTATAAGTACAATCCATTATGAGAACTTCATGAAAGCATTGAGACAATTGAACACTCGTTGGATGCGCAATGAAGAGTTGTGTTATCTCTCCGTCCGAATCCACATCTTTTTGAACCTCGTAGTCTTTCTCTTTGGCCAAAAAAAACAATTGTTGCATCACTTGTCTATCTCTCCATTCCTTCTTTCTAATTGTCACAATTGCATTACAAACGGTGGACAAAGATGAGTGGTTATCCTTGTTATCCTCCTTTAGTATTTGGAGCATTTGAATCGGTGAAAGACCCATTTTCCTAATTTTAGCTACCTTGTCCATCTCTTCAGGAGTTAGCTTGGCCGCCATGAAATGTCCTTCAAGATGCTTCGGACGAGGGTGGTTATAACAACCTTCCATAACCTTGTAGAGAACCCATCCACCCAATTCTTCGTTGTAATTAAATGCAAGCTTGAATGGGAATTTAATCTTCTTTGAGAAAGTTTTGTTCTTCCTATTTGTCTTTCCTTTATAAACATAACCCTTCCTCTTGTGGCTTTTATCAGGATCACCGCTTCTCTCACAAACCATTTCAAAGCGGGTTTTGCTTTCTCTCCCATTCAATACTAATACGCACATGTCTTTTAGTGCATGTTGTCTAGCCCAACTCTTTGCCTCTAAAGTACTTTTGAATACCAAGTCATTCATGTAGTGATGGGATGTGTCATCGTACAAAATATCAACCGGGGTAGGTTGATTTTCCATTGGTTCTATTGGATCAGATGCAACCTACGAGTAATAGCACAACGCCAATACCAACTAAAAATAAGAAATACTTAAGTTTTCGGCAATGTAAAAATAAAAACGATCCTGCCGAACAAAAAGTTCGGTTATGAAAAAAAAATTGCGATCTTGCCGAACTTGTTCTTTGGAATTTTCTATGGTATAGTTCGGCAACATAATTACTACTATCGACTGAAGTTCGGTTACCTATTCAATGAACGTGATTTGCGAGCTTGCCGAACATAAACTTCGGTAACAAAGGACTAAACTCGACTAAACCGAACTATTAACTGTATACTCTATAAAATTAGTTCGGCAACGTTTTCTGGAAAAAGATAACCGAACTCTCAAAAACCTCCATTAAAACAGAGTTCGGTTAACTGCGTATGCTGAAATGAGAAACCGAACTGCACATAAAGGAGAGTTCGGCTACCTGTTTTGCAGGATTGCTAACACAACTACTTTGACCTAGCCGAAATTTCTTCCTGAAATTTTCGATTTGGCCAATTTTTTGCACAATTCAAGATACATTAACTAAATTATAGACATACCTGAGTACCCATAACTTCATCTTCTGGTTGTGGCTCATAAAATTCATCATTTGGGTCGTTAGGTTGAGTTTGGGGTAAATAGCTTTCATCATCTAACAAATAACTCATATCCGGATCATTAGAAATATTGACAAATATATTAAGAGATGAATGAGGTTCTGATTCTGAGGAGGGGGTATCATCACATGAATCACTCATATCATATTTACTAAACTCAAAAAAAAATTCTTCATCTTTTTTTTTTTTTTCTTCTTCTTCTTCTTTTTCTTCTTCTTCTTCTTCTTCTTCTTCTTCTTCTTCTTCTTCTTCTTCTTCTTCTCATTCTAAAAGAACTATCCTATTAATAACTCACTAATCACTAACTAATCAGTAATTAATCATTACACTAACACTAACTAATTTAATTACCAAGGGTAAATTTGGTATTTAAATTGTTTAAGATAAGGGGTGACCCAAAATTACTTCAAATATCCACCCCAAAATAGAAGAGTAGTCCCCCACTGTTTTGGGGTAGTCCCCAAAACATCGTTCTTTAATAGGAACGAAGATTATGCTTATGCTTACACCAGGTTGACCAATGATTTCTTCCGTATCACATAGCAAAAAAATTCTATTGAGACTTAAAAGGACGATCCGTTTTGGTTTTGTTTTGGGTTCGGATTGTGTTCGTGCGGGTACCCATGTTTTCTTGTCACGAATCGTCTTTAGAAACACTAAAAATTATTGTCCCTAAGAAACCATTTAAATACCAGACCTATTGAGTCACGTACGCATACTCTAGGTTGTTTTGTGTTTTGTCAAGAATGTCTTCACCTTCTCGCACTGGTAATTTTGCAAGAGGCTTTCTTGATAATGGTATTGGTTTCGAGTCCAAAGGGAGGAAGAAAAGAACCCTAGTAGAAGATGATAATCCTAATGCCTCATGTTACTATGCCTATACACATCATGATGTTGAGAATGAGTATATGGTTTCTGCTGAAGTGGTTCATGATTTTCTTAAATACTTTGAGAAAGCAAAAATGCAACTCGTTGATACTATGAAGAGTCTTGATGTGTTAAGAACTGAGTTGAAAAAGGATAATTCTGACCTTGTTCCCATGAAGACACATGTTAAAGATCTTCTCAATGAGGATATCTTCTCTGAAGAAGCAGTGGATGTTGTCAATCACAAGCTCAAAGGTCTCAAGGCTCGTGAGGATTCCGGAAAAGCTAATTGATTTCAGTTCATGTTCGGATTTGACGATTTAGAAGTCTTTCTTTGTTTCTTAGCTTGTCGATTTCTTAATGTCTAGGAAACTTCTTATGAGAATTTATTCTTGTGTTTTAAGAAGGATAACTAGGGTTTAGAATAGCCATTATTGTGAGTACACATAGCTATTTCCAATGATTTTCATCTTGCAATGTTTTTAAATTTATTCATTTAAATTCTAAAGTTTATTTGGAAGATGATTTTGCAGTATTAATCTTTACGGTTTCATATATTACAACTTGTTATGGGCTATATGTGTTTGCGTCCGTGAACTTTGATTGTCCCATATATGTCAAAAGTTAAGTCTTTCATATGTCATTATGCAAATATTGATAAAAGATTGAATGAACTTTTGACAAAAAAAAGTTAAGCCTATTATGTCATTATGCAAATATTGATGAAAGATAGGATGAACTTTTGTTTACAAAGATTAAGTCTATTATATGTCTCTATGCAAATATTGATGAAAAATAGAATGAATCTTTGAATATTCCGCAGTATTGGTTTTCGTGATCCATATCCATGTGTAAATACTGTGTGGCTCCGTAAGTTTTCTTATGTTGAGCATTTACGATTAAATTAATCATGGGTTCTCTTGTGGTTAATTTAATTGAGTATTTTTGATACAAATTCATATTTCACGTGATTTGTTAATGTCCAAAGAAATCCTTATTTTCTTGTGAAAGTAAGGTCGCCCTTGTTGTTCTTTCGGGAATGATATTTTATGGGGGAGAGTTCTTATTTGAACTTGTGCTTAATTTCCATATCTTTGTAGGGAGTGCGGTTGTGGATTATTATAGGGGTTATTTTGTATCTTTATAAACTCCTTGATGAATGAATTTAGCTTCGGCTATATGATTGCATCTAAACAAAGTTGATATGTGGATCTCTTTTGGTCATGAAGTATCTCTATGGAAATTTCATTAGGATCCCACTAGTTTTCGTACCTTTGCCAATTTATATTGACAAAAATGGGGAGAATTAATGTGTAGTTCATACTACAAATACATATGGTTTACGGATCATTATGTAAGGGGGAGTGGTTTTCATGTGAGATGAAGTATTGACTAAGGGGGAGTGATACATATCACCATAGTATTGTTGTCAAAGTTGTGATACAATTGAACTTTGATGTTGTGTAATAATACTATGACACTGTATAACAATGATTGAGAGCTATTGTTTTCTCATTGTTATAGCTACGGATCTTCAACAACTATGATGCTGAGTTGAACACATTTAGAATCATTGGAGTACTTGGAAGTGACGAAGATTTTGAGTAATGTTGAAGAACCAAGGAGATCAAGCATTTGGATGAGAAGCTACAAAGTTTATTTATTTTGTAATCCATATGTATTGATAGTTTTTTCACTAAAATTTACAATGGGGGAGATTGTTAGAGTACTTCTCGGTCGAACTCGCAAGCGTTGTTATCTCAAGCTTGTTTGTCAAGTTTAGTTGCCAAAACTATAAGTCTTGATTTATAGTTTACATATAGCTAAGTCAAGGATTAGGATAGTAAGTGTAGTTGAGCTTTAGACTTCACGACGTTCATCGAATGAAGACGAAGAACTACTTAAGGGAACTTGTGGAACTTCATCAATAAAAGGTATATGGACACTTGAACTCATCTATCACTCAAAAGTATATCTACTCTATCTCCTATTTGAGACAAAAAGTCGTATTGCTATATAGACTTCAATTATATACATTTGGTATTTCGAGCCGAGTTTATCTCGCTTGTCTATTTCTCGAAATATGTTCTGGTAAGCTTTCTCTTTAACCAAGTTCATCTTTTATTCTTGACGAAAGTCGAAAGATGATCATGTGAAAATCGCCTTGTAACATCTTACATGATTTGTGTTAGAAAGTCATTTGATGTAGACTCGGAATGTTTCGTATTGATCATTCGATAACTTGAAAATTGCTTTGAAGCTAATAGTTTGTGTGAGACAGCTATTGTTGTCTTCCAAGAATGTTTCAATGATTAAAATGAGGGTTTAAAACATGTAACCATGATTGTATATAAACATAGTGTGCATTCACATTTGTGTAAAGACGGAACCGGGAACCATGGTATGCGTACCCGTACGCGTACTGGTTGGTTGTTGGAAGTCCGGAAACTAAGTATGCGTACCCGTACGCATAATGGCGGAAGTTCAAGTTTTGTGAATTTCTGTTGGAGTTTGGAAGTGTAAAATGGTATGCGTACCCGTACGCGTACTGGCGTAACCAAACTCATTTCGGCTACTTAGGTATGCGTATCCATTTGCATACTTCAGTAGGTTATGTTCTAAAATCGGTTTGTTCATGAACTAATATATTTATATAATAAGGAATGCAATCTTTTGCAAACCGTGGCTATAATGTTCATGAAATGATTCGAGTGAATCAAAATCGATTTTGCTTCAATTGTGTCTTGTATACTTCTATGAGAATATAAACAATTGAGCAACTCTCTAACTAGTTTCATTTGAGTCATTTGAACTAGTTATGATAAAGATGAATAAGGTTGATATGAAAGTGCTCATATGGCTAACCATTGGTTAACTATTGTTGAACCAACTAAGTGTACACGTTTAGGTACGGTTACCTTTATCTAAATGATGGTACATTTTATTTTTATATAACAAGCTACGTTCGATCTAACGGTTGAAAGGTATTAGCTTGAATCTAATCAGGTTTTCATCTAAAGGTGAATATTGAATGCTTTGTTACCAAGGTAACATTGATTGCAAACCCTGATTTGAAGACTATATAAAGGAGAACTCTAGAACCTGGGAAACTTAATCCCCACACCTCATGTGTGATACTAGTTGCGACCAGAGTCGATTATCCTTTAACCTTAGGTTTTTCACGAAACCGTGTAGGTTAACGACTTAAATACTTCATTGGGATTTTGAAGCCAGACCCAACTATTTTCTCTATAGTTGCATGTTCTGATATTGCTGTTTTCTATCGTGATTGAGTACTATATTCTTTAAGATTTGCTCGAGATTTATTCTCCGATAGGCAAGATTGAAAAGTAGTCACAAACAACTTCGTCTCATCGTTTGTGATTCCACAATATCTTGTTTCGTTAATCGATTAAGATTATTGTGAGGTGATTGATAATACTAGGCTGTTCTTCGGGAATATAAGTCTGGTTTATCAATTGGTTCCTGTTCACCTTGATTTATCAAAAGACGGAACAAAACTCATAGGTATATCTGTGGGAAACAAATTTATCTATACAATAGACTTTTCTGTGTGAGACAGATTTGTTTATCAAGTCTTTGACTTTGGGTCGTAGCAAATCTTAGTTGTGGGTGAGATCAGCTAAGGGAATCAAGTGCGCCGAATCCGGCGTGGTTCAAGAGGCGTAAGGAATGCAATTGTACCTTGATCAGTGTGAGATTGGTTAGGGCTCAACTACATTCCAGTCCGAAGTTAACTTGGTAGTAGGCTAGTGTCTGTAGCGGGTTAATACAGTGTGGTGTTCAAATCTGGACTAGGTCCAGGGGTTTATCTGCATTTGCGGTTTCCTCGTTAACAAAATTTATTGTGTCTATGTTATTTCTTTTTCGCATTATATTTTGTTATATAATAGAAATATCACAGGTTGTGCGTAGTTCAATCAATTAGAGAATCCAACCTTTGGTTGTTGATTATATTGATTGATACTTGAACATTGGTCTTTGGTACCGTTCAAGTTGTTTCACATAATAATCAGGCTCACGGATTTTTATCTGTTTGATTTGCTGATTACATTGTGAAACAGAGATACAACTCTTTGATATACTTTTCTTGAGATTGAGTCTGACTATCTAGTTGATTCTCTCGAAAGTATATTGGAGTTTGTCCATACAGATTGCTAAGCGAAATATTGGGTGTGGTCGTTAGACCCCCGCTTTTTCAATTGGTATCAGAGCTGGCAAACACATTTAATACTTTATAAGTCTGTGTTTGTAGCGATCCGACTCTGTGGACAGAAGTGTTATCTCTGATAAACGCATCACCAGAGACAAAAGTTATGTTTCGATAAAATCTATTAAAGAGAAAGATTCGTCTATCTCGAATTTAGATGAACATTATGTTCCAACGAAACAGGATTGCACTGATAAGTGTTTTCCCGATTACCTTTTAAACGAGTCTGACTTTGTTGAAGAAAGGGAAGCAGCCAAAGAGAGTGTGATTTTAAGACTTATTAGAATCCATGCTGATAAAATCAATCGGTTGAAACACAAAGTCAATGCACTTGTTGGTATGGTAAATGATCGTGACTCTTAATTAAAGGTTCTCCATGAAGAAAACGACTTAGTCTATTCTTCACGAACTTTACTAGAGGCTAAACTCAAAGAGGATTCCTTAGAAATTGAACATCTTTTGAGTAAACTCTCTATTCAAGGATGTTCTGAAGATTCCACCATACCAATCGCTTCTAACTCAATTGAGACTTCAGTTCCAAAAGCTAAATTGCAATTCCTTCCTATTGGAAAAAATGTGCTTGTATCTTCCTCTAATCAAGGAATCTCCACATCACATGGAAGGAAGAAATCTCCCATTGATGGTGTTAAATATGTTCTCTCTAATCACTCATGTGATCATAAATTGTGTCTCTTTTGTAATTCAAAAGGACATGTTGAACAAAAGAGGAATTCTAGGTTGAATGGCAATTCTGTTGTTCGACTTGAACACACCTTAGATTTAATTCTCAAAGGTGTAACTGACATTCGTATTTCTAAACCAATTGGTTTTAGTACTCACCCTGTGAATCCTACCAGGAAAGTCAGTGCAATGTGTTCCTCAAATGTTCAAGTATGCAACAGTAATCTTAACACAAATTATACCAGAAGAGCTCCAGGATCTTCTTCAGTTAAAAGGGGAGATACTGTTGTTCGTGATGTGAACAAGGTACCAAAAGAAGGAAGTAAAAATGGAGATATGAAAGACAACCTAAATCTAATAATTAAAGGGTACAAAGAACTAATCGACAGGATGTCAAATCTCTCTGGTCAAAACCCTTTAGGTAAGAATCCATACTATGCGTCATCTTTTGATAATAGTAAGTCTTATGATAACTTTTCACATCAAAAAGGTTTTCCTCCAAAGATTAGGAAAAATAGGTTTAACCGAGAACAACATTCATTTGATAAGCTTAAAGCTCATACTTGTGCTAATTAAATCACAAGGTTGAATTCTCACTCACAAAAAATCCTGGTTGAGTGAGATATGGTCAGGTATACTTATTGGTATTTGCTTTATAATTAGTCAAGCAATCTTATTATCGTCCATAGCTTAACTATTGTCTCTAGACAGTGCTTCCTAAGTATTGTTTGTATCTAAAGATGTTCTTCGTTTTTTGTTTTTGTTTTAATTTCGAAGAAGTTTTCGTTGCAACTAAGTTGCCTACTACTCTTGAGCTCTAAATTGTTTCTCTGTGGAGATATAAAATTTATTGAGCCAAAAATTTGTGAAAGAAAAAATTCACATAGCAAAAATTTTCTGTTGAGCCTTAAAAGGACGATCCGTTTTGGTTTTGTTTTGGGTTCGGATTGTGTTCGTGCGGGTACCCATGTTTTCTTGTCACGAATCGTCTTTAGAAACACTAAAAATTATTGTCCCTAAGAAACCATTTAAATACCAGACCTATTGAGTCACGTACGCATACTCTAGGTTGTTTTATGTTTTGTCAAGAATGTCTTCACCTTCTCGCACTGGTAATTTTGCAAGAGGCTTTCTTGATAATGGAATTGGTTTCGAGTCCAAAGGGAGGAAGAAAAGAACCCTAGTAGAATATGATAATCCTAATGCCTCATGTTACTATGCCTATACACATCATGATGTTGAGAATAAGGATATGGTTTCTGCTGAAGTGGTTCATGATTTTCTTAAATACTTTGAGGAAGCAAAACTGCAACTCGTTGATACTATGAAAAGTCTTGATGTCTTAAGAATTGAGTTGAAAAAGGTTAATTCTGATCTTGTTCTCATGAAGACACATGTTAAAGATCTTCTCAATGAGGATATCTTCTCTGAAGAAGCAGTGGATGCTGTCAATCACAAGCTCAAAGGTCTCAAGGCTCGTGAGGATTCCGGAAAAGCTAATTGATTTCGGCTCATGTTCGGATTTGACGGTTTAGAAGTCTTTCTTTGTTTCTTAGCTTATCGATTTCTTAATGTCTAGGAAACTTCTTATGAGAATTTATTCTTGTGTTTTAAGAAGGATAACTAGGGTTTAGAATAGCCATTATTGTGAGTACACATAGCTATTTCCAACGATTTTCATCTTGCAATGTTTTTTGATTTATTCATTTAAATTCTAAAGTTTATTTGGAAGATGATTTTGCAGTATTAATCTTTATGGTTTCATATATTGAAACTTTTTATGGGATATATGTGTTTGCATTCGTGAAGTATCTCTATGGAAATTTCATTAGGATCCCACTAGTTTTCGTACCTTTGCCCCAATTTATATTGACAAAAAGGAGGAGAATTAATGTGTAGTTCACACTACAAATACATATGGTTTACGGATTATTATGTAAGGGGGAGTGGTTTTCATGTGAGATGAAGTATTGACTAAGGGGGAGTGATACATATCACCATAGTATTGTTGTCAAAGTTGTGATATAATTGAACTTTGATGTTGTGTAATAATACTATGACACTGTATAACAATGATTGAGAGTTATTGTTTTCTCATTGTTATAGCTTCGGATCTTCAACAACTATGATGCTGAGTTGAACACATTTAGAATCATTGGAGTACTTGGAAGTGACGAAGATTTTGAGTAATGTTGAAGAACCAAGGAGATCAAGCATTTGGATGAGAAGCTACAAAGTTTATTTATTTTGTAATCCATATGTATTGATAGTTTTTTCACTAAAATTTACAATGATGGAGATTGTTAGAGTACTTCTCGGTCGAACTCGCAAGCGTTGTTATCTCAAGCTTGTTTGTCAAGTTTAGTTTCCAAAACTATAAGTATTGATTTATAGTTTACTTATAGATAAGTCAAGGATTAGGATAGTAAGTGTAGTTTAGCTTTAAACTTCACAACGTTCATCGAATGAAGACGAAGAACTACTCAAGGGAACTTGTAGAACTTCATCAACAAAAGGTATATGGACACTTGAACTCATCTATCACTCAAAAGTATATCTACTCTATCTCCTATTTGAGACAAAAAGTCGTATTGCTATATAGACTTCAATTATATACATTTGGTATTTCGAGCCGAGTTTATCTCGCTTGTCTATTTCTCGAAATATGTTCTAGTAAGCTTTCGCTTTAACCAAGTTCATCTTTTATTCTTGACGAAAGTCGAAAGATGATCATGTGAAAATCTCCTTGTAACATCTTACATGATTTGTGTGAGAAAGTCATTTGATGTAGACTCGGAATGTTTCGTATTGATCATTTGATCACTTGAAAATTGCTTTGAAGCTAATAGTTTGTGTGAAACAGCTATTGTTGTCTTCCAAGAATGTTTCAATGATTAAAATGAGGGTTTAAAACATGTAACCATGATTGGATATAAACATAGTGTGCATTCACATTTGTGTAAAGCCCAAACCGGGAACCATGGTATGCGTACCCGTACGCGTACTGGTTGATTGTTGGAAGTCCGGAAACTAAGTATGCGTACCCGTACGCGTAATGGCGGAAGTTCAAAATTCGTGAATTTCTGTTGGAGTTTGGAAGTGTAAAATGGTATGCGTACCTGTACGCGTACTGGCGCAACTAAACTCATTTCGGCTACTTAGGTATGCGTACCCATTTGCATACTTCAGTAGGTTATGTTCTAAAATCGGTTTGTTCATGAACTAATATATTTATATAATAAGGAATGCAATCTTTTGCAAACCGTGGCTATAATGTTCATGAAATGATTCGAGTACATGAAAATCGATTTTGCTTCAATTGTGTCTTGTATACTTCTATGATAATATAAACAATTGAACAACTCTCTAACTAGTTTCATTTAAGACATTTGAACAAGTTATGATAAAGATGAATAAGGTTGATATGAAAGTTCTCATATGGCTAACCATTGGTTAACTATTGTTGAACCAACTAAGTGTACACGTTTAGGTACGGTTACCTTTATCTAAATGATGGTACATTTTATTTTTATATAACAAGCTACGTTCGATCTAACGGTTGAAAGGTATTAGCTTGAATCTAATCAGGTTTTCATCTAAAGGTGAATATTGAATGCTTTGTTACCAAGGTAACATTGATTGCAAACCCTGATTTGAAGACTATATAAAGGAGAACTCTAGCAACTGGGAAACCTAATCCCCACACCTCATGTGTGATACTAGTTGCGACTAGAGTCGATTCTCTTTTAACCTTAGGTTTTTCACGAAACCCTGTAGGTTAACGACTTAAAGACTTCATTGGGATTGTGAAGCCATACCCAACTATTTTCTCTGTAGTTGCGTGTTCTTATCTTGCTATTTTCTATCGTGATTGAGTACTATCTTCTTTAAGATTTGCTCGGGATTTATTCTCTGATAGGCAAGATTGAAAAGTAGTCACAAATATCTTCGTCTCATTGTTTGTGATTCCACAATATCTTATTTCGTTAATCGATTAAGATTATTGTGAGGTGATTGATAATACTAGGCTGTTCTTCGGAAATATAAGTCCGGTTTATCAGTTGGTTCTTGTTCACCTTGATTTATCAAAAGAAGGAACAAAACTCATAGGTATATCTCTGGGAGACAGATTTATCTATACAATGGACTTTTCCTGTGTGAGACAGATTTGTTTATCAAGTCTTCGACTTTGGGTCGTATCAACTCTTAGTTGTGGGTGAGATCAGCTAAGGGAATCAAGTGCGCATAATCCAGCGTGGTTCAAGAGGCGTAAGGAACACAACTGTACCTTGATCAGTGTAAGATTGGTTAGGGATCAAAAACATTCCAGTCCGAAGTTAACTTGGTAGTAGGCTAGTGTCTATAGCGGCTTAATACAGTGTGGTGTTCAAATATGGACTAGGTCTCGGGGGTTTTCTGCATTTGCGGTTCCTCGTTAACAAAATTTCTGGTGTCTGTGTTATTTCTTTTCCGCATTATATTTTGTTATATGATAGAAATATCACAGGTTGTGCGTAGTTCAATCAATTAGATAATACAACCTTTGGTTGTTGATTATATTGATTGACACTTGAACATTGGTCTTTGGTACCGTTCAAGTTGTTTCACATAATAATCAGGCTCACGGATTTCTATCTGTTTGATTTGCTGATTACATTGTGAAATAGAGATACAACTCTTGGATATACTTTTCTTGAGATTGAGTCTCACATTCTAGTTGATTCTCTCGAAAGTATATTGGAGTTTGTCTATACAGATTGCTAAGCGAAATATCGAGTGTGGTTGTTAGACCCCCGCTTTTTCACAGTGTACTATGTTTTCCTATTTATCTCATGCAGCATGGCTGACTATATATTTTTTTATGATTGTTACTTATGTTATAGCTTTCCTGATGTCTATATGTTTAACTTTTACTGAAAAGGCGAATAACAGTCGCGCTCATCGTTTTTATTCCCATACTTTCCTCTGTTCTTCGCCTTTGAAGGTTCAATTTACACATTGTCACTGTGGATTCATTGTTATATAAAGCGAATATATCAAAATTAAATAGGGTGATAGTTACGCGCTATTGATAAGTGTTATGAAATTTTGATCCATACCTTCCTCGGTCATGGAGATACCAAGAAATAAAGTAATATAATTCTGTATAGGAGACTGAACCTTAAAAATAGAAACTCTGAGAGGTGAATATAGTTTCTTTTGAAAAAGTGAGAATGAATTTGTAAAAGATTCGGGTTGGATATGTGTTGGTGATGTTCTGTAGCAGTGGTGTTGGACAATGTATCAGTAGTATCTGCATGATCCGTGATAGCTGTGTAATGTTGGTATTTTGTTGACGTAATCATCCAAGACAGGTGGGATAATAAGACATCTACAATAATGGTAGAACCCCCAAAGGTATAAAATGTATTTAACACATGTGAAGGAGATTTAGCATCATAGGGATTCAGATACATTCTTATTTATTTATTTTTGTGGTGGACAACAAATGTTGAATGCATCCAAACGTAATAATGGTAGATGGGGTGTAATGAGAAGAGGTATGAAATAAAAAGGGACATAGTAAAGTGATGGTATTATACTCAGGGTTTGGTTTAGTTGGGTGTAGATATTGTTTTTTGGTATATGGGTATGAATATTGATTAAAGAGTAGCTGATGGGTTTAGGATTCATGTAGCTACTGAATGTACCCCAAGAGCCAATGGTGCCTCCAAACAGGTGCTGCAAAATCTGCACCTGCATAAAATCAAAAGCCAAAATTAAAACCTAAGGAGACAAAACTAGGTTTGGTGGCTTACCGATGTCACTCGTAATGGTGGAACCAAAGAGATTAAGCAAAATGAGGGGATTAGGTTTGGTGAATTGAGGCGGTAAGAACGAAGGGGTGCAATTAAGCCAGGACTGAGAGGTTAGATAGAAGATTATGAGAGAGAATTTTCAAAGAGTCATGATGGTTATGTGTACCGTGTATGGGGTATTGAACCGACGTGCATGGTCTAGAGACATGAACTTTAACCAAACGCCATAAATGGCTATGATTGGTATTGATTAAGGGACTATAAAATGGGGTTATCAGAAGATAGGAAAACTTATAACCAGAAAAGGAAAAGATTAGGAGAAGGGATAAAGATTTATAAAATGGCCAACTCTGGTAATCAAAACATGCCTGAGAATTCAGAAAATAATCTTCCCCTCGTTCCACCATTATCAGCAGAATATGAGCAAGCCAAAACTCTTGCATTCTCACTGCAAGATCAAGAGATAGAGAGATTGAAGAATGAGTTGTAGGAGGATATAAACAGGCGTGCATATGAATTGATTCGTCGGAGACAAGAAGAGGAAGAAACTGATGCTTTGTTTGCTGTTTGGAAAGTAAAACATTTTGAAAGGGTTGACAGGAAAGAGGACGAGAGAGCAGCAAAAGCATAGAAAAATAAGAGTTATGGAAGTGCAACTGAAAGTGATTCAGAGGAGTCTGAGAATGGATTTGAATACCCAGTTGAAGAGATGAATACCAGTGATGAGGATTCAGATGATGCAGACGAGAGGAAGAGGATGAAGGCTTATCATGAGAGGAAGCTTCGTAGAAGATTTGAAGATGAAAGATCCAATCCGAGTATTTTTGCCAGAACCATGCATGAAGGAGAATCAAGTGATGATGATGAGGAACTCTTAGAAGATGAGAGTGATGAGGATGAGGACAGTGATAGTGATGAGAATTCATCATCAGATGACAGTCAGGTTTCTCCTGCATCATCAGGCTGTGATTATAGTCAATACGAGGATGAGGAGAACTGGAGCTACGATGAAGAGGACTTTTAGAGGTCCCTTCTGGGGTATCAAAAGCATCCAAGTTATCAGACTTTGGGATGAGTTTGAAAATGACTAACAAGTTTTTTTTTGAATTGGCTTTCTCGATACTTGCTCATGTCCTTCTTTTTGTTGATGTGGGTGATGGTAATCTTGGATTTCTTTTGCTTTTTCTCCTGACGGTCGGCTTTGCTTTTGATTTTCTAGTGGTTTGTTGTTGGTAAACAGTGGTGTTAGCAGTAGTGATGATGGGGGTGGTTATGGTTGATAATCTTGAAAATATTTTGGTTAGGTTGAGGGTTGAGAGCCTCAAAAATTTGAATGGTTTGTAAGTATGGATAATGTATGATATTGTTCTCTTGTTTCTTTCCAGCTATGGTAGCAATAGTGTTAGAACTTTGGATGGTACTTGTTTGTTGAATTTGGGAGTAAAGATAGATGTTTTTCTTTCTGCAGATTTCAGTGATAATGAATGTAGTCTTGTAATTACAGAATTTGATGACAATCTTGATGAAGTAACTTAGAAATCCAAAGATAAAAGTAATAGGAAATTGAATTGAGTAGAGTAGGAATTGCTTAGAGATTATGGGAATTGCAATAGAAAATTTTCAGGCTTTGACCGAGAAAAAATGGCTTTAGATTAAAGTGTTTTGTTTTCTTAATGATGGCGTCGAAAAATAAAATTCTTTTTTTTTTAATCAGCTTTTGTTCAAGCTCTTGATTTGGGCAGAATTATTCTACTTAAAAATCTTGCCGAGAGCTAAACTTGTCTATCCCTCCCTCTCTAGTCTCCATATTATAGAGTCGTGTGAACCCCAATGGCAGCTTCCGTATTATCCCATGTAATTCGCTAGTTTATATTATGACTGGCACTTGTTGACCAACTCAAAATTACGCTGCATCAATTTTAACAAGACTCAAAATTACGCTTCATCAATTTTAACCACTCACATGTACGTTTATCACAACCGTCTACGCCAGGAATGTCGGTCAAAAAAGTACAGCCAGTCAAAAATACGTTTCATTCGTCAGATCATATGATAAAGTTAACATGTAACCCTAAACGTATTGGGCATCTCTACCCATATAAAAAGTATAGTTGTAGATCAAGATTGTGCCTCCATCTAAAAACAGAGCTTTTTATCCATCTACCTATGTTCATCATCAACGGTAGCGGCAGAATCATGGTTATGACGGATGGTTCTTCGGTAGAGCATCGCGAAGAACATATATGTTCACTATGATTTTTCCTCTCAATAATGTAAAATATTTTTACACTTTCTCATTTTACATCCCCTCTCAAGTTCTTTTTGATTTGTCCCCACATTTCAATTTCTCTTCCAGAAATTTGTTTTATTTCTTGAAGAGGAAAGTCCAAAAAAGAGAGAAAAGAGGAGAATTAAAGAGAGAACTGATGTTGGAAGAACTTTTATCTTTTTAAGCATGGCTTTGTGTAGGAAATGGTGATGCGGAAGATCTTTTATCTAAGATGTATGTGAGCCAATTACAAAGATTTTTTTTTTTTGAAATATGAAATGTAGCAGATCTGTACAGAGAATTAGAGATCCGCAATGATATTTGATTTCCACTGCTTAATGTTTACATCTCATCTGGAACTTGGATTAGTCCATATACTGATAATTAAACTACAAATTTAATTGGTAACCTTTTTTCTAATGCTAGCTTTCTACTAGTAAATTTTCCTGTTCGAATTGTTTTATTTGTAGAGCAACCGGGATCGCAAGATTCATAGTTTGTGATCAGTCTTTACTGTTCATGTTGAATTTACCAAGTTGGTGAAGATTTTACTATCGCCATGTGAATACAGTTCTCGGGTTTATCCACGAATTGACTGGTCTTGGTTCGTTAGATGGGAAAATTTTCTCATATCAATCCAACTCGCACAAAGCTGCTAAACACCAAGTTGGCTTTGGATGAAATTGAGGTCTTAAACACCACCAATCTGCTTTTAGCCTACTAGGTAAGCAGAAGGCAACAAAGCACAATTTTAATCGTTTGCAGCAACCATAACCCGTCATTTTTCCGGGCTGGACAACATCTATGTTACTAAAAATCTGCCGGTGTATCAAGCACTGTGAGTCTGTGAATCAAAATCTCTTTTTTTCTTTGGATAACTTAATTGGTTACACAGCTCATGGTATATATAGTATCTATCCTATAGAATGCAACAAAGAGGTCTAACTGTCGGGATATACTTGAAATCAGAGTTTCGACCAGCATCTGGAGTTTGATAATCATTCAAAATCCGCTCAACATAGTTGAGTCCATCGTAATCTCCTATCCTGCATAGGAAGAATTGTTGATACACTGCTTGCCCATCAGGCAACTGGGAACAAGCCCAGTATTTATGCTTGCTTCCTAATATCCAAGATTCATACCCAATCGTTGTTAAATTATTGGACGACCGAAGGGAGTTCTTCTATGTGTTCGCTATAGGGGCCAAAAATGCAATTGCTACGCAACGTTTTTTTTTCAATTTTTAAAATTGAACGTCGACTAGCGTTTTTCCTACGAAATTGGATCGACAATCGGAGAGTCATCAACCCCGGCTATGATTAGGCACAATCAAAACGATCGGAAGTCGAGCCGATTGACGGTAAATGCGGCGTGAAAGTGGCAAAAAAACCGTCACCTATACTCTTAATTTTAATCCTGACCATTGATTACCAGAAAAATTCAGCCACAAGATCTAAAACTACCGTTGTTATTACAAAATTGTTACATAAGTATTACAAAATAAGTATCATATAAATGTTTTACTTATAAATGTTATTAAACTACTGTTACCAAAATTGTTGCAAACACTGTTACGAAAGTGTCATAAAAACCCATCCCCTTAGAATTCCATCGTAGCACTCCCAAACTTCGGTCGGCCCCCACCGCATTGCAGTAATCTAGTATATTATATATATGCTAGTTTTCTACTATTTTTTCCACTCAGATCATTTTATTACAAGAGTAGCCGTGTTAAGGTCACATAACTAACGCAAAAGTTGTATTGTGTACCCCAACATAATCACAACCATGTCTACATTAGGATTTGCCTGTCAAAAATTGAGGTGAGTCATAATCACGTTACAGCCGTTAGATCATACAACAATGTAGAAATGAGTAATGGGTAGATCTCCAACCCGCATAAAACTAGCAAATTGTGCCTCCCCTCGTAGAGAAAGAAAGCAAACCTAACCCTAAAACACAAACAACTACAGCTTCTTCTCCATCAACCTATGTTCATCGTCAACAACAAAACATATTAGCACTATGATTTCTACTCTCAAAAATGTAAAATACTCGGTGAGCTTGTGTAGTTTTTCTGCTCAATATTCTTCTTCTGAATTTTCTAATTGGTTACCTCTATATGGTCACTTTAATGTTATTTGTCGGTCACTTTAATGTTTTTGTACAGAAACTGTACAAAAAACTGAAAATCAGTTTCCTGCTTTCTCAAATTTCAAGAAATTTAAGATCATCTTCCAATAATCAAATGAATTGATTCGAAATTTACATCAACTACCTTTAAACAAAGAAATTATATGTTCAAATATCATCAAAATCTTGATTGATTTGTCCGGAATCTATCAATTTCAGTTCCTTTTCATAAAAAAAGAAAAGAAGGAAAAATCAATTCTCAAAATTCCCCGAAGCAATAAAAGATATATTGACTTAAAAGTAATGCAAATCAAATTCAGCGTACCCATTTTAGTGGTTAAACCTTGTAATTGTTGTTAAATTCGACCACATTAGCCGCTTTCCAAATCAAATTTTACTGCGGAGAACAGAGTTCTGTATTGGGCTCCCTGTAAAGAAGACGACGTCTTACGGGTGCGGACTACCGCCCCGATATGGAATACCTGACCCGGTCCACTACTGCAAAACAGTTGCACCCGACAAATAAAATTCAAATTTCTTCTGAATTGAAATATCATATCAACTTTCAACTTCTTCTTCTTCTTAAAAATAAATAAATCATATCATGAAAAAAATTAAGAACACCAAAAACAATATACTTGAAGAGGAGCAATCAGATCAGGATTAGACATTGATTATTGTAGTTGTGAAGTACTTGCTACATAAATTGTTGATGTTGTTTCCATGTCGTTGCTTCTGTATTTGAAGATCAAACAAGGGAATGATTTTGGTTAATTAGTGATGGAGAGAGAGGAGGAGGAGGAGAAGCGACTGTAAGTTGAAGTGTTAGATAAAAATTAGGTCTTGTAAATTGTCCCTGTTTGAGGATAGTTACCACAAATACCCTTGAAGGCTTGGACACGTGGTAGAAATAATGTATGCACTGATATTAAGTGCCACTGTTTCAAAATGAAATGGACTCGATTCTTGGTACATTTTGTCTTGGGTGTCACCTGTTTGGACAAATTACATGGGGAAAAAAGAAAGATGATTATTTGTGTGGTTGAAATATTTAATTTTAGCGTCCAAGTAATGATTATATATCTAGAATTATTATTTGTGTGATTATTTGTGTGGTTGAAATATTTAATTTGTGCGCTTGGATCCTTGGCATTCTCAATTCAGCAAGGATTTCTGTCATGATTAATGACAATCCGGAAGGTTTTTTTAGCATTTCTAGAGGGTTGCGTCAAGGGGATCCGCTATCTCCGTTGATTTTTGTTCTTATTGAGGATGTCTTAAGCCGTAATCTTTCGAAGTTGTTTGCTAGGCGTAGCATGCATCCCATGGTAGTCAAGAAGGGTGTTGCCCCAACTCACCTCCTTTTTGCGGATGATATTTTGGTGTTCTGCAAGGGTAATCTTCAAAGCCTTCAAAATCTGGTGAATCTGCTTGGTATGTACCAAAAGGCCTCTGGCCAGTGTGTAAATCGTGCAAAGAGTAAATTTTACTTTGGTGGTGGTTCGCCCTCTAGGGCTAGGGCTATCTCAAACTTTCTGGGGATGGAGAGGGCTTTTTTCCCTGATAAGTATCTTGGTATTCAGTTGAAGCCTGGCATAGTGCGGCACATTCATGTTAGGCAAGTTGTTGAGAAAATAATGGATAAACTTGCTGGTTGGAAGGGGAAGCTTCTTTCTTTTCAGGCAAGGTTGGTGCTTATCAAATCGGTGATTTCTAGCTACGTTATTCATTCAATGGCTGTGTATAAATGGCCATGCTCAGTTATTAAGAAGGTGGAAAAGGCCATTCGCAATTTTCTTTGGTCTGGTGATGCGGAAAAGCGTAAGCACTTTACAGTTCTTTATGAAAGCCTTTGCTGTTCGAGACGAGAAGGAGGTCTTGGTATTCCAAAGTTGTTGGATGTTAACAAAGCTATGTTGATGAAGTTGTGGGTTTCAATCAGAGACTCGGACAAGATTTGGGCTAGATTCTTGAGAGCGAAGTACTTCAAAGCAAATGGCAATCTGATTGACTACAAGCTGGGGTCGTCGGTGTTTCCAGGAGTGAGACTTGTCTACGATTTCGTGCAAAAGCATACTAGAGCTATAATAGGCGATGGTGCCTCTACCTCCCTTTTCTTTGACAATTGGTGTGGGGATTTTTCAATTGCGAAGAGACTTGGTATTAGTTCCAAGGGTCCGAATGATTACTCCTCAAGGGTTAGCGATATTATTGTTGATGGTGTTTGGTGCATTCCTCATAATACTAGAGATTTGATGCTTCGGTGCGGCATTGATGTTGATAATTTGCCAGTCATTGCGGGTGGCGCTGACTACAAAATCTGGGATTTGGATAGTAAGGGAGTATTTTCAGTCAAGTCTGCCAAGGCGGCTATTAAATCTGAGGCTGTTATTGATCCGACAGCGGCTTTGTTCTCCAGGAAAGTTGTTCATCCTACTTTGAGTGTTCAATATTGGAAGATATGGGCTGAACACTGCTGTGCAAGTGAGGATAATATTATTCGGAAGACTGGTAGAAGCATGCCAACGATGTGTCATCTGTGTAGGAAGAGTTGCGAGTCTTTGAGCCATATCACTTGGCATTGCAGATTTGCAAGGAGAGTTTGGGCTTGGGCTTCTAGGATCTTTGGTTTGAAGCCCTCAGAGGAGTTGCTTGCCTCTTACAAGGCTGCTAAGGGGCGTAGCAGAATGGTGAAGGATTTATGGCTTGTGGCAAATCTTGCTATTGCCACTGAGCTTTGGAAGTTGCGCAACAAAATTTATTTTGAGGACGCGGAGGTTAACTGGCTTGGTTTTAAAGGGAGAGTCTATCAGGTAATTCGTGATAACTCAATCAGAATGAAGGGCCATATGTATAACACGGTGGATGACTTGCGTATTTTAAATTACTTCAAAGTGCAACATCGTTCTTGCAAAGTTTCTTGCCCGATTGAGGTTAGTTGGTCTCCTCCTTTGCCGAATGAGATTATGATTTGTTGTGACGGAGCGTCTCTTGGGAATCCCGGCCAGGCAGGGTCTGGAGTTTTGGTGCGTGATGAAAATTCTGAGGTGCTAGGAGCGTTGTGTGTTGGCCTTGGCTGGCAAACAAATTTTTATGCGGAGGTGTGTGCGGTTATTTATGGAATGATGCTTGCTCGGCGGTGGGGCATTAACAATATTTGTATACGTTCTGATTCGATGAGTTGTATACAAGCTCTTCAAAAAGGAGAGTTGCCTTGGCAGTTGCAGCAGAAGTGGCGAATGGCGAGGAGTTTTTATGACAGCATTCGTTATGTTCACTCGTTCAGAGAGGTTAATTTTTCAGCTGACGCTTTGGCCAAGAGGGCTTGTTTGCTAGCTGAAGACACTTTTGAGTTTTTTGAGGGCAGGTCAGGCTTCATTCAGTCTGTTGAGTGGCCTGGAGTTGTTTATTTTCGGTTTAATTAGGTGCTTCTTGGGGGTGGCCTTGCGGCTTCCTTCTTGTTAGCTCCCTCCCTTGTACAGTTTTTTCCTCCTTTTTTCTTTTTATTATATTTGACCGATTAAAAAAAAAATATGCTAACTAACGCAAGATTTTTTCTCGTTGTTTGTGTCCGCATCACTGTATCCGCCTTATCGCATTTGTGTTGCTATACATAATATAGGAGACCGAAATTCTAGGTTTACCCGAAAAATAGATACCGAGAATCTGACCGACAAATATACACATCATAGCGCACTTTACATTCTTATAATCCCAATACTAGAACCTTTAAACAACTGCCACACGATTCCCTCTCGAAAATATTTTCCGAGATAAAAATCGGTGAGTCTTGCACTTCTCACAGGAGACAAGGGTGGCACTGAGAATTTGTAAAAATAAATAAAGGGTAACTAATCGTGTCGGTATCCTTATATGCCATGAATAACTGTATTCTTTCCCTTCCCAAAGAGTGTATAAGGATCTTATAATTTGTGGAATTTGACAAAAGGAATTTGAAATAATTGATTAAATTGATAACAGCCATCTTTCACACAAGTTATACATTCAAACTTCTTAGAGAAATCTATTACATCAATCATGATTCAGATTTTGATCAAATCTTTATTTTTCTGAAAACTAGAGTTTTTTTAATTTTCGGGTAGAAAAGATGAAGTTTCAGATCAGGTAATACGATACTACTTTGTAAAACTGAAACAAAAACCTTGGTGTATAAGGAAATTACAAAACATGGTATTTAAAAAAAAATCATTCACGGCACAAAATAAAAAGGTTTTGGTTAACATCTTTTCAGACCGTATACAAACGAGTTTTCGGTCGACCCCCACTGCTGCAGCAGTAATCTAGTTAGTCTTAACTTTTGCTTCTAATACTTGAAATTCTTCACGAGATGGCTTAGAAGAAAATAAAAGGAGAGAAGAATTAAAAGAGATGAGTAATGGTGGAGAAAAAAAATGAATAAGAAAGAAAAAATAAAATAAAATTACAGGTGATTACACGAAAATGAAGATTTCTTTTTTTATAGGTGAACCAATTGCAAAAATAAAGTAAAATGGAACTATGATTTGTAGCAGATCTGTTGTGCCCAATTCTAATTTTTACTTTTTATTTAATGAAATTATGAAAAGATCCATGTATACTGTTTTTTTAAATATTGAAATCTTCAATATTTGAATTCCATTGCTTAATATTTGTATCTGATCTGTAATAGTTAAAGAAGAGCTTAATTTCTCTGCTCAAGTATGTTTTGTCCACCATTATGTAGTATCCTGCACAGCAATTGATAAATCCAAACACAAGCCGCATCTGGCAACAAGTAGAGATTCATGCTTGCAACCCAATATCCAAAGATTCTTACTCAATGGTTGTTAAACTACGAATTAATTGGAGTGGCCTTGGATTATTGCAGCTCTCATAAGATTATTGCAACCCAATCTTCAACACCAACAGCCTGGTTCTACCCTACCTAAACTTATCGGCAAATCACTAACAAAATAACAATACGGCTGATTCTCCTCTCAGAACCCTGTAAGCTCACGAGATTTTAATTAGGGAACATGGTTAAGGGAATGGTATTGGTGTAATGTCTTTTTTTTTTTTTTTTAATCAGAATTGGTGAAATGTCATTCCCGATACAGAAAGCATTTTCTACGGTGAATCTTTCTCGATTTGATTTCGGGTAATCGTGGCCGATTTTTGATCATGGTTATACTTGGGTCACCAAGTAAGTAGAAGGCAAGAGTGCACAATTTGCGCCCTCATGCATTAGGTTATAGGTCACAGTATTCGATTTCAGTCACATTTACAGATATTTAGTGGAGGCATCGCCATAAAGGTTGGTGCCGGTGATTTGGCTCCGCCAGGTGGATTTCGGTGGATAGCAAATTTAGTGGAGTAGTTGAGACCACCTCAAAATTACAGTGCTTCCATTTAAAACACTGCACTTGTACCTTAGCTTAATCACAACCGTCTAAGCTAGAAAATGTGCAAGTCAAAAATACGTTTTATCGGTCAGATCATATGATAAAGTTTGAAATGTAACCCTAAACGTATTGGGCATCTCTAACCCTTATAAAAAGTATAGTAGATCCGGTTTTCACCTCCAATGAAGAGAAAGAAAGCAAACCTAACCCTAAAAACAAAGCTTTTTATCCATCTGTCTATGTTCATCATCAACGGCAGCAGCAGAATCATGGTCATGGCGGATAGTTCTTCAACAGAGCATCATGAAAAATAAATATGTATTTGCACTGTGATTTTTCTTCTCAGAAATGTGAAATATCTTAAAAGTCTCCATTTCATTTCCCCACCCAAACGCTTGGTTTATTTCTTGAAGAGAAAAGGCTAAGGAAGAGAGAAAAGAGGAGAATTAAAGAGAGGTCTAATTTTGGAGGGATTCTTTTTTATTTCTTGGGGAACACTTTGCGGAGGAAATGATTAACAGGAAGAGTTTTATCCAAGATGTATGTGAACCAATCACAAAGATTTTTATTTATTTTTAAATTATGAAATGTAGCAGATGTGTTTTGTTCTATTCAATGGAATTATGAATAAATCCATGTATGATTCAATATTTGATTTCCACTGCTTAATATTTGCATTTCATCTGGAACATGGATCATATTAGTTTAGATACTGATAATCCATCTACAGTAACTGATGCATCCAATAGATCAGGCAACAAGTAAAAAGAAATACAAACACCATCAGGCAACAGGTCCAAAACCCATGGTTGCAACCCAATATCCAAGATTCGTATTCAATTGTAATTAAACTACAATTTTTTTTTCTAATGCTAGCTTTCTACTGGTAAATGTTTCCATTCAAATTGTTTTATTTGTAGAGCAGCCGCGATCGCAAAATTTGTAGTTTGTGATCAGTTTGTACTGTTCATGTTGAATGTCCCAAGTTGCCAAGTTGGTGAAGATTTTACTATCGTCGTGTGAATACAATTCTCGGGTTTATCCAAGAATTGACTGGTCTTGGATCGTTAGTGTGGCAAATAGATGGGAAAATTTTCGCATATCAATCCAACTCGTACAAAGCTGCTAAACACCAAGTTGGCTTTGGATGGAATCGAGGAAGCTTAAACACCACCAAGCTGCTTTTAGCCTACTAGGATTAGACTTAAAACTCAGGTTTAGGCCATGGCCAATATGGGTGTTGTATTTTGTGTATCCTAAATTTATAGGAAACGTTGTCTTGGTGGGGAATATCGTTCCCTATAGGTAAAGCATTTTATTCTAAGGCGAAACTTTTTGTCTATTAGGGGAATCTTTCTCGATTTCGTGCAATCGTGACGATTTTTTGACCATGGGGTATAATTCGGCCACTAAAACAAAGAGCACTATTCTCCCATTTTTATTTGGTTGCTTTATTTGTCAGTTTAACAAATTTCAAGCGTATTTCCAAATGTGGTAGCTAAAAGACGACGAAATCCCCAGAATTTCAAAGCGGCCTACGGCCGACCAATTAGCATAATAGTATGTATAATATAAAAAAATTGTCATTAAAATCTGCGCACATTAAGATAATATCTGGTTCCGAGAAAATCTGGGCATATTAGTATGTATACATGATTTCAGGTACCTGTATGGGTTTATAGTAACTATCAGTACCGCACCTACCATTATTACAATCGAGTATTGCGAGAAAATAAATTTCAGCCTGCCCATTAATGGATTCATGGTTCCGTCATTGATATTTTGTGTAAAAGGTAATTTTTGGGTCATGAGCTAATAGCGACAGTGTATCTCCAGAGAGACTTAGAGTCTCGGTAAAGGATTTTACGACAAGAAACATAGTTTAGTCACTGGGAAAAGTTTGTGACACTAAACATATTTTGTGCCTCAAGTCTTGAGGTACATTTTGAGTCAGTGACATATTTGATTGAATTTTGATCAGGAGGCATTATTACCTAGATTTTGGGTCACGCGACATAGATATTGAATTACCGGGATCAAATTGTAAATTGTGAAACAGCACACACTGAATCACGCAACCTATCTTTTGGAGTAATTGTGCCTCGAAATGTTTTGAGTCATTATACAAAATAGAAGTTAACGTTTAATCCCATTTCTATTGGGCTTTAGACTGTCTAGTCCGGTCACCTAAAGCCTCAATTGGGAGATCCATTTTTACCAAATATAGGACGAGTTAGTCCTTTGTTAATGATTCAGTCCAAATCTTAAAAGAATAGATGACAAAAATGACCTTGCTTTAAGAACACGTAATTTATTCCTCAATTCATTTCATCACTTTTCTCTAACTTTAAATTCGATTCTTTGTCGAGAGAAAAAACCCAAAACAAATCCAAATCCATCTGAACCAGCGGAGTTTAGATCTACAATTCGTAAATTCGAGTTTAAGAAAACCTAACTCCGTTCAATCTCCATCTCCATCTTCATAACTAAAGTCTGAGTATATATCAATTACCAATTGGTTCAACAAGATTCAGTCCCTACATTTGTTGTTAAAGAATTAGTTTGAAATTGATGTGGAAGATCGATGAAATCACCAAAAGCAATTGAATCTTGAGATCCGTCAATAAAAATGATTATAAAGATAAGTTATTAGGCCGACCGAGCGAAGCGAGGGAAGACTCTATATATGGTGATTTGGTGTCAATGTGAAGTATGATTTTTTTTTCCAATTTGACATAAAAAGATTGGATTTGGGTGGTTTGGTGTCATACCCTGGAAATTTCCAAATTGTCCCTCCCTTTTAGTCAAATTACTATAACTCCTTATGTATCATACTTTTTCAGGGGTATAATTGGCAACCAAACTTTAATATAACATATCTAAAAATCCGTGCCTTGGAATTTTACAAATTTTATCTCTTTGGAATGATATTAAAAAAATCTACGCAATGAGTACAAACAACAATATCAAATTTAGAGTTATTACGAAAAATTCGGAGGTGTTAATCATTTTAGGCACAATTTTCTAAAATTAAATGTATATCCATTATGCAAACCGTCACAAAGGATACATAATACTTTATGTAGCCATATTTTGGTTTATGCATCAACTTTTTTTCCATTGCAACTAATAAAACAAGGTACTCCCTTCGTTTCAAGAAAAATGATACTTTCACTTTAGGCACAATTTTCGAAAATTGAATGCATAGCCATTTTGCAAACCACCACAAAGGATGCATAACACATTATGCAGCCATATTTTGGTTTATGCATCGACTAATTTTCCGTTTCATGAAAAGTGATACTTTCATCTCGTGTCAGGAAAAATGGTACTTTCACGCCGTGTCAGGAAAAATGATACTATCCCGTCGTGTCAGGAAAAATGATAGTTTCACGCTGATTTCTTCGGTCAGCCGTCCCACAGTGGCAGCGGTCATCTAGTATATTTTCTCAATCTTTTGTTTCGATCGTAACCATTACATTTATTGATTTCGGAAAAAAATGTTTGAAATGTTTATGTCTAACTAATATGTCTGTTTTATTGGAAGGCTTAATGAGTGTTGATAATATCCCTGGCAGAAATGTTCTTAGTTTGAAATTTGGAATACAATGACTGTTGCTTGTTTTTATTGTGAGTATTGAGCGAGCACTAAATTCTGCACATGCATCAAGTGTTCGATAATAAGCATGATAGTATAGTGCATTTCTTGTATGAATTACATCATTATTTCTTTAATTTATGTGTAGCTTGTGACTTGGTTAATTATAATCTTTTGATCATTAAATCAAATTTATAATTGGCTCATGGTGGATATATATTTCATCTTACAAGTAGAAATGATTTGACTTATGAGTTCATTAGGTCAATTCCTATGGCAATGTACAAATTAAAAAATTTGTTGAGCTAGGTGGATGGCCAAACACGTTTCTCCACTATGGGAACATCGGTGAGCGGTTGATCATCAAGCGCCAGGGCTAGGGACACTCGCTCGCGTATGTAGGTCAGACGCGGCGTTGGTAGCAACAACGCTGGTGTGCAAGACACAAACGCTTGCGTTGGTCACTCAAACGCGGGCGTGAGTATCAAAATCGCCAACGTTTAATTATCCAACTTCCTTATTGTCAACGTTATAATTTTCAAAACTATAAGTTCCTTCAACCCAATTCATTTTCAGTCACACCACTACATTTTCCTTCTTCTAAAACTCTTGTAAACCAAAATATTTTGATACAATATGAGCAACTTAATAAGAAAAGCGGTCAATACTGTAAAGAAGAGAAGAGATCGAAGAAATGAACCGGCACCGCGGCCTGCCACAGGTGTAGATTATTCTCAAAATCGGGAAGCAGAGTTTACTTCGCCGAGTGTCATTGCTGCTCCATCATTAGTCCAAGGTCATGTGTCGGGGCATCAAGATCGGTCTGAGAATTATTATAGAATGGGAGGTGGATTTTCAGACTTAAAGGCTATTTATGAAGGTCTAACCCCTCGTGTCCGATAAAGGGTTGACAGATATCCTTGGCTTGCGTTTTATAGTGTGAAGCCTAGAAGAAACAACAACAGAATTACGACAACATTGATAGAAAGGTGGTGGCCGACGACGCACACGTTCCATTTTATGGATTTTGAAATTGGTAAGCTTGTTTAAATTTTATTTTTTAAATAATTATTAAATAATCAAAAGAATTAATCATAGTTGATATTATTCTTGTAATAGGAATTACACCCCTTGATTTGTATTTCATTTGTGGGATCCCAAGTGGAGTGGGAGATCCGGTACCATACAACCAAGACGAATGGATACCAACTGGTAAATGCCAAACGCTTCTTCCCTCGTTTACAGAATCATAAATACGTGAAGATCATAAAAAATTGAAAGGAGGTGGGATATTATGTTCAGCGTTGAAGTCTTTCCTTACTCAAAGAAGAAACCCATAAGATGTAGCCAACTATCATGAACTCGAAAGGGTGTTTATCTTATGGGTACTGGGTCAGACGTTCTTTCCAAACTCAACTTCTGTTGCTCTTGTTGGTTGGTTTGAAGCGTTAGAAGATCTTGACAAAGCACCAGATTATGACTGGGGCTCTGCAATTTTAGCAGAAATATACTGTGGGCTGGATCAAGCGTCCATGGGTATAGTTAACTTCACTGGTTTCTGGGGCATCATAGAGGCAAATATCAAAATTATTATTTTTAAATTTAAATAATTTTTATGAACAAATGTAGATTAAGTCAAAATACTAAAATTATGGAGTAATTTGCAGTATTGGTGGTATATCTACTTTCGTGTTGGTAAACCAATCCTTAAAGACGATACCTATAGATTTCCAATCTTGGACATGTACGTCTCGACCAACTGGGCGAGGGACACTGGCAGCGACATCTCGGGTTCCAGTTTTTTTCAGAGGTTTCATCAGATGACAGACACAAGAATGTAGTTGTTCACCCTTACATTTATTTTCCTCAGTATGGTGTTAATGATGGAGAACGTATTCTTGATTATTCTCTCCGTAGAGTTGTTTTTTACACTCCAGAAACAGAAAGAGGGGTTTGGTACCTGGGAGAAAGACTGCAGTACCAAATACAAGGTATATATGCAATTGCAATTAACCCGCCATCACAGATGTAAACCTATGGATCAGATTTTGATCGGATGAGAAGAATCAATTGGGAGAGGTATGAACTAAATACAAAGAGGAATATTAGTGAAGCGCAGTATGTCAACTGGTACAAGTCGATTGCGAAGCCTGTAATTAGGACACACAACATGCACATCTATGGGTTTGATTTCCCAGGGTTATCACGCCTGGTACAACACTTCACCACAAACTGTGTCTGTATCTCAACCTCAAGTAATTCAGCTAGATCCTATGCGCATTTCATCATAATTCTCTCCCTACAACCCAAATTATTGCTACACTGTTACACCACCACCACAAAAATAACAAACATCTAATGTTGGCAGCTGGGGACCTAGTGCTTTCCATCCGATCCAACCGAGTGCTTTCTAACCGATCCAACCGAGTGCTTTCCAATCGCCTAATGTTATTCAACCAGTTTTTCCCCCTTTGGAAATTTAGTTAGTATGTTGGCAGCTGGGGATATCCCAGGTCTTGGAGAATTCTTGACTCCAGAAGATAACAATGAGGGAGTTGGCGATGAGCGACGTTAGAGACATTGTAATTTTTAATTCTTCTACATTTGTAATTCTAGTTTTAAAAGTATGACGGTTTGACTTAAATGGAATTACATATGTCTAAAATTAAGCGTTTTACATTAGCTTCACTGAATTACATATGTTTAAAATTAAGCATTTTACATTAGCATAACCGGTGAGAAGTTCTAGGTTGAACAAAACCTACAAAGAAGGTGTTTTCAACACCTTAAGGATTTCGAAACATTTTTTGAATGGAAAAGCCACATTTTTCCATCTTCGCCATTCAGCCAAAGATCGTGTTACCATCTCATCATCAGTTTCACCTCTCAGTCTATATCGATTGACTTGCATAGTTAAATCTACAAACTCATTTACTTGTTTCTTAATTGTACCAAAACGATTTTCTATTTCGCATATAGCACAACGACTCGGATTATGGGTGTCACTGCAGTATCCTTCGTGAATAACCGCCCAGAAATTCACCCACGGATAGTTTACTGAAGCAAGGTGAGTAAATAAAACAACATAGTTTCTGCAGATAGATTCATCTTCTTCTTCAGTATACAGAGCTCGCCGAACTAACAAGGGCCGAGACATTTTCTTTCGACAAATTTGTTGAATTCAAGAATTGAAGAATTTTTTTAAGCTCAGAGAAGAAGAGTAAAGAAGACTAGATGTGTGAATTTGGAGTTGAAATGGGGAGTATTTATAGAACTCAAAATATTAACCGTTGGATGATATGGATTTTATGGTCCACCCCATGTCTTGAGGTTGTTATTAACGGATAACATCATTTTATGCTCAAATTTAAGTGTCTCATATTTCGACTTAAGCTCATTCAAATCACAAGTCTCTAAATCATCAGCATGGGGACGGTCCAGTACAGAATTGAGATGCTCTTCAATAGGATAGTTGATCGCTTGATTGGTTAGATTATTAACCTCTGCAAACACGTATTATTTAATAAAGACGCGAAACAGTGCGATGATACCCAAAGTATGAAAAGGTTCTCAAAACTTACCCACAAGCTGAGTATTCCTATTACGAAGCTCAACTATTTTCCTGGAGTGAACAGATATCTCGCCGTTAACTTAGAGATTTTCATCCTCAAGACTGCGGATCTCATCGCATTGGTCCCGAAGAAGGCTTCAGTTAATCGAGCTACATGAACCAGGAAAAAGTGATTATTTTTAAGATATAATAAATATCAAGTTTAGGCAGAACACCAAAAGAAACTTACCAGGTGCCCAAGAGCTGAACGGAATTCTGGACTCAAGGAAGAGGCAATCCCGCGCAAAGAACCGTGATCTGGAGAAGGAGTCGCACAAAGCTTCACCATCGAACCACACAATTGAGCAAGTGCGGGATCATTGACTGCTGTCGAAGAAGAGCTAAAGATATCTGAAAGGAGTTCCATATTCGCGTGACCACAAGAAAAAACATGGTCTTCACCACGAAGAAGAGCCAGTTCTTGATTGTGGCACCCTGCTGGAAAATTCAAGCGCGACGCCCTTAAAAGGTAGAAACGCGTCATCAAACGATGAAGTATTCAGGCAAGTAGTTTGAGTGGTTGGAGGAGAAGTATGAGCATCCTTCACCATTGGAACCCTTTTTCTTTTCTTGAAACATTCCCTTGCCTAGGGTTTGGCAGTGCACTCTTATCCTTACCCTTCGCCTTTAAAGAAGGACGAGCATTCTTAGATTGAGGAGATCCTCCCTCGGAATCAGAAGTATCATCCTCATACTCGCCTTGCACACACCAAGATAGATAAGAAATAGAGGAAAAAATATTGTTTAAAAGATACAGGAAATTGTTTATTACTTTTTTGGAGCGCGAGGACTTCGCCTTCCGCAACCCTTTCTTCATCTTCTAAAGTTAACAGCAGCAATAAGTAAAATGCGGAAAGAATCATATGAAATGCGAAAATATGAGAAAATACCTCTTTAGCCTCCTCAGGCCAATTGAAAACTCAGGGTTTGTAACCAAGAAATTGGATAGGACCTATGCGATTAGATCCGTCGGTATTCCTACCCCAAACATACGGACCTTCGATTATGAGAGGATACCTCATCCAGTGGGGATCTTTAGAAAAGCGAGAAGAATCATTGGAAGAATTATGGAAGACAACATCTCGCATAATCTTGTCTTCTTCAGCAATGCCATCCGCTCGCTTAAGACGAATACCCCAACGATTTTTCTCATTGGCGACAATATTAACATCATAATGCTTAAAGAAGTTCTTGACCGTATATTCCTCCTTAATGTAAGGTATGGCATATTTCTTATATAGGAACTCCAAACCAGCAGCGTGTCGTGAGTACTCCACCATTATCCTGATAGCATCACCACTCAATTGGTATATCGCGCGGGGAATCTCAAAGTTTTCCAAAATCTGGTAAAAAAAATGGAATCTATAAATTAAAAAGAGGAATGGGAAGGCCAGCGCAGAGCTGTCTAAGCGAAATAATAGCCTTTCTATCGCTCCATTGATCAAGAGCGAACCAGTCAGGATCAAGCTCAGTAGTATGGGTCGAATGGGGAGGAATTGTCAGGGTAATTCCTTTCAATTTGAGTTCGTTTATAAGCCTTTCGATTTCCTCATATTGTTTTTACCTGCTGGTGGGGCCATTTCAGTATGGGATTAGAGGTTAAAGAAAACTTAAGCAGGTGGAAAAAGTCGATCAGAAAATTAAGTTGATCAAGATTTTGATCGAAATCAGGGAAGCAGACTGAAGAGTTTGAAAATAAAAACGATGATGAGAGAGATAGAAAAATCAATAGCAGCAGATGGGGAAAATTACAGAGGAATAAAGAGAAGACGGTAAAAGAAGATATAAGGAAAATAAAGAAAACTGACGGCGTGATAAAATTGATGAATGATATTATTCTTCTTCCCAAAAAATCTTATTTTTTAGGCGCATTTATTAGAAGGCCAACAGGAAGAGGCGGTTACTATTAAAAAAAGAGAAGAATCAAAGACATGTAAATCAGTAAATTACAGGGTCAACACGTGTAGATGGTCATGCGGAAAATTCGGAATAATGTCGGTAGATATGGAGAATATGTGTTAGAGCACTGCTCGGTCGAACTCACAAGCGTTGCTATATCAAGCTTGTTGTCAAGTTTAGTTGTAAAACTATAAGTCTTGATTTCTAGTCTACTTATAGCTAAGTCTCGGATTAGGATAAAAAAGTGTAGTTGAGCATTAGACTTCACGACGTTCATTGAATGAAGACGAAGAACTACTAAGGAGAGCTTGTGGAACTTCATCAACAAAAAGGTATGTGGAGACTTGAACTCATCTATCACTCAAAAGTTTATCTACTCTATCTCCTATTTGAGACAAAAGTCGTATATCTATATAGACTTCAATTATACACATTTGATATTTCGAGTTGAGTTTAACTTGCTTACATATTTCTCAAAATATGTGTTGGTAAGCTTTCGGTTTAACAATGTTCATCTTATATTCTTGACGAAAGTCAAAATATGATCATGTGAAAATTACCTGGTAACATCTTACATGATTTGTGTGAGACAGTCATTTGATGTAGACTCGGAATGTTTCGTATTAATCATTCGATCACTTGAAAATTCCTTTGAAGCTAATAGTTTTTGTGAGATAGCTATTGTCGTCTTCCGAGAATGTTTCAATGGTTGAAATGAGAATTTAGAACAATTGGATTTAAGCACAGTATGCGTACTTGCATATGTGTAATCCAAGTCCGGGAACCATGGTATGCATACCCGTGTGCGTACTGTTTGGTTTTGTCAAGGTTCGGGAACCAAGTACGCATACCGGAACACGTACTGGCGTGAGGTTCAAGTTACGGGACTTCAACTGAGTTTATGGTATGCGTACCAGTTCACGTACTTGCGAACCCAAACTTAGTCCGACCATTTAGGTATGCGTACCTGTTTGCATACTTGAGTTGTTATGTTCTAAAATCGGTTTGTTCATGAACTAATACATTTATATATTAATGAATGCAATCTTTTGCAAACCGTGGCTATAATGTTCATGACTTGATTCGAGTGAATCAAAATCAATTTTGCTTCAAATGTGTCTTGTATACTTCTATGAGAATATAAACAATTGAACAACTCTAGAACTAGTTTCATTTGAGTCATTTGAACTAGTTATGGTTAAGATGAATAAGGTTGATATGAAAGTGTTCATATGGCTAACTTCGGTTAACTATTGTTGAGCCAACAAAAGTGCACACGTTTAGGTACGGTTACTCGTATCTAAATGAAGTCACTTTTCATTTGTGTGTAACAAGCTAAGTTCGATATAATGGTTGAAAGATATTAACTTAAGTCTAATCAGGTTTTCATCTAACATTGAATATTGAATGCTTTGTTACCAAGGTAACATTTATTGCAAACCCTGATTTGAAGACTATATAAAGGAGAACTATAGCAACTGGGAAACCTACCCCCACACCTCATATGTTATACTAGTTGCGACTAGAGTCAATTCTCCTTTAACCTTAGGTTTTTCACGAAACCCTGTAGGTTAACGACTTGAAGACTTCATTGGGATTTTGAAGCCAGACCCAACTATTATCTTTGTAGTTGCGTGTTCTGATTTTGTTTTTTTCCATCGTGATTGAGTATTATCTTCTCTAAGATTTGCTCGAGATTTAATCTACGATAGGCAAGATAAAAAGTAGTCACAAACATGTTCGTCCCATCGTTCGTGATTCCACAATATCTTGTTTCGCTACCATACGATTAAGATTATTGTGAGGTGATTGATATTTCTAGGCTGTTCTTTGGGAATATAAGTCCGGTATATTAATTGGTTCCTGTTCACCTTGATTTATCAAAAGACGGAACAAAACTCATAGGTTTATCTGTGGGAGACAGATTTATCTATTCAATAGACTTTTCTGTGTGAGATATATTGGTTTATCAAGTCTTCGACTTTTGGTCGTAGCAACTCTTAGTTGTGGGTTAGATCAGCTAAGGGAATCAAGTGCGTAGAGAACTGCTGGGATTCAGAGATGCAAGGAGCGCAACTGTACCTTGATCAGTGTAAGCATCGTTAGGGCTCAACTACATTCTAGTCCGAAGTTAACTTGGAGTATTCTAGTGTATGTAGCGGCTTAATACAGTGTGGTGTTCAAATCTGGACTAGGTCCCGGGGTTTTTCTGCATTTGCGGTTTCCTCGTTCACAAAATTTCTGGTGTTTGTGTTATTTCTTTTCCGCATTATATTTGTTTATATAATTGAAATATCACAGGTTGTGCGTAGTTCAATCAATTATATAATCCAACCTTTGGTTGTTGATATATTGATTGACACTTGAACATAAGTCTTTGGTACCGTTCAAGTTGTTTCACATAATAATCAGGCTCGCGGATTTCTATCTGTTTGATTTGATGATTACATTGTGAAACAGAGATACAACTCTTAGATATATTTCCATTGATTGAGTCTGAATGTCTAGTTGATTCTCTTGGAATTATATTGGAGTTTTTCCATACAGATTGCTAAGCGAAATATTGGGTGTGGTTGTTAGAACCCCGGTTTTTTAATTGGTATCAGAGCAGGGAAACACGTTTATGACCTTATAAGTCTGTGTTTATAGCGATCTGACTCTATGGATAGTAAAGTCTCAATAACGCTTCATCAGGATTTAACTCTGATCTTAGAGAAAGTTCTGAAGAGCTGGTTATTCTCCAAAAGAAGTTGGATGGAAAAATCCGGATCAATTCTGATCTTATTGCCGAAATTGTAAAGTATAAGGATTTGAAGTCTGTCAAAGTTCCTTCAATGGATTTGAATAACTCCTCTAATTCTTCTCTGAAGAATTGTCGCAAATCAGGGGATAAGCGAGGTTTAGGCTTTATAAAACCTGATAGGACTCAGAACCACTCAGATGAGATTAAAGATGTTGGTCCATGTATGTTTTGTGATTCTCACAATCATTTTCAACATACATGTACATCCTTCAAGCAAAGTTTAAAGGTTGTGAGTAATCTTCATAAGAAAGCTGAACAACTGTTTACTTCTCTAAAAAGATGTACAGATCTAACAAGAAATCCCAAACGGGATAATAGTGTTAGTATGGGAGCTTTTACTCTAAAATCAACATCACCCTTTCAGTGGTTTTTTGACAGTGGATGTAGCCGACATATGACTGGAGATCTTTCATGGTTTGTGAATTCAAGCGACTTTGAAGGAGGTCCTGTAACATTCGGAGATGGGAGCTTTTGCTACATAAGCAAGAAGGGGACGATCAAACTTCCCGGTGTTCCTGAAATCCATGATGTAGTATACATTAAAGGTATGACTGCAAATCTTCTTTCTGTTAGTCAAATTTGTGACAAAGGCCATAAAGTTGTCTTCAATGCAATGGATGTGACATTGAAGAAAAAACTGGAAAAGTAATTTTTCAGGGAACTCGTGGTAAAAATAACTGTTATCTTCTTGATACTCAGTTTAGTAATTGTTGCAATTTGACTAAGGTGGAATCTACACATCTTTGGCATGAGCGTTTTGGTCACATCGATTATCGCCTTCTAACTAAGATCATTAACAAAAAACTTGTTAGAGGCATTCTCAAAATCAATGCAAAGATTGATGGTGTCTGTGGTGCCTATCAAAAGGGTAAACAAACGAAAGTTCCACATAAATAATCTCGAGACATTCTCACTAAAGCTCCACTTGATTTAATTCATATGGATCTCTTCGGTCTTATTCAATAACCTACGGTTGCTGGGAAGAAATATGCTTTAGTTATGGTAGATGATTACACCAGATTCACTTGGGTGGCATTTTTAGCTCATAAGAATGGAACCCTTGGTGAATTCAAGATTATTGTTAATAGAATCCAGAATGAACAAGGTCGCAAGCTAAAGAAAATTAGAAGCGACCGTGGAACTGAATTAAAGGAAACTAAGGTGTTTGAATTTTGTGGCAAACTGGGGATTATTCAACAATACTCACCACCTATTACTCCTCAAGCTAATGAAGTTGCAGAAAGGAAGAATGGGAACATTCAGGAAATGGCCAGGGTAATGCTCCACAACAAAAACCTACCATTAAGGTTTGGGTGAGAAACTGTGTTCACAGTATGTTATTTGATCAACCGTGTTTACCTATGGTCTAAAACCCTAATCAGTCCTTATGAGTTGTGGTACGGTAGGAAGCCCAACTTACATTATCTCAGAGTGTTTGGAAGTAAGTGCTACATTATAAAAGATCGAGAACAGAAATGGAAATTTGATTCCAAAAGCGATGAAGGCATCTTTCTTGGCTATGCATCTGATAGTCGTGGTTTTCGAGTATTTAATTTCAGAACCCAAGTTATGATAGAATCTGCAAATGTCATCATTGATGATCTGAGCAATTTTCGTCATAATAGTTCTCCTGCTGAATTTCCTCCAATTGAGACAATTGAGAAAGTCAAGGAAATACCAGAATCAGTTGAAGTTGTTCCAACAGTCGCCGATCCTGATATTTCCAGTAACGAGGAGAAAAGCACTAATTAGGCTATTCTTGATGAACAAGAACGTGTTCCTCAAAGATACCTCTGAGTTCAAAGGAATCATGTTACTAACAGTATTATTGGAAGAAAAGATTCTACAGCTAAGACAAGAGGGCAACTTCAAAATATTTGCATTTTTGGTTGTTATCTTTCACAAGTAGAACCCATAAATATTAATGAAGCTCTTAGAGATCCCTTTTGGGTGAATGCAATGCATGGAGAGTTAAATCAATTTCAAAGACAAGATGTATGGGAGCTCGTACCTTGTCCCTCCAATATCAATATTGTTGGCACTAAATGGATATTCAAGAACAAGTCTGATGAATTTGGCACCATTGTCAGAAACAAAGCCAGATTTATCGCTCAAGGATATTCACAGATTAAAGGTATCGACTTTGACGAATTTTTTTCTCCTGTGGCACGCCTTGATTCCATTCGGTTACTATTAGCTCATGCTTGTTTTCTTAAGGTTAAGCTGTTTCAAATGGACATAAAATCCGCGTTCCCAAACGGAAATTTAAAGGAAGAGGTCTATGTTGCTCAACCAAAGGGATTTGAAAATACTGACTTCCCAGATCATGTCCTTAAACTAAAAAAGGCATTATATGGGTTGAAACAAGCACCTCATGCCTGGTTCGAAAAACTAACTACTTCCCTACTCAGGAAAGGTTTTTCGAGAGGTGGAGCCGATAAAACCTTGTTTACCAAGTGGAGTGGGAAAGATGTTGTCATTGCTTAAGTTTATGTAGATGATATCATCTATGGATCGACTTCTAAGAAACTTGCAAAAGATTTTCAAGTCTCTCTTGGAAAGGAGTTTGAAATGAGCAATGTTGGTGAATTAAAATACCTTTTGGGATTACAGATTCAACAACATAAGGATGGAATCTACTTATCTCAAGAAAAATTTGCTAAGGATCTTGTGACAAGGTTCGGTCTTGATAAGTCAACTCCAAAACTGACACCTATGCCTACTACGGGTAAACTGAATCGAGACGAGAAAGGAGTAAATGTGGATCAAAAGCTATATCGATCTATCATTGGAAGCCTCTTATATCTTACAGCTACTAAACCTGATATTGTTTTTAGTGTTGGTTGTTGTGGTAGATTTCAGGCTAATCCAAAGGAATCTCATCTCGCAGATGCGAAGAGGATCATGCGTTATATCCAACATACTAGCGGGTATGGTCTATCCTATACCTTTGATACTAACACTGATCTTACTGCCTATTCAGATGCAGATTGGGCATGATGTGTAGAAGACAGAAAGAGTACTTCGGGGGGATTTTACTATGTTGGTTTTAATCTTGTGGCATGGCATAACAAGAAAAAAAACTCACAATCCCTGTCTACATGCGAAGCAGAATACATTGTTGCAGGTTCATGTTGTACTCAACTTCTATGGATGAAACAAATGCTTGCTGATTATGGAATTGACACTTGTATAATGAAGATCTTTTGTGATAACTCAAGTGCGATTCGTATCACTGAGAATCCTATTGAGAACTCATGAACTAAGCACATTGACATAAGGTATCATTTTATTAGAGATCTCTATAAAAATGGTATCATTAATATGGAATTTGTGCCTTCCGAACAACAATTGGCTGATATTCTAACCAAACCTTTAGATACTGCTACGTTTCAACATTTACGGCAGTCTATTGGTGTTGTTTTGGTTCATTAGTTTTCGAGCCTTTTGCCCATGGACTCATTCATATCTTTTGGGCAATCAAGGCTTAGAACGTCGGTGTAATGTTGTTTCAATTTTGCATTTGTTTCTACGTAGATAACAGTTCTGTTAGGTATCAAAGTATTATTTTAAATCCTTATTTTATTTTGAAAGTAAGGTCGCTCTTTTTGTTTTTTCGATAATGACATTATACGGGGGAGAGTTCTTAAGTGAACTTGTGCTTAATTGCCAAATCTTTGTGGGGAGTGCGGCTGTGGAATATTGTAGGAGTTTTCTTGTATCTTTATAAACTCCTTGATGAATACACTAATTTTGACTATGTGAAATCATCGAAACAAAGTTGATATGTTCTCTTTTGGTCATGAAATATCTCTATGGAAATTTCATTAGGATCTTACTAGTTTTCGTACCTTTGCCAATTTTTATTGACAAAAAGGGGGAGAATTAATATGTAGTTCACACTACAAATACATATGGTTTACGGATCACTATGTAAGGGGGATTGGTTTTCATGTGAGATGAAGTATTGACTAAGGGGGTGTGATACATATCACCATAGTATTGTTGTCAAAGTTATGATACAGTTGGACTTTGATGCCGTGTAATAAAACTATGACACTGTATAACAATGATTGAGAGCTACTGTTTTCTCATTGTTATAGCTACGGATCTTCAACAACTATGATGCTGAGTTGAACACATTTAGAATCACTTGAGTACTTGGAAGTGACGAAGATTTCGAGTAATGTTGAAGAACCAAGGAAATCAAGCATTTGGATTGAGAGCTACAAAGTGTATTTATTTTGTATTCCATATGTATGGATAGTTTTGTCACTAAAATTGACAAAGAGGGAGATTGTTAGAGCACTACTCGGTCGAACTCGCAAGCGTTGCTATCTCAAGCTTATTGTCAAGTTTAGTTGTCAAAACTATAAGTCTTAATTTCTAGTCTACTTATAGCTAAGTCTCGGATTAGGATAGAAAGTGTTCACGAAACCCTATAGGTTAATGACTTGAAGACTTCATTAGGATTGTGAAGCCAGACCCAACTATTTTCTAGGTAGTTACATGTTCTGATCTTGCTATTTTCTATCGTGATTGAGTATTATCTTCTCTAAGATTTGCTTGAGATTTAATCTCTGATAGGCAAGATAAAAAGTAGTCACAAACATCTTCGTCTCATCGTTTGTGATTCCACAATATCTTGTTTCGCTACCATACGATTAAGATTATTGTGAGGTGATTGATATTTCCAGGCTGTTCTTCGGGAATATAAGTCCGGCATATCAATTGGTTCTTATTCACCTTGATTTATCAAAATACGGAACAAAACTCATAGGTTTATCTGTGGGAGACAAATTTAACTATTCAATAGACTTTTCTATGTGAGACAGATTGGTTTATCAAGTCTTCGACTTTGGGTCGTAGTAACTCTTAGTTGTGGGTGAGATCAGCTAAGGGAATTAAGTGCGTAAAGTCCTGCTGAGATTCAGAGACGTAAGGAGCGCAACTGTACCTTGATCAGTGTGAGATTGGTTAGGGATCAACTACATTCCAGTCCAAAGTTAACTTGGAATAGGCTAGTGTCTTTAACGGCTTAATACAGTGTGGTGTTCAAATCTGGACTAGGTCCCGGGGTTTTTCTGCATTTGCGGTTTCCTCGTTAACAAAATTTCTGGTGTCTGTGTTATTTCTTTTTCGCATTATATTTTTTTATATAATTGAAATATCACAGGTTGTGCGTAGTTCAATCAATTAGATAATCCAACTTTAGGTTGTTGATATAAATTGATTGACACTTGAACATTGGTCTTTTGTACCGTTCAAGTTGTTTCACATAATAATCAGGCTCGCGGATTTCTATCTGTTTGATTTGCTGATTACATTGTGATACAGAGATACAACTCTTAGATATATTTCTATTGATTGAGTCTGACTGTCTAGTTGATTCTCTTGGAATTATATTTGAGTTTGTCCATACATATTGCTAAGCGAAATATTGGGTGTGGTTGTTAGACCCCCGCTTTTTCAATATGAAAACACAGGGTTGATGCGATAGACGAGGACTTCTCTTATCGCCTTTTCTCCCGAAAGATCAATGCGATAAGAAGCAAAATGTGGATACAAAATATCGCTCAACTAATAAGAATGCGAGAAGATCATTTGGAAGCAATAAACCAAAGGAGAAAACAACAAGTCCTCTACATCACTCCTGACGAACGCGATGACGTCACACGAATCACACTTAACATGTGAAGTCAAGCGCGATGACAATACAGGAGCGATAGTATCGCTCTCTCAGATCCAAAACAAGGGGCTTTATTAGCTGTCCTCCACTATGTAGCCCCTATAAAAGGGACTGGAAGCCATTGTACGCAGAGGGGGGCCTTTTGGGAGAGTTTAGGTGAGAGATTTAAGAGAGAGAAAATTATTTGTTCTCCAAGTTAGGGTTTTCTCATATCACACTTGTATTTGTTCATGTTCTTAATAGAGAAACTTTGAGATTCTTACATCATGTCTTAGATTTATTTGATAATATCACTTGGGTGTAGTTGTGGGATTATCCGCAACTACACATTGAACTTTAAATTCTGGAGAACAGTTTTGTTGCGAATCTTCCTAATTCCCCACAGAAAGCACAAACCAATAGAACACGTATTCGCATCTTTTCTTCATCTTGCCACTTAACCAGAATGTCCTTGCAGTTGTTGAGGTTTGGACAGGTCCTGAAACCAAATGGAGAAGCAAACAAAACACATTTTGCAGCTTCACAATGAAAGAAGAGGTCGTCTACAGTTTCATCATCTTTAAGACAAATTGGACATAGTTTTCCAGTTCAGGGGTCCATCTACCAATATTTTCCTTAACAACAAGCCCATTGTTCAATAGTCTCCAACTAAAGGTCCTTTTTATCAGCTTCATACAGAGATGTTGTTGCAGTAGCTTCATCAGTTTCACATCTGAGCTCTGACCTGCTAGATTATTTTTTTTCATCTTCTTTTGTGCAGTTGGTGATTTGGAGAAAGAAGAAGATCATGACAGTTTTTTATGGTTTCTCCATAAATTTCGTCATGTTGAAGCTTGAGATAGTAACAACAAAGAAAAAACGAAATGGATTTTCTGATACCTCTGAGAAGGATTCATTAACATACTAAACAACAAAATACTAATTACAAAAAAATTACAATCATTTTATTAAGCAGAAGATTTCTCTATGAATTTTTCTGTTAGTGTTCTGAAAACACCACACAAACAACTTTCTAGTGATTCTTCTGTAATCAAGAACTTTAGCCCAAGAAGGTCTAGCTATGATATCTTGACACCAAGCGGAAACACATGGCCAATTTTCAAAAATCTTCTTAATCAGCTGGACAAAAAATCAATTTGTTGTTTTTACTCAAAGAAACCATCATCTTCATCTAACACTTGATAACCCGCCATACGCTTATATATTTTCTCATCAGGGCTTCTTTTATAGCTTTTTCCTGTAATGATTCCAAACTTTGACTTAGAGCCTATTCTAATTTATCTAAATCTTCCGGACACAATGATGTTGGGTCTGAAACTTTCAATCGTTCCAATTCACTCTCAATCTTCTTTTTCATATCACAGAGTTCATTAAAATCCCCATCGCTTACACCATTCAAGTTTACGGATAATAGGTAGCCAAATGGTTGGTCGTAATCACTAGGCTCCCACTTATCTATATCCAAAACTCTACCTTGCCTAGTTTGACTAGGGAAAGAAGCCTCAAAAAAAATTCTACCAATTCAGCAATTAAATTCAGCTTTTTTCCTACAGAATACCTTAATATCTCCGTTATCTCCCATCTCTATAAGCCGGATTTTATTCTCAAGTTGTCAATTCCAATCTGACTTCGCACAACCGAAGTGTTACATGATAATATTCCTGCAGAACTACAAAACAGAAAATACAAACAGTTAGAAAACATAGCTAGCTTGCAATCTCAGAGAGGCAAAACGATTCCAATACTGAACTGAATTATACATTTAAACATCAAAACTAAGTAACAGATTATTTCCCATGCTTGATACTGGATGAGTTTAAAACAGCTGTGTGCATAAACTGATCTCAGTTAGCATCCATACTTTAAAGAAATGTAAATGATTATATGAAGAAAAGTTCTATGAGCTAGATCAATCAGCTATGTATATGTTCAAAAGGTGCAAATGATATATTAAAAGTATAGAAATTTTCAAAGGCCTACTACTTACTCTCTTCTGGGCTTTTGTACTCCTTGATTCTGCCACATATATCAAACGACTTCATATTGGTAATGCTGAAAGTAGTTATGAGATCAAACTTCTCCAATAGCTCGGCTTCTTGCTCTTCGCTAAGTTCATCTATCGAAACAATTTTCAATTTTACCATATCATCATCAGTACTTATATTTTTGTTCTCTTGTATCACAATCTCAGACTTATCATCGTCTATCATTCTTTGCAGGACTTTCACAATAGTCTTCAGTCCATATGCGGATAGGAAGCTCGCATATTTCAAGTGTTTTACTGTCTATCCTCTTGATTATTCCTTTACTTGTGAAGGTACCTGCTTCTGTACCTTTCTCAATCGATCCACCATATCCTACGCACCCTGGTATCATAGGAATCATTGGTTCATCTTTCAATAATCTCCTGACATTTGCAATTATATCACTCGGAAGATAGTTGGGGACGAAAGTGCTATATCCAGTCCCAGCGCCTACACTTCCATTCACGAGAATTGTGGGTATAACGGGAGTATACCAGGTGGGCTCAATGAACCTTCCGTTTTCATTCTTGCAATCTAGACATATGTCATCTCCGAATGGAAATAAGTACCGGGTAATTCCAGACAAGCAAGTCTGAGGGTACCTAGCTTTTGCTTTGTCTTCCCCTCCCCCTCGCCTTGTTCCAAACTGGCCATCTGCTTGTAATAAAGGTATGTTATTGCTTCCCACATAATCTCGGGACATTCCAATAATTGTCTGGTTAAGACCAACTTCACCGTGATGATAACACGTGTAATTTGCCACATAAACCCTCTGAAATGGGAGACAATCATTGATTTATAAATATTATGGCTCGGGGCAGTGAAAAGAATCTTTCTTTGTGTTGGCTTCAGACCATCTACCATTGAAGGGATATTACGTTGTAGATTGGCTGCTGAAAACTGTACCAGCTCTGTATCAACGAAATGACTAACACTGGTCATCCCATCTTCCAACTCATCTTCCAACCTTTCTTGGTACCTTTCCATACTTTCTTGGTACCCTTCCATCCTTTCTTGGTGCCCTTTATCCATATCAATGAAATCACTAACCTGCATCACCCCACCTTCTTCATTAATGGAATTTTGAAGCATATAATCGTCTATCCAAACCTTTCTTTCGTCAGCCCTGGTTTTATTGAACGCCAAATCTAAGGCAGTTGCATCTGTGTCTATCAAACAATGATACTTTCTGATGCTTTTATCAGGGTCCTTAAAATACTCTATGGATTCCTTGGAAGTGCTTGAGCCCAATCCCTTATAGTGCTTCATGCGCCAACCTTTTTTATTCTTTCCCGCAGACCATGCCTTGAACTCTTCCATTGAATAGAAGAGGAGGACTTCAATGGGATTTTTCCTTGTTGCCTGAGTAAATAATGAAAAATGAAACTCTTCCACACAAAGCTTAAAAAATCAAAACAATAACTTTAGAAATCTAATACAGAGGTTATGGAAGTATACCTTAACAATCGGAGTTCTGAACTCCAGAAGAAATGAAGGTATTGAAAGTAGGGATGGCCACAGAACATGTAACATATTTATTATCAAGCCTTTGATATGAAAGCCAACATCATCATTAAATGCCCATAGCGCAATGGCTTAACACTGTTATACTCCTGTCCTGGTACAAGTCCAAGTATCTCCATGACATCTTTAATCTCCTGGTTGTTTGAAATTTTTTCGTCAGTTGCTCCTCTCGCGTTGAGCAGTTTACATCTCAATGGGAAAACTCCATAGTTCTCACGCCCTACAACAGACAACCCTGCAACAGCGAGGGCTTTGGCTGAATTGTTGGAATTATAATTCAAATATTAGATTTAGGATAATTCTGTTTGATCTTTGAATATTTTGAAATTCGAATAATTGTTAGTAGTGGGATAACGAGAGTATTCTAGGGTTTTGAGTTACTGCCTATATAAATGTTAGTTTTCTATAGGGCTGGCAACGGATGAAAATCCGACGGATTTTAGGAAATCCGGTTCCGATAGGTTAGTAGTTATCGGAATTCCGATTGCCGATAATATCCTATAGGATCTCCTAAACTGAAAACCGATACCGATATGTTAAGCTATCGGATGTCGGATTTTAATCCGATACATTCTGTTATCTGGCAGAAAACTGAAAATACAGGCTTTAAGTTAACATTTCAGTGATTCAAGTTCAAATTTCACACATCCAAACTGTCTTCAAACACCAAAAGAGTTTCAAACAAACATCCAGTTCACTCTCAGTGTCTCACACATGAAAAGAAACACAAAAACAAACACCAAAAGACTGAAAAACAACTCAAAGCACTGCACAGTGCACTGCTGGCCTGCTGCTCCTGGTTGGCTGCTACCTGAATCCTGAATCCAAAGGCATTGCACTGCACTACACTCAGTTCAACTTCATTCCTCCATGACTTCCATATCTGCATTAGCAGCATTATAACACATTCAGATCAGATGACATGAAGATAAAGCAACAAAGTTAAAAGACATGGCATACAAACACAAAAGCAAAAACAAAATGAAGTAAAAGAAAAGAAAATTACCAGTACAAAAGAAGTCTGGCAACCAATCACTTAAGCACAACAATGCTTCAACAACACATGGATCTAATGAAGTTCTGTATGTCATAAGCACTCTTCCACCAACATTGAACATTGATTCAGATGCCACACTAGTGACTGGAACAACCAACACACCCCTTGCTATTTTTGCAAGAGTTGGGTACTTTGGTGCATTTAGCTTCCACCAACTCAAGATATCAAACAAATACCTATCTTTTGGAGAGCCTTTGGCTAGCACTGGTTCTTCTAAGTACTTCTCTAACTCAGATTTATGCACCTCAAACTCACTGTTTTGCATCATGAACTCATCATAATCTGGATCACTCTCATCTTCTTTGCCTGAATCCATCATACTTGAGCTAGAGACAAAGCTGCGGCTTCCAAAATAATTCTCAGCTGCATTTGAGTTTTATGAATCATATACACTGAAAAGAGCTGTCAATTTTGTTTTGAATTTGTTATACACGCCTGCATACCCAGTGAATCCATACAATTGCTTATAACGAAACTTTACCCACTTTGCCTTGTACCTAGGATCTAACACAACTCCAATTCTTATCACCAAATTACTCTCAAGCCAATATGCATCAAACTTTTCTCTCATCTTCTTTCCCATTTTTTGGATATACTCATAATCATTGTTTTCCCATTCTTGGATGCCTTTGTTAACTTTATAAACACCGTTGTAGTACAGATTTGCAGTTGGATACTTAATCCCTACAAACTTGGTTGAAACATCATTAAACACCTCTAAACATTTACAAATAACTACCCCTTGTTGACATTCCTCTTCACATGGTAGACAGGAGAAATCATGATCAGTCTCGGCTAGTCTTTTAAACCCGTCTTTCAATTCAAGTGCATTCTTAAGCATAACAAAAGTGGAATTCCATCGGGTGTCCAGATCTAAACTAACTGCCTTACCAGACAACCTACATTGTGACAATGCCGTTTCAAACCTTTCTTTCCTAGCTTGTGAAGACTTAACATACTTAACACATTCTCTAATTGATGCCACGAATTCAGCAGCAACTTTCATTCCATCTAGTACAACCAAATGAAGAATGTGGTTGCTACACCTCATGTGAAACATTTCCCCATCAAGAACCAGACAATCCTTACCATGTAGCCATCTAATAAAATTTCTCATCATAACACCATTTGCGGAATGATTATCAGCAGTTACGGAAAATAATTTCCTATCTATGTTCCATTCAAGTGTGCAATTTTTTAAACAATCTGTTAGAACATCTCCTGTATGTGGTAATGGCACTACAACATAAGTTAATGTTTTCTTTTGCAAATTCCATTCATCATCTATGTAGTGGCATGTTATACAACAATACCCATCTTTAGTATGCTTAGCAGTCCACATATCAGTTGTAAGAGAACACCTAGAGTTCAAATTATCCAATACTTGTTGCAATTCTTTTTTTCATTTTACCATAAAAGTCTAACAAATCACTTCTAGTTGTGTTCCTAGACATCATCTTAGCAGCAGGGTTCAAAGACTTACAAAACATTCTAAAGTAAAAATGTTCAACTATGTTCAGAGGGTAATCATGCTTAGCAATCATTTTAACAGCCCATAACCTAGTAACTGCAGGATCATACTTCCAATTATCTAGTTTGGCTGCTTGGTTACCTGCTATTTTAAGTGCAGTAGAAATTTTCATCTGACCTGGCTTATTTTCTTCTTTCTTTGGGAAAATCTTTAGATGAGCAAGCAACCTGCTAGTACCATTGGCACTTCCTGCTTCAACCACCAAGTGACAGTGTCTGCAAGTAGCTTCTACAATAGCCTTCTTCTCATGTTTCTTGTTAAACTTTAGTACAACATCCCTATCAAATTCCAACCACGCTGGTGACCTTGTTTGTCTGAGTTTCTTCTTCAGAGCAGTTATAAGTGGATCTTCATTAACATCTGCATCAGATTCAGAATAAGAGCCACTTGGAGAGCCTGACATAGGATCCCCTTCTTCTTCTTGGTTTTCAGATTGAGGACTAGGTGCTGAATCAATTGTTGTAGCTGGTCTCCTCCTACTAGTACCAGTACTTCCAATTGCTGAACCTACAACACTTTCTGGCAGTAATTGTTGTGATTGTGAGGCAGAGGCCATATGAACATCAACAGATCGAGGTAAAGGAGTTGATACTGAGGGATCTGCAATCGATTTCGATGCAGCTATTATTCTTTTTTTTTTAGGAATCTGCAATTGCAATTACCTTACCTACACAGAAAACCCATTATTAGAAAATGTGCACTCAGGCTCAGGCACCAACTCAACTCCTAAGCTAATACCAAGTAAAATTCAACCTCAGCTGCCTGAAATCCGTTCAGGCTCAGGCATTTCTGTGGCTATATGGTGTGCATTCCGGCTAAAATCAGACCTAACTCCTAAGGTCTTAGCATTTCAAACACTTGATAGAAACAAAATGAGATCAGAAATCAACAAAAATTGAACAAAATTGAAACTCTAAATCAACAGAGATGCACAAAATTGGAACCCAAAATCCCAAATTTCACCATTTCCATTAAAATTTATCCATTTCCATTACATTACACCCCAAAAAAGAAAAACCCACAACCCAGATCTCCAAAATCTCCCCGAACACAGACTCAAAGTTGTCTATCAGCAGCAACACCAACAAGAGGCAAATAAGGAGTTTTCCACAAAAATCTAAACAATTTGAGATTACCCAATTTCAGAAACCCTAATTTGTTAACACTTACACACACAACAACAACCCTAAATTAATGAATTGAACAAGCTATGAAGCTAACAATTGTAATTAACTGAAGAAAAGAACAAAAGGGAGGATTCAATATCTGATTACTCGATTGATTCTTATTGGATGAGAGACTGGGAGGACTCAGAAGAGAACTGAGAAGTGAGAGGTGAGAACTGAGAACAAAAAGGAACGAAAATTTTAGGTTTTCCCTACTTCTCCCGACATCTAATAGTAATACTAATGGGTGATGGAAATTACAATTACATCCCTATGTGTTATCGGATGTCGGAACTTAACAATCGGATGGGGTCTAATCCGATTCCGTTACGATAAGCGGAAAAAATCCGATAAGAATTCCGATCCGATATCCGATATAACGGATAAAATCCTATAGGATCTCTAATTCTCGGAAATGGATTTCGGATTTCGGACCATTATTGACAACCCTAGTTTTCTATTGTAAAATATGCAGAAAGATTATCAATGTAGTTTTTATATTTTTGAGTGTTTCAATCTCTCTCTCACTCATCTTTATGCCATGATGGATTTCCCACTTGGTATCAAAGCTGGGCAGAGAGGTGCTTTGAGAAAGAGTTACAAAAAAAAAAATTAGAAAGGAAGAAAAAAGTTGTTTTGATTTATTTGATGTTGGTTTATTGTATGAGTAAACAAAAAAAGAATTGTTATGATAAAGAAAAGTTTTGGTGATGGGAAAAATGATTTTGATGATGGAAAATTGTTATGAAGAAAAATTGATGAAGATTTTTTGCTCAAAATGTAGAGGGATTCTAAAATTTTGTTCAAAAAATGGGTTCGTTTTTTTTTTGTCTTGCAGGTGTTTGATATTTTGTCTGAAATAAAAAAAAAATACATGAAGGTGCAAATATATAATTTGCATAATATGTTAGGTTAGTCGAAATGATGTTGGATGCTGATCTGCTAATGATGATGATGATGATCGTGACGACGATAATTTTATGATGATGATGATGGTGTTGATGATGATGAAGATATGATGATCGTGTTTTAATCCACTAACAATAAATTCCTAATCTATAGCAATTACTTTGCACATTAAAACACGTTTAACTATTCCAAAATACTAGGAATAACCTGCCTCATTTTCACACGTCACTAAAGACCAAATCAATACCAAAATATATTTTAACAAAATTAACATAATCCTGTATATTTTGAATTATTTCCAACATGAATCCCCTTCAGTCAAAGTTAAAGTACGATCCTCCGAATTCAATTCATCTCTTGTGGCGTCCTCGAGTTTGGGGATGTTGATGATTCCTTTCCTTTTTGTACTGCCGCCAGTCAGGTCTTTACTCGCCTTTGGATGTGTCAACGACAGAAGACGCTGTACTACTTTGGGATTTTCCACTGATAACAGAAAGGTAGAATTAAACCCAGTGTTCCAGATAAATACTTAAAAGGAAAATTAAAAGGAAAGTCTCTGGACATCACTCTACAAGCACTGACCTCTTTCTAAGAAGTCCTATGATAGTTGGCATTGCGACCAAAATTTCCGTGCACGAATTTTCAATTTATCTTTCATTATTGGATTTTCAAATATTGGGTCACTGATGCGAGAATTAACGAAAACCCACAAGTGATTCTTCACAGTTTGGTCTGTCAATTTCAAATTAGCAGCAGCTTTATTAACAACTTTCAAGACATGGGTTACCACCAGATCAGTGAGATAATCAACGTGCGTTCCACCCTTGACAGTAGCAATACCATTAACAAAGCTGGCCTGTTAATGGATTCAGAAAGATATTAGAAATTTTACACAATGATATTGTAACTTAAGCAAACTGTTTGAACAACTGGTTCATACCTGTCGAAAGTGTCCATCACTCGGAATCACCCAGAATTCCCAACCGTTGTCGAGTGTTAAACTGCTGGAAGGTAATTGGGAGTAGAGGTTCACATACTCAGGGAAGGACTTGAGAGGAATCTTTTTCCCATCCAGTTTAACATCCACAGTCTTTCCCATACACCCTGCGATGTCAACCACCTTCCTTTTCACCAATCCAACCGTATCCTCTTCAAGACTTGTCATATTGAACCTGGCCAAATCCGGCTTAAACTTTATTTCCGTCCATTTATCAGTAGCCTTGCACTTGCTTAGGATGGGTTCAGATGTTGTTGTCTTGTTGTTAGAGAACACCTGCATGACATGAGGACCGACAAATGAAACTTATAACAAAAACCATATAACCATCATCATCATAGACATAGATGATATATTTGAACAACAGAATGACAAAATCTAGCATCTCCTTCACCTTTACTTCATAAACTTCTCAAAACCAATTCCCAAATCAAAATCATCACCACAAATTTTCAAAAGCTACTTTTCAATCTCAACTAATTGATTACAAACCTAATACTGAACCATATTTTTGATTTTCCCAAACAATAAGAACAGTTTGTCAAATTGGAAATTGAATTCAGTACGAAATTTTAAATCAAATCAAACAACCAAATTTGAATGACTGACCTCTTATTGTCGTTGGGTTTTGGTTTCTTTTATTTATTGATTATTTTTTTTGCTTCTGTACTTAGTAGATAGATACATATACTCAGCATATACATACATATACACTTATAGTAGATACATACATATACAATTGAGTTGGTTTCACCTTGGCACTTACACTTTTCCTACTTGCCACTTTCCTCAAAATATCAAAAGTAATTCCATTTTTTAATGTTGGTGTCACTGTAGTACAGTGGTAAAGTCATTGGGTGATTATACCGGTGACCTAAGTTCAAAACTCGCCGGCATCAAATTCTTCTTTATTGATCAATTTTTTTTCTTCTATTTTTCAATTCTTCTTTTTCCTAATCGCCACAAAAAAAAGGTAAAAACAAAAAAGATAAGGGAAATAAAAAAATTTTTTATTAGAGTTAAATCATTACTTTTTCTTTAATCAATTACAAATGTATTGATCATCTTATTTTAGTTACTCAATTTATTCACTTTTTTTTTGGGTTAAACTAAATTTAGGGCATTTTATCGTATATTGAGTTATTGACTATAATGATATTTTAGGGCATCAATTATTTAGATTTTAATAAATTATGTTGATCGTATGGAAGGATTTTTAGGTATGCCTCCGGATCTATAAAAAAATACAACCGTCGAGATGTCAAAATAGAAAAAGGTGGGACAAAAACGACGAGTTAGTAATATCTTTTATTGGGCCTTTAAATAAATGTCTGATTAAAAACCTAGTGCTAGTGAATTGATATTTGAAGATTTAGATGACAATTGTGTTAATGAGGCAAATGTTGAAGAACATATTGGAACACACGACAATAATGATGCTACATCATGAATGATTTTTTCATTGTGTTTTTTCTTTAAGATAATAGATATATAATTTCCAAATCCTCATATTTCTAATCGAAAAATTAGAACACATTTCATCAAATATTAATTGGTATTTTTGTGAAGAAGGATTCTCTAAGAGTTTAGTTAATAATTCTGAATTTCTTTTTGATGGCTCTGGTAAACATTTTTCTATCTCATATTATCCAAGAAAATTGACGAGTTTGGAGAAGCAAGATACTAGGTGGCTAACTTGTATTCAATCTCTTTAGACAAAGTCTTTTGTTTTTGTTGCAATTTGAAGCGTATGAACACTATGAAATTAGCTAACAATGGATTCAGTTATTGCAATAATCTTAGTGGAAGGCTTCAGAGGCATGGAAAAAGTCATGAGCACCTAGATATTCATATTCTTTTTACTAAAGTTATATTTTTTAAGTAAATCTTTTTATTTATAATCATCTAATAAGAATCTTTTTATTTACAATGTTAAGAAGAAGAAGATTGTCTAACAGTATATATCTTATAAGGGAATCAACATCGAGATTAACTTCGGGGCATCAATTTCGCAGGGCCGGCCCTGGAAGAAATGCTGGAATGTAACTTATATGTTTATATAACATTGACCCAGATTTATAGATCCACATATCTCCCTCTTTTCTGTCAACTGATCTTAAGTATTGATCTGGATTAGAAAGTATCTTGTTTCTGATAATATTTCCCTTTCTCTTTTCATCCTTTTGTACTGTTTTCTTCTTATTCAAAGTACTCATTCTTGAAAGATAAAGAGTTTCTTGAATGGAAATTATGAAGAAGAACAGTTAATGAAGAATAGTTGATGGAGATTATTAATCTGTTTCCTTTGAATAGTTAAAGAAAAAGAACAGATCTAGTTGTGGTTGATAGCTATAGTCTTCTCATGAGAGAAAGATGATGGTAGAACAGTTGATGAAGATTATTAATCTGTTTCCTTTGAATAGTTAAAGAAGAAGAACAAATCTAGCTGTAGTTGATAGCTATCTCATGAGAGAAAGATGATGGCAGAACAGTTGATGGAGATTATTAATCTGTTTCCTTTGAATAGTTAAAGAAGAAGAACAGATCTAGCTGTGGTTGATAGCTATAGTCTTCTCATGAGAGAAAGATGATGGTAGAACAGTTGATGGAGATTATTAATATGTTTCCTTTAAACGGTTAAAGAAGAAAAACATATCCAACTATGGTTGATAGCTATAGTCTTCTCATGAGAGGAGATGATGGTTCATAAACTTAAAAGCTTTGAGATCAATACTTAGGACCTGTGAATGGAGAGAAACAAGGTACTGTTAATATTTCTAGTGTAGTCTAGTGAAACAAGATGTAACCAATGACTGGAGATACTTAAAAGCTCATATTAATATTTCTAGTCTAGTCTAGTGATAGATAGATATATTTCTAGTCTAGTCTAGTGACTGATGTAACCAATGACTGGAGATACTTTCACAGATTTTGAATTCTCTTTTTAAGGTAAGTAATTACTACTACTTGTAATTACTCACAGTGTACGTTTTGAATTAACTGTTCAAAGGATTACGAGCAAGGACTTGCCACTAACTCCCATCACTTCCCAAACCTCTTATCTACCTATTTGAACATGAAGTTCCTTACGAGTGATTTTCAAGGAGTTGCATTCATTTACTTTGGAGATTAGAATAAAACAAAATAAGGTTGCAATGAAATGAACCTTGGTGATTCATATTAGTGCATTCTTACTAATAGCCAAAAAGCCTTTGAAATCGGTCAGGTTGGTGAGAGTTCATCAACAAGAAAAAAAATACTTATTCAAATGTTTTAAAACAAAAAATCAGTCAAGTCTAACAATGTAAATTTTTGGGAAATATGTAAAAAAAGATCGGCTAGTTTGCGCCTAATAGATTGTAAAGATTGGAAAATCAACAAAGGTCATCCCTATCGAGCTAGCAGATTTTGATTTTAAGTGTGCATATTACATTATTTCCTAAAATTAAAAGTGAATTCAATAATTCGAAAATAAAATGAAAAAGGATCAGTATAAATTGGCTAGGTTAAGTTTTGGAAATGAAAATAAATTTCTAAGTAAATTAAACTTTGTGTTGTAAAAGAGTTGGTAGAGTAATTTCAACACAAAGAGTAACTTGATTATTTCCGTATTTCTGAGACACTCCTCATATCCTAGATGGTGAAAGAATCTTCTTCTTTTCTTTCTTTTATTATCCGCATTATTAAACTTATTTTTATTTACGCTTGTGGACATACAGGCGATGACACTACATTTGACAACATGTATTGGATACTTCAAGATTATTAATCAACCATCTAAATACGGTTTCATTTTTCCACGATATAAGTATTTGGAGATTTTAATTTTGTGTAAAAATCCTGTAAAGAATTTGTGTGACTTTCATTTGATTTGTTAAATAATTATAAACTAACCTCAATGTTTCATAATTGATGATCTCGTACATTGTTATGTAACTACTAAAATTAACCTAATTAACAACCGCAAGGTCTCAGGTTCAATTCCAAGATGCACACTAATTCATACTATTCCACAGATGCACACTAATTTGTGATACTATTCCAAGATGCACAAGATTCACTTAGACTTTAATCATGTATCGTAGACTACTGTTGATTGGTCTGAGATTTTGGTGAAATCATTCATACTCCAGGATGCATAAGATTCAATTGTTTGGAATTATTCATGAATTGTAGACTGTCATTGGCTAGTCCGAGACTTTGGTGAAACGATTCATACTATTTCAAGATGCATAAGATTTGGCTGAACATAAGTCATGAATCGTATACTATATTTGATGTGAATTTTAAGTTGTTGTAAAAAGTGATAAGTAGAGTTCGTTCAACTCGGGCTTGTGAAGGATTTTCGAAAATTAAATAAAGTTGTTTCAACAATAATAAGAAAACACCGAGACTCTGGATTTCACCATTAACCAATTAAGTGATATAATCTAATCAATATTCATGCAAC
>JAJJMB010012369.1:1401388-1437750 GCA_023531105.1 Papaver atlanticum
TCGCCGAAAGTATTAAGCAAAGACAGTCAAAAACGATAACAGCTTTCGGTAGTTGAATATAAGACTGCTTCTACGACGGTTCGATGTGGGTCGAAGTTCTTCGTGTTCTTTGCGACTGTTCCGTGTGCGTCTTATGTTCTTCGTGTTCTTCAGCTCCGCACCAGCAGAAAACAGCAGCAGGTAGCTTTCTGTTCGTCTTGATTTTTCACTCCTCAGCCCTTCTCAGCCCCCCAAACTCTCGACACCCCTTCTATATGTCCCAACCCATCTATTTTGATCAAAAAGAGCGATTAAATCTCTCCAAAATCTTCCGAAATCTCTTTCTTTCTCTTCACGGCAAAGTTGCGGCAATTTCTTGTTTTAGAATTTCCACGCATATATGGGCTTTCCTTTTTATTCTAAACTCTTCCTTAGATAGATATTAAGCTTTGGGAAGAAAATCTTGCCTTTAATCTCTCTAAAATTTCCTAAAATCGGTCACACACGTGACTTTCCATATTTTGCTGTTGAGATCAAAACCAGTCGATTGAGCCCAGTTTAATCGATTTCAACACCCATGTTAGATTCCTAGACCCATAAGGAGTCTACCCTATGAAAATCAAAGGTTTAATCGACCTTAAACTCCTCCAAATCACTACCACCAAAACTGCCAGAAAACAACCTTCACGTTTTTGGTTTCCCGCCCAAATTAAGAATTTGAACGTGAAGAGGAAAGGTTACCCCTTATCCAATGGTCGCCCCTTATCCGTTGCTGGAGTCCGCATAACACTCATCCCTTGGGTTGCATTTATCAACTTTTCGAGCCAATTTCGCCGCAAAAGCTTATTTCTCCAAAAAACACCTACAAAGAGATAAAATACCAAAATAAGTACAAAAATGGGTACTAACATTATACACGATAGAGATGAAAATAGACACATAAATGCGTCTATCAAAATTGTATTAGTGTAACGATTCATACTATTCCAAGATGCACATGAATTAGTTGTACTTTAGTCATGAATAGTATACTACCTTTGACTAGTCCGGGACTTTGGTGTAACGATTCATACTATTCACAAGAATTAGTTGTACTTTAGTCATGGATCGTATACTACCTTTGACTAGTCCGGGACTTTGGTATAACTATTCATACTATTCCAAGATGCACAAGAAATAGTTGTACTTTAGTCATGAATCGTAGACTATCTTGCGCTAGTCCGATCCTTTGGTAAAACGATTCACACTAGCGTTTCAAATCGGTTTATGTTTTGGTAACACGACTCATACCACTCTAAAAACTATGGTCATGGAAGACTTGGGGTATGGTGCCAATTTGGATCGTGTAACATATTTTAGGTCATCTAATCATTAAAAACTATGGTCGTGGAAGACTTGGGGTATGGTGCCAATTTGGACCGTGTAACATATTTTAGGCCGTCTAATCAATTTTGGGCGGCTAATCAATTTTGGATAATGTGACAATTTGATCACAAGATAGATTTTGCTACCCATGACACAATTTTCATCACATAACAATTTTTGAATCAAAAGGGAAAATCTTGAGTTATACTTAAAGCGGTCACACAAAATATAAATTTTTAGTTACTGAGCAGATTTTGGGTCATGTGGTAACTTTGGATAACAAAACATAATTATTGTGTAGATTTTGCATCACGCGACATAGAATTATTTTTTGAAAGAAAAGTTTATATTAAGAGAAAATGCCCAAACATAAGCTATGGGAGAATTACATCAGCATAATCATATCCCAGCAACTCCAAACAAGACTGCAGTTTACAAATTTGAAAATTTCAGTGTTGCAAGACCATAAAACCACTTTTAGCTTCACTAAATTTATAACTTCAGCAGAACTCTTGTGTCTTCCACCGAAGACACGATTGTTTCTCTCCTTCCATAACAACCAGCAGATTACATAGTGAATGATCTTCCATACCTCCTTCCCTTTCCCTTGCAGCACATTACATTGCCAAGCATCAAATAACTCAAGCAAAATTCTTGGAATTGGCCAAGAAATCTTAAACTCCTTAATGAAATAGTCTCATATTCCAAAAGCAGATTTACAATGCATTAACATATGCTCAACATTCTTTATTTCGTTGTTGCAGAACACACAGAGATCACTTTCAATATTCATGCCCCTTTGTCGCAACATAACTCGAGTTGGTAGAGCATTTTGAAAAGCTTCCCACAATAGAACACTTATTTTGTTTGGTATGCTCGGTTTCCAGATGTGTCTATGAAAAATACACAGATCGAGATCACCGATTAGAGCTTCGTAACACTTGTTGGTGCTGAAATCAGTCAAAATGTTCAGCTCGTCCTCCTCTTCAATCAAAATAGGCACATTGCCTAGATCTCTGCGCAACAAATCCTATTCTAGCTTTTCGTTTGCGTTATTCTTGAAGTTCCATTTCCAACCGTTCTCTTCAACCATCTCTGACACTGTAATGCTTTTGTCTTTAGCTGCATTGTATACCACCAGAAATAGATCTTTGAGACAGCCCATGTTCAACCATTGGTCACACTAAAATCTGATTCCCCTACCATTTTTCAATGTAAAATTTGAAAATTTATGTAACTCCTGCACCATATTCACTCCATTCTTCCACAAACTCCTGCATTGGGGTAAATTATTAGTTTTCGGCATTAGCACGTCTTTTCTAACCTTAATTTTTTGTTACATCATCCTCTTCCATAAAACTTTCTTTCGTTTCGAGTATCACCAAAATCTGATGACATAAAATTATAATCACCATGCATGTTTTAGCTCAAAGGGTAAATTTTGACCCACCAAGTAGGTTTCTGGCCCATGTGCATTTTGAACCACCCAGTATATATTGTTTGTCACATCACTAATTTTGTTGACCATTACAGATTTTGGGGCATAATCATTATATAGTTAAGGCATTGTACAGATTTTTAACCATGAAGGAGATTTTAAGCTTGTATCAACTTAAATCATAAAGCAGATTTTGGAACACAATGCACATTTTGACTCACAAGAAATTTTGGTCCCGATGTATACTTTGAGTAAAGCCTCACTTGAAATATTTTTGGTTCTTAAACTAAGGATTATTATGGTTAATCTTGTGTAACAATATAGATTTTGAATCAAGAAAAATTTACGCCAATGCAAATTAGGGTTCAGAAGTTTGTGTGGTTGCAGTTGTTTGATTATGGGATAAAATTTGTGTGACAAAATAAATTTAAAGTTATAATACAAATTTTGTGTTACATAAAGATTTTGTTTACACGACTAAGGAAAATTATAGGCTAAAGATAACTTTTTGTCTAAACGACAGATTATCACCCACAAGGCTCAATCTCAGGTTCCTGACAAAGTTAGGCCACTTGGAAAATTATCATTGGAAAATTTTGGATTCTTGTAAAATTTTGGATGACAATGTAAACATCTGGTTAAATTCATGGTCACAATGTAGGTTTTGGTCGAATGAAAATTTAAAGATGATGTTACATATTTGGGATTATAACGCATATTTTAGAAAACCACACAACATATGGCCTACATAGGCATTATAATGCAAATGTCATGGGTCATTTGGTAGATCTTACGGTGTAAGACGATTTGTATCTCTGAGCATATAAGAGGCCAAGAGGGAAATTTAGCATGAAGAAAAATTTCTTAACCAAAGACAATTTTTTGATGAGGCCTAGTTTGTTTGTCAGCAAGATTCTGGATTAAATCAACCGAACGAAAATGATATCACTGACATTCGTTAGAGCAAGGGCTATAGAGAATAGACTCTCTTTCCAAACGAACTGGTTTGCTAAATTAGAGGATATTATGGGAGTAATAAATGCCCCTAAAGGACCAAAACCCTCAATCTCAATCAATTACTACGTCAAACTAAGTAGTAGTCGAAAATATTATCTATACAACAAAGAAGATGTTGTATGGGTGCGGCCGACATTATTTTTGAGGCTTAGATTTTTGTACAACCCAGGCGGAACCTTAGCTGTCCACCTAGGATTAAAAAAAATATGGGGTGGCAGATGAGAGTTCTTTCACCATATATGTTTTACCCTCATTCATCTCCTATTGATAGTAGAAAAATTCCATCTTCCAAGTCTAATGCCACCTCACCACTTGGAATGACATAAGGTAGATGGATTTATAATGGCATCCAAATCACTCTCAATGTTTGGTTCAAAATTCCAGCACAAGATTATTTAGTATTCAGAAACACGTCTGTCGCTATTTGGATTGACGTTTTAGTTTATTTTTTGAAGCTCTCTTCTAGAAAATTTATAATATAATGATATACAATTACAAGTAGAAGATGATGATAATAGTAGATAAGCTACTTTCTCTCTGGAAAAAACCACAGACTAAACTTTCTTGTGAAAGTGAAAATATTTTTCATTGATCAAATTTAGGCGTTTACAATGATTAACCTTAAATGTCCTAACTGAAACAATTGCATCTTGTTAGAGCACTGCTCGGTTGAACCCGCCAAGCGTAGGTATTTCAAGGTTGGTTGTCATATTTTAGTATCAAAATTCATAAGTCGCTTGATTAGATTACTAGATTCAATTTCGTTAGGTTAGACTAGGAAGTCTATAAATGTTGAGACATTCAAGTATTACTCTAAAGACCTGAAGAATCCGAAGTTGTGTCAACATCACTGAAGACATCATCCTTCCACCTGAGGTTAGTAATACATGACTTGACTTGTTTCCATTATCGTAAGCTTTCAAGTCGTTTCTGATTATAAACATAACATGCGAATTAATATACATGAAACTCTAGTAATAGAGACTTGATCATCTTATTATGATCAAAGTGTTAATGAAGAATATATCAATATATAATTTTAAATGATTTATATTGGTATATTATGTTGCGAAGTATAATGCTTATCTTTTGAACTTCGTAATTGCGACATCAACATAATCTTTGTAACTCGTTTAATTACATGAGTATAAGGAAGTAGACTTACGAACTTGTTTCGTAGTTGAAAGAAATCAATAAGATTGAAGGTACGGTTTTCATTGAAGATCAAAGGTTGGACCGATCCTAACCTATATAGGGAATCAAAGTACAACCGATCCTAACTTATGTTAGGAATCAAGGAAGAACCGATCACTATCTATAGTGGGAGTCAAGGTAAAACTGATTCTAACCTATGTTGAAAGTCAAGTTAGAACCGGTCCCAATATGCAAAGCTGATTAACTTAGTCACGTACACATTATGGATTTGTGTGATTTGGAAATTGGGTTTGCAAAAATAAGAAAGTTCAAGATGTCGACATAATGAGTAATTTGAACATGTGCTGAAATCTTATTTATTAATTGTTCAAAGATATTCCTTGATACTCGAGGTGAGATCCCAAACCGAAATGCTTTAGAATCTTTTGAGATTTTTGGATGTATATGTTTTTGTTTTACAAGCAAACAAAAAATATCCGTGGAAAGAAATATTAGTTAAGTGTTGTTTAATATTGAGTTGTCCAAGAGGGATTCCGGTTATACAGTTGGATATTGGTTGTAATTATACGAAACCGATTTCAGGTGCTTTATTGCATATCTTAAGAATATTTTCGGTTATGGAAATTCCTTGGTGTCCAAACTACCTTTGTCTATAAATAGTGAAGTTTGTTCTTCATAAAAACTTACCATGAGGAAGGCACTTTGTTTCGCAGTCACTGTTGTAGCCGACTAATAATATAACTTGTAATACTATCTTGGAGATGAGAGTAACCTAATTAGGCAAATCTCTTACGTCCGCTAGTTGGATCAAGAAGCGTCTACTAGTACCGTTGGTGGGAAACTAGAATCTGCAATGTTATTTTCGTTTTCGATTATTAATTTGATTGACTAAGAGTTGTTAACTCTTGATTGCATTTAGTTTGATTATTCTTGATAGCCTTATCTTGTGATATAAGGTCACTCAAACTAGATCAAGAGATTAGTGGTAATTCAAATCTGATTTTAAATCTGACGTTGACTTGTGATCATCTATTGTTAACCGATTCCGTTCTGTGCGTGATCGATCATAAGATGGAATCAAGTTTCTTATTGTGCAGGTACAGAAGACTATTGAAGATTGAAGACAAGAAGATTTTCTTATTGGTTTCGTATCTTTGTGATTTGCTTCATGCATAAACTTGATCGATTGGGATCTGACTAGATCTGGTTTATCTTTGATAGACTTGTTATTTCTAGTCGTATTTAGATCGACAAGCTATCATTTGGTGGTACTCTTTAGTATCCGAATCTGGTAGTTCTGTTTGACTTGATTTTGTTCACTTGTTAATCCAGATCTTTGAAGATCTAACCCTACAAAAGAAATTATTGATTTAAACATAAAATCCCATGTCAAGCTCGACATATATATTTGATTAACTTCTTGAGATAGAAGAGTGGTTACCAAACATATATGAATCTCTTACTGTTTGGAAAATGATCTAAAGGGTTGAGTACTTAAAGTTTTCAAAGAAACTGAAGCAACTTAAGATAATGGACTCGATCTTAGGATTCACATGCATTGGCCAGATTGGTTGTAGGGATGCTGAGGAAACTTGGTAACTAGGGGTAGTTTACATGGTCTCAGCTATACGAAGTTGGTAGTGGTCTTTGTATAGTGGCTTAATTTTGAGAGTATTCAAAACTGGACTAGGTCCCGTATTTTTTTTTTGCATTTGCGCTATTTCCATGTTAACAAAATCTTGTCGTGTCTTTACTTTTACTTTCCACAATTATAATTATTGTTTTAGTTATAATTAAAAGTAAATACATTGTACGTTAATCCCAAAAACTTGGGTTGACCCCTATAGTTAGATTCAGTTTTGACTAGTAAATATATATCAAGTGTATACCTTGTGGTTGTTATATTCTTACCAATCACTGTCTATATTAGATTACGCAAGGTATCAGACTTAATAGTTGATATCGATAAGATTATGGTTGTATTTGGTACCCTCATCAATTTATATCTCAACATTACATCAACAAAAAATACGAAAGTCGAGGAAATTAACCCTAATAACATTTAATCTTATTTTCTATTTAAACTACCCTCATTGAGAATTTGCTAAAATAGAATTAAGGCTTAAATCAAATACAGTTATGCCCGTACATGACACTGCCTCTCCCATCTAAGCATCCTTGTCCTTAAGGATAATGTCTGGAAATTAAGCTTTGATGTGTGCAGTATCTTCCCATGTAGCATCTTCTGGAGATGCATTAGACCACTGAACCAGTATCTGTGGAATAGGAAAGTCAACCCTGAGAGTAATGTTTCTGTTCAAAACAACAACATGTTCCAAAACAAATTAACCATTATGATCCACCAAAGGCAGTTGAGGTAGTATAGTGGCATGCACTCCAATTTTCTTCTTTAATTGAGATACATGAAAAACTAAATGGATCCTGGACCCAACATGGAGTTTCAACTTATAAGCAACAACACCATCTTTTTGTAAAACATCAAAAGGACCAAAATACTTTGTAGAGAGTTTGAAGTTCCTCCTAAGAGCCACTAAAGACTGTGTATAAGGGTGTAATTTCAAAAATACCATGTCACCAACCTCTAAACTCTATCTGACTTGTTTTATCGGAAAAAAACTTCATCCTATTCCGAGCCTTTGCGAATTCATCTTTGAGCAGCTATAATATAAGATCCCTCTCCTACAATTAAATCTCCATAGTGGCCACAGAAGTAAAAGTAAGGACAAAAAAGATCAAATGGGATGGCTAGTACCTATATAGATCTTATAGCTTGGAATGGAGACATCTTGAGGCTGGTATGAAATTTGTTGTTGAACCACCATTCAGCTAGAGCAAACCATTGGACCCACTACTTAAGATGAGAGCTTGTCACACATCTTAGGTATTATTCAACACAAGTATTTGTCTTTCAGTTTGACCATTTGTTTGAGGATGGTAAGCAGTACTAAGCTTAAGTGTGGTGCCTAATGATTTGAATAATACCTGCCAGAACTGACTTACAAAGATTTTTTATTTATCATTGACAATAGAACTAGGAAGACCATGCATCTTGAAAACATTAGAACGAAACTCCTCAACAACTGTAATAAGGTAGACTGAAGAAGTCAATTGGTTTATTTCCCTACATAAGTATAACTCCTACACCGCTGGAGCATACATCAGTTTCTATTGTAACAGGTTTGGAGAAGTCTGGTAAGGCTAGAACTGGTGCAGAAGTCATTGGAGACTTGATGGTATAGAAAGGAATATTTGCATACACACTCCAAAAGAAGGAATCCTTATTGAGCATGTCAGTGAGTGGTTTACAAATTGTGCCATAATCTTAAATGAACTTTCTATAGTATCCTATAACGCTTAGAAAATCTCGAAGTTATTTCAAAGTCTTTGGTTGAGGCTAACTCAGCATAGCAGCAACCTTGTCAGGATCTGCAACTACACCATCAGCAGTGATGATATGGCCCAAGTATTCAAGTTCGGGTTTAGAAAATGGGCACTTAAATAACTTAGCAAATTAGAAATATTATCGTAGTAAAAATAAAGTAAGTTGAAGGTGCTCCAAATGATCTGCAAGATATGAACTATAAACCAAAATATCATCGAAAAACATAAGAACAATTTTTTTTAGAAATGGTTGAAACACTTCATTCATGAGCGCCTAGAAAATTGTAGGGGCATTAGTAAGACCACATGGAATTACCCTAAATTCATATATAATGGCCATGGTGAGTACGAAAGCAGTTTTCGGAATGTGAGGTTCACGGTTCATATACTCTGATCTGATAACACCCAGAACGTAAGTCAATCTTAGAAAAAAAATCTTTGTACCATTCAACTCATCTAGCATCTCATTATTAGAGGAATATGGAATTTGTCCTCTATAGTTAGGTCATTCAACTTGTGATTATCGACGTAAAATCCCCATGTACCATCCTTCTTTTTCACTAGATGTATAGGAGAAGCAAACAAACTATGTCTCTATTGTATAACTCCTGCGTGAAGCATGTCGCTTACTAAAGTTTCAACCACGGAGTTATGAAAATAAGGGCATATATAGGGTGTCTGAGATGTAGGAGTGAATCCAACCTTTAATGGAATTTTATGGTTTAAATCTCTTAAGGGTGGAAGTTAAGTTGGTTCTTCAAAAATAACTGCAAATGTCTCTAGTAAAGCATAAACTTTCCTGCATTTGATTGATTCTTTTGATATGTGGTAATGTAGTGTCAGTTTTAGTGGGCATAGTAGGATGGGTGATAATAGGAGATGTTGAAGAGACAGTTGGTTTAGTAAAACCTGCAGATCGTGAGAAAGAGGGTTTGACAGCCAGATTGTGGGTGAGAAATAGATAAAGGTGGTGGAGTAAATGGTCTAGAAAATTTTACTGGTTTAGGATGGTGATTAGAGCTGGCAAACGGGCGGGCCGGGGCTGGCTTGTTACGGTTTACACGGGTTCGGGTTAACACGGGCAAAAACCTGCGGGTTGATATTCTTCACGGGTGGTCATTTATTCAACCCGCTCCCGTAAAGGGTAAAACTTGCGGGTTCACGGGTTAGCCCGGCTTGTTTAATTAAAAACAAAATTAAAGCTTAATTATAATTAAAAATAAAATGAGTACAGATTATATCTTTTTGCAACATCTAAAACAGTAAACCTAGTTTACTCCAGAATCGAAATGAAGCTTCAACAGCATTCACCACTTCCATTTCATTCACAGATCCAAGACCAACTATTTCTTCCCTGTTTCTTCTTTCTACAATACAATCACAACCCATCTTGTTCTGTTTAGCACCAAACCCTTTTAGCCTTCTTTAATCTCCCCTACAGCAGACAACTCTTGAATCTCGATATCAATCATCAATAACAGTTCAGATTCCCCTTTTTCTCCTCTCGGTTGCAGCAGCTTCAGGTGAGTATCAATTCGAACAAACCCATCGATCGATCCCATCTCAAATTCATCTTCTTTTGATTACAGCCAATAATTGAATAACACCACCACTAGATCGAACCAAATACCACCAGCAACAAACCCATCTTATCAGAAAACTACCCGAAATTGTCGAGCTTCAGAGGCAGTTCCAGGAAAATTTTACCAACGACAAGGTTCAAGTTCTTCAGAAACAGTGCAATATCCAGCTAATGTTACCTTATCAGAAGAAACAGCAGAAGACTGCAGACCCAAATTCAAAAAAGAAGCAAAAATAATCAATCATTCAATCTCATCACTAGCATATTAAAAAAACGTAACAAGGACAACAATAATCAGAACCAGAAAAGAGACTGACCAGATCTTACCGAGTACAATAGATCAGGAAAAGGCTAGGAAAATTCTATTTGGATTCGTCCACTGCTGAGAAACCTAGAGAAAGTAAGAATCGTAGCCAGGGAAGGAGAAGAAGAAGAAAGAGGAAGTGAGGGCGGTCGCTAGGGTTTTACCCTTTTCTTTTTCGATTTTATAAGATGGAGTTGGAAATGTGGCCTGAGTGAGGGGCACGCGGTGAATGGAGAAGTGGGAGTGAGGGTTCTACGGGTATACGGGTTGCACCCGCGGGTTCATGGTCCGGTCCGGGTTTACCCGTTTTCTTACAACCCAGCATTTATCCAACCCGTGCCCGGCTTGTTTTGACAACCAGCCAAGTCGGGTATGGGTTTTTAAGGGACGGGCCGGGTTAACCCGCTGGTTTTGGCTTGTTTGCCAGCTCTAATGGTGATTGACTGAAGCCTGTTGTATTCTAGCCAAGTAAAAGGCCTGAGAATTAGATTCTGGTTTGAATATTTACACAATATTATGTATTTCTTCTAAACCACTTATAAAACTGAGTGTATAAACTCTCAAGTAGAAATGGGTTGTCAGAAACCATAAAACTTTTATAGTGTTCCCACTAATAATAATAATCCTCAACAGTAGTTATTTGTGGGAGTTTATTAAAACTACCCACATAATTATCATGAGAAACATCTTCAAATCTAACACATAAATCCTGAACAAATGTATCCTACGAAATTAACCGTTTACCTTGTTGATAGTTCATAAACCATGGATCTACCTGAGAAGAAAAATGAATCGTAGCTAGTATAGTCAAAATCGATCTCCGAGGTTAATTACTCGCCATGTAATCGCTACTCGCTATATGACCGACGCGATTTCCGATTTTTAGCGATTAAGGCGGACGATTTTGCCGATTTGGACCGATTTTTTAAACAAAACGAGTTGGCGATTTTTCCGAGTTGGCCTTGCATGCACCAAAATCAGAAAAATTATTTTCGTAAACTCTTATATAGGAGTTATCAAATGTAAAAACATTTAAAAGATGATAAATATGTTCAATATAACAATGTTATTACACACTTATTACATGATAGTGTTAAAATTTTAATTTCAATTAGGTATAAGACATGACCCATGATTAGCAATATACAAGTCTCTGATAAATATATTTCGAGTATTAGGTCGAGTTTTAGCGATTTCAAGTCTGAACTCATTGTTCCATGCTCCAAGCTGCCCAACCTATAGGACCGGGGAGCTATATCAAATCGTTAAGAGTTAGAAAATTTCTGAAGGTAAAAATATCTTTCTCACTTAAGAACCAAACCACGAGGATTAGTACTATTTAATCTCGAAAAATCCACTTAGGAATATGAGAAAATTTACCTGATTCCTTGTAAGATATTCCCTTGATGAGGTCACAAAACCCATTGAAGGAATTAATGGAATTGGTATGAGAATCAGAAACTGAACCTGGATTTACTTGTTGATTTAATTGTGACAGAATTTGTTGATCTGATCCAAACAATTTACAAAGGTCATCAATATTCAAACTCAAAGTTTGAAAATCAGGATCCAATCTGTGAAAACAATTCCTCAGCTCAGTCAAGGTTTCATCTTTTTGATGAACTGTGATGGCGAGGTATTTTATGGTGGGTTTATCAGGCAAAGACATGATTACAGGTCCCATAAGTGAATCCGATACAAGATGTAATGTACTGATGTACAATTACAAGTAGAAGATGATGATAATAATAGCTAAGCTGCTTTCTCTCTAGAAAATCAGAGCCTAAACTTTTTTTCGAAAGTAAAAATATTTTTCATTGATCAAATTCAGGTGTTCACAATGATTAACCTCAAATAGCCTAATTGAAAGAACTGCATCTCAACGGTTATTATTATTACATAAACCAAAAATACGAAACTCGAAAAAATTAACCATAATAATATTTAATCATGTTTTCTCTCTAAACTACCCTCACAGGGAAGTTGCTAAAATAGAAATAAGGCTTAAGCCCAATACATTTATGCAGGTACATGAAAAATCTTAGAACATAGCTTGGGAAAAATATGAAAGATTCCAACTTGAAAGTAGTTAGACTTGACACTGGGTTTGGTGAAGAAAAAACGAAGAAAGATATACTCGCTTGCTATTTTGTTCTCTGCCTCTGCCTGAATTGTAAATGCTCTCTCGCTAGGTCAGGTTGGAGCACGATTTAGAGTGTGTTTGTTTTTTGCTGACTCGACGTCTGAATCTAACTCGCTCCCTGACTAGGTTCGAGTCTGATGTCAGACAATTTGTTTTTTTATTTTAAGTCATATTTGACTCGCGACCTGACTCAGACCTAACACCCTGACTCGGACTCATTTAAGTCAGCGAATAAAATTCCCTTGACTCATGACACCAAGCTGCTGACTCACATATTTTTGAGTTAGATGAGTCAGATCTGACTCAAAAAACAAACATATTAAGTCAGATCCAGATGAGTCAGATGATATCAGCTAGATCCAGATGAATCAAATTCAGACGCCTAGCTCATATGAGTCGGGAAAAAACAAATAAAGTGTTGCATACATTTTCCAAGCTCGGCAAGCTTGTTGGAATAGCCTAAACTCCACTATTACTCTATTAGTTTTGGTGTAAGAGTGAGTGAGGGTACATAATCGGACTCGAAACGGACACGGTCGTAAAAGATAACGGTAATTACGAAGTGGGACCCACTCTTCGCCATCCCAACTCCCAACCCAACTATATAAATTCCCTCTTCATCACACTAAATCGCTAAAACCCTAACTGTACTTAATAGAGAGAAAAAAGAAGACCCATTACCGCTAGTTTTCTCTCCAAATCAAGCTCAAATTCTAGGCAATGGCGACTCGCTCACTAGATGAAGAAACACAGAAGAAAATCATCCGTCAGGTTTTAAAATTTCAACCCTAATCTTCCCCCTTTTATTTCAGTGTTAATTTGATTCTAAAAATCCCTTTTTTTTAGGTTGAATTCTACTTCAGTGATAGCAATATTCCAAGAGACGGGTTTCTGAAGAAAACCATTGTAGAAAGTGAAGATGGATGTATCCTATTTAATCATTTAATTTGATTAGGTTCTGTATTTTTTTTTAGGGTTTAACTAGTTTTTATTGATTTATCTAGTTTATTCAATTTTGTTGGTCTTGACTGTGATTATAGTGGTTAGCTTGGCTTTAATTTGTTCATTCTCTAGAATGAGACTACATCTTGGTTTGGGTGGAGAGTTGAAACCAGAAGATGTTTCTGAAGATACGTTAAAAGCTGTTTATGAAACCCTAAAAAAAGCATCCACTTTTCTCAAATTCTCCGAAGATGGTAAGTTTGATTCGTTTCTGTTGAATTTACTTCTTTGTCTGCGGCGGGATTTGTAATTTTTATTCGTATTCATAATTTGTGCAATTTTTGTTCATTTATGCAGGGAAGAAAGTTGGTAGGAGAACTGGGCTTCCAAAACCAGAGGTTGTCCACCAAATTGATGTTAGGACGGTTGCTGTATCGCCTCTTGAACATGATGTTACCCGGGATGATCTGGAGACCTTCTTTTCTCAATATGGAAAGGTAATTGATTTCGTTAAAGGGTTTAGTCTGTTTATGTAACTTCGTGTGAAAATTGCGATTGGGTAATTGGGAAAATAATGCGAGGACTAATTTAGGAGTTCTTGTTTTAGATATTCTTAAGTTTTAACTGATTTTCTGTGAATCATCATTTGTTTATTTGTCTTTGTTAACTGATCCTAATTTAGCCTACGTACATGAGTAGAACATGAAACAAGGCACTTAGAATTGTTCAGAAGAACAAGCGATGCGATATCAGTTAAAAAATGCCACTGTTGTTAGAGGGCAAGAAGGGTCTTGTTTAGCTGAAACTTTGTTCTTGATGTAAGTGGAGAGAGTCTGCGTGGAAACGGTTATAACATGAAAAAGGCACTTCGAAATGTCTTAAACAACAAGTGAGGCCACATCAAAATGCTACCATCGTTAGTAAAGCAGTAATGGTCTTGTTTAGCTGAAATAGCTATGTCCTTGATTTGGGTTTCTAATAGAACTAAATCTGCGAGTAAAGTTTAACGTTACTTGAAACACTTCAGGCATTAGTACTGTTATCATATTGTTTGTTAATATGCTCGACATGGATATAATTTACTTGACACACTGGTATTGTCATGTTTAACATCATTTAAAATATGTTGTGATTCGTATTTGACTCGTCTCGTGCTTAATTCAGGTGAATAGTGTAAGGCTACCTAAACATGTTGGAGATAAAAAAGTCTTTTGCGGTACTGGGTTAGTTGAATTCTCATCAGACGAAGATGCGGCAAATGTTCTTAAGCAAAGCCTGTCTTACGCTGGCACTGAGCTTGAACTAAAACCTAAGTAAGTCGTTTTTTTGGTGGTTGTTCATTCCGTCTTTCATTAATGACAGATATTCGGATATGATTGAACTTATCCATTGATATTTGTAACTTGCTTAAGGACTTGTAAAGCCTTTATCTGAGAACCTTTGTACTTTAGTGGTATTCTCCTTGTCCAGTTCGCTTCACTATGACCATACAGTAAGGATCAACTACCACACGCAGACCTATTTATTACCAGAGTGAAATGAGTTGGGAGAACAGTGTCATTTCTTATTATTTTTCAGAAAATTTCGAGGATTTATGGTGCTCGATAATTCTTTCTTAAGAGCAAGGGCTATGGAGTGAGTGTTCTCATTCAATATGAATGAGTATCACTCGATTTGGTCAAATTAGGTGCTACTATGGAGTGAGAATTCTCACTCATTCACCAATAATCATTCATAAACTCATTGGAACGAAAGAGTGGGCGAAAGGGGAGACTAAGCGGCTGATTTTTAGCCGTTTGGGGAAAAAACACGTTGAGCGGCTAAAGATCTGCCTCTCAAACCTATTTTTAGAGTTTTATTAATTTAAAACTCTTGGATACGGGACCCACAGTTAGGTTTTATTATTTAAAAAAAAAACCCTGCGAGGAGGCATATATTTAGCCGCTTGGGGAGAAAAAATCTCTCCAAGCGGATAATCATTAGCCGCTTAGTCTCTTTATTTTGGACTTCCATGGTCAGAAAAACACTCTTTCACCAGCCCTCACTCAATTTGGCAGTGAATGAGTGTTAAAAACACTCATTCCATAGCCCTTGCTCTAAAGGAATATTTGACACCATTCTAGCAGTTAGTGTTAGTTATCATGTTTTTACCCCTCTCTGCTTTTGAGCTTGTTGTATTATCTCGTATATTTTCTCACTCTGTTCGATTTCTGGCAATTGTTGCTGTTGGAAGTATCGTTTGCAAATAGAAAACCAATTGAAGTAGTAAAATGAAACATGTTGATACTTTATCTTTGGTGATTCAGGAAGGATTATGATGTTGAAAGAGAAGAAATGGAGGTTGAATTTGAGAAAACTCGCTCCTTGAGATTGAGAGAATCTAAAGACAATACCAACTCCGAGCCAGAGTAGGATCCCTTATTTCCACCCCACACTTTTTTGGTCTTCTCCTTTTTAGCTGCTCCTTTGTTCTTGGTATGTTGTACTTACAGTGGGTATATTATTTCACAGCTATCCCAAAGGTTTAATTGTTTCTTTCAAGCTAAAGAATATCTCAGCAGGAGGATCTGCTGAAGATACAGCCATTCCTGAGGCTACTGATGGTGAAGTTCCAGAAGGTCAGAAGGCCTCAGAAAACCCTGAAGAAGCTGAAAAAGAAACTTCAGCTATGGAGACTGACAATGACAAAAATACAGGAGAAGGTAAGAGTAAAGAGAAGTCAGATGAGGATGGCAATCAAGAGAATGTAAAGAAGACAACAGTTGGAGGGGGACCTGGCAGTGACGACGAGGATATTGTCACACGTGAGGATATGAAGAGCACCTTCGGTAAATTTGGAATCGTCAAGGTATTTTTTTTTGCATGGATATTTTTCATGACATGATTGTTTGGTTGTGTTGATATTCTTGCACTCTTAGCAGAGCCAAATCTTTTCAATTTCTATACTTTTACTCTTCTCCACTCTATCTTGCATTCTCTTTTATGTTATTCTATTCTCATCTTAGTGTCTAAAATACCACTGGGTCCTGCTGTTGAAAACTTAAAATATCTCAAAAAGCACTGTTAAAGAAAACAGGATTTGTTTAGTGTTCTAGTTAAACAAGATTCTAACACGGTTTCATTTCTTTTCATGGTTTTCATGTGTATGTAGTACGTTGACTACACAAGGGGAGCAGAATCAGGTTACATACGTTTTGAAGATCCAGAAGGAGCTCAAAAAGCTCGTGCTGCAGCAGTGCTGGTCGAAGGAGGCCTGGTTGTTAAAAGGAATTACACAGCTTCCTTGGAAGCAGTAACCGGTATGGTCTGCTCCTTGTACATGATTTAAGTGTTTCTATGTTCGTGCAATTCGATGTTTTCTGGAAGTGCACCTGTGTATTAACTAGCACAAAGTAAAGCGTTTCATCTCTTTACCTCAGGTGATGCTGAAAAGGAGTACTGGGGATTACTTCGTGGTAGTCAGGACAATCGTCGTCAAGGGGCTAGAGGCAACCATGGAAGGTGTGTAATCATTTTACTTTCCAGTATAGAAAGCACAAATGAAAATTTTAAACAGACATCAGACTTTTTATTTCCTTTTTAGTACAGATTTCCTGGTTACCTTCTAAATGAAAAACACTGTGCTCATTGGCAATGTGTAGGGGTGGAAGAAACTTTAGAGGACGAAGAGGCAATGATTCTGGGAGGCCGCATAAAGCTCAACGAGTTTGAGCTTAAAATCTACCATGACCAGATAGATGAGTCTCTTTGTTCAGAATTTTGGTAAAAATGTAGGCCAAGTTATATGTTATATGAGCTATAATAGTAACTCTTGTAAGCGTTCAATCAGCTCTTCTCTTTTAACTGGATAATATGAAATCGTAGAGGTAGAGTTCTTTTTGTTGCCACTTTAGTGCTCAACTGTGATACTGGCATGTTAACCTCATATCATCGTTCTTCGTTTTCAGCTTGATTCTGATAACTGTTTATTCCATCCGGGGAAAAATCCCTCCTAATGCTCATGCTCTATGATTCTGTTATCTTTTTAATTGAAACCAAGAAAGAACCAACTCTCCAAATACAGGGTAACCCATTGAAAGGAATCCAACAAGTGGATCCTACTGTATTATAACGATGTCTCCCATAATTGGGATTTGGGAGTGGGAAGGTCCAAAATTTCATATGACACAAATTTCTGATAAATTTTACTATTCTGGCTAACATTAGTTTAATATCTACCTCTCCATCTCTATCTTTAACATTATTGTCATGTTGAAATGAATCAGCAAATTTGAATTTTTGTCGTCTCTGGGCCTCTGGCATGTCTGTGTCCTTACATTGAGGAGATAGAATAAAAGGGAAATAAATATTGGGATATGTGCCACCATGAAAGCTCTCTCATTCTGCATCAAATAGAAATCTTGCTCCTAGCTACTTGGATGAGATTAGCTTCAGCTATAAAATCTTGGAAGTTTTCTAGCTCATTTTTCACTCTGAGCCTTCCAGGATTCTTTCTGTTGTCTTTGAAACTTTAGTTTAGAGAGTGAGCATGTTGGAAGGTAAAGCACTGATAGAGGACACAGACATGCCATGGAAGATGCAAATCCAAGCCATGACTTCGGCTTCGCAAGCACTCGACTTGTACGATGTCTTTGATTGTAAATCCATTGCCGCCAAGATTAAGAAGGTTATTCATCATCAACCATGGTCCTTGGAACCCGTTTTCTTCCTCTTTTTGCTACAGAAAACTGGAAAAAACTAAGACCTCCTGAATACATTTTGCTTGCAATTTTTTTTCATAAGCTTTCTGTTGTTGTTTTTGTTGTTTTTCCTGCAGGAATTCGACATGATATACGGACCAGGGTGGCAATGCATTGCGGGTTCCAACTTCGGTTGTTACTTCACTCATTCTGAAGGCACTTTCATCTATTTTACACTGGAAACGCTCAATTTCCTCATCTTCAGAGGCTCTTCTTCTAGTACTGCTGCTGTACACTGTAATTGACTGTCTGATTTCGGTTCTCTAGATTAAAAGGGCTTGTAATTTCTTGATGTAGGATTTCTAAGGCTAATCTGTATACATGAATTTGTCTTGGTACCAAATGTCTGAATTTTGAGACCCTCAAGAAGGACTCCTATGTTGTTTAAAATGCCATGGTCAGCAGAAAAACTAAACACAACCTTGATCTGTCAAGGAATACAATTTGCTTGAGATGTAAAATGCCGAAAAATAAACCATCCTCTAAACTCATGTTTGGGATCATGAATTCTTTTATGTACATGGCATAACAGCCCAACCAACAATAGATGAGGTACTACTCCCATCTGTTAGCTTACACCTAAAAAATTCTTTGAAGATTTTGTGACTGAACAACAATGACAAATTCAACAAGTACATATAGTGATCTGTTAACATATTAGTTCTGTAATGAACTCATCAATCAGTTCACTTAGAACTTCATTCTCCACTTTACCAATCATGTGCTCAGCATCATCGACAGAAAATCCGCTTGTCCAACCCAAATCCCATCCCCCATTACCTAGCATTTCCTTCCTCTTGAGATCAATTTCCAACATCTTGTGCAGTTTATCTACAGGCACAATACTATCACCATCATCTTTACTGTTACTTTTCAGAATCTCCATTTCATTGCAAATTTCTTCAACCAACCCATCTAGAGATATGGAAACTCTTGAATTTGCGAAACGGGTCTTAACAAGAGGATGACGTGATTGTGAGTTCCAGCGGCTTTTATGTTCCATAAGCTCATTTGCGCAATCCAAGTAGAGTCTGCTTTTGATCATACCAACATCTTCGAATGATGTTGTTTGTAAAACCAATAGTTGGTTTACATTGAGATCAAAGAGGTCTTCTGCGTAATTGACAAATGATGCACTGCTTAAGAAAAACTCCTTCATATTGATTTCAGGTAAAGGGATAGCCTTTTTATGGTCAAAATCCTGCTTTGCCTCTTCTGAAGATGAGATGTCAGTGCTACGTTCATCGATCTGCAAGGTAACTTCACCTAGAACAGTTTGATCTTTGTGTTTGTAATCTGCAGGTTGCCCACAGAACATGTAAATGCACCAACTCCATACTTTTTTATTTAGTTAACTTAAATTAGGATGAATAATCATTATGTTTCCATGACAGGACGCTTTAGTTTAGCTTTTTGCATACCAAACACACTATGAAAAACAATCATTTGGAGTAGTTATATTTTTGGAATGTTGGGTAGTTTGATGTTCCCGTTCTTACAATGCATGAATACTGGAATTACCATTAGTGTTATATGTAAAGAACTATGAATTACCTCTCATGTGAACTTTTGAGGCCTCCAGCTCTTCATCTTTGCCTGTTGACTGTTGGTTGTCAGTGGAGGTGCTTGTAGAAGTGGAAACAGAACTCAATGAATCTGCCTGTTGGATTTCATTTGCTCCATCTTTGCATTGTGAAGTATTAGTCTGCAAACATAAATTGAATCCAATTTATCACCACAGTGCAATTGTAATTCCTTGTTTTCTCCCTAATAACGAACATGTTTATAAGATCAGGAGAAAAAGGTAGGGAGGATAGTTTTTAAAGTAAACAATTCATAACAAATACTTACAATGGGAGCCTCTAACAAAGAATCTCTCACTAGTTTTGCTTTCCTTGTCCGAAGTTTCTTCTTTTGAACAGTGACATTTCCCTGCACGGGTTTTACTGAACGTTTCAAGACAGGGTTTGGAGTGGTAACTTGTTGGTGATGCACGCGATCCCTTGTGGCGGTGGATCCATTTTCCAGCTTCCTCACTTTAGTAGAGATTGCTCTGACATGTTCAAGTGATCGTGCTGGAGTTGATGCTTTTGCAATCTCCTTCTGCATTGGCTTTCTTCTTGTGGGCAACGTCTGTTCAATTTTGCCTACTTTGCTGTTAGACTTCTCTATTTTCTCAATTTTAGGAGCAGGAGCAACAGAAGAATCTTTGGTTTTATGGGTTGAAGCCATTTCTGGATTTTTCGGCCATGGTTTCTTGAGCATCTGTTTAGACAAAAGATTCCCATCTTCGCGGATTACTTTTCTGGCTCGAGTTTCTCCTTTTGCTTTCAATCCCCCACTCATGGTTTTAGAGTTCAGAATTTCTTGATCCTGGGCAGTAGCTTCAATTACATTAACTTCTGTAACTTCCAACTCTTCAATAATCACTTTTGGCTCCTCAGTAACCAAATCCCGAACAAACTTTTCATCTTCCATTCTTCTTGACTTTCCCTTGTAGAATAATGAGGCTCCTTCCTCTTGACTAAACCTTTTCGCCTCTCGACTTGGAAAGCGTATAGGCTTAATTATCACAATTGGAGGCATTTCATCATCTACTAGTAAATGTTTTGGAAATGATTTCTTGGGAAAATGCGACAGTGACTTGCTTTTACTCTGCAGAAGCCCCTTAAACTGCATGGTTTCTATGATTTCTTGTAGAGTCCTCTCTGGGTCCGAATATCGATTGACAAAGTACGGATTCACTGCCTTTGGCTTCTCAACATCAGATATGGGTGTTCGCGGAATCAAATCCTTCTCATAGTCTGGTAGTTTCGGAACCAGTTGCACTGGTTCTGACGGAAAATCTTCAAGACCCATTAGCTTTGCAATCACACTTCGCGATTTTGCCTTCTTCTGTGTCCCTGTAGATGAAAGAGAACTGTCCACAGAAGCGAAATCATTTGACAAAACCGTCGAAGAGTGACTTGAGCTCGTGGTAGGAACGTCTGAAACTGAATTTAGAGATGCATTTTCTTCATTTGATGAGACTGGCAACAGGTTTTGCCGCGAAAGACTATCTCTTATAACTTTTTTGAGCTCATCGCTGCAATTCTTCGACGACCCGCCAGCAGAAAGCCGTGAATTCTCAATACTTCCACGGTGAACTCTCTCGGCATACCTCCCCGAATCAACTCTTTCAACCCCAAAGCGCCCGGAATCAACTCTTTCAACTCCAAAGCGCCCAGAATCAACCTTCTCAATTCCAAAGCGCCCTGAATCAACTCTCTCAACTCCAAAGCGCCCGGAATCAACCTTTTCAATTCCAAACCTCCCTGAATCAACCTTTTCAATCCTAAACCGGCCTGAATCCACTCTTCGGGCACCCACTTCATCAAATTCTTGAATTTGCAATTCATGTTTATTCTTCAACTGAGACATATATTTGGAAGCTTCTTGCATCTTGCAAAGCATGATAAGAGAGTCTTGAAGATCTAAAGCACCCCTTAAAAGATCTCTTGCAATATCATCTGAATGCTGCCCATTCATAATACTCCCATTTGACCATGAATCAATCATATGGTTTAGATTTTGAGCTCCTCTTGAAACTTCTAACAACTGATGGGATGAAGATTGTGGAGCATTTCTATCTTCTCCTCTGTATGAATCGTTCCGAGTCGGCGTCGTCTTTCGAGTAGCAGTACTAATCAAATTATGTCTTTTCTTGGATTTTCTTATTGTCTCATTCTCTGCTACTCCATTTGGATCATCACATGATACAAGTGATCTATAAACTACTGATTTTAAACTGTCTTGAGGCATATTCTACAAAAAAAATCAAATCATTTGACAAATTCAGACTAAAAAAACTCAAAAAATTCAAGAAACATCATTTTCATTCTGTAAATTACTTACATGAACTTGGATTTTGTGACGAAGATTTACACAAGAACTTCTCTGTTACAAGACAAAAGCATGATGAATTAGTTCAAAAAATCAAGACATTTAAGTTTATGTGTGTAAAAGGGGAGACCAAAAGAGAAATTTCAGACCTTATAGTGAAATTCTGTTTTTTTTTTCTCTGTTATTAATTGATCAACTAAAGCTCCTCCTCTCTTAGTCTCTATCTGTATTCATAAACCAGATAAGAACAGAGACATGAGAATTAAAATGCAGTAAATTTCAACAATAAATGCAAAATTAATTCAAACAAAAATTGAAACCCGTAGTCAGAAATTTGCTACCTGCTGCTTGTGAGTTTACTAGGCTCTTCTTCCATTACTGTAAACAGAACACTTCTTCTCTTTGTTTTTCTGTAGATGGAGGGGTAATCTTAGTAAAATTAAACTTCAAAAATCAAAAATAAAGTGTTGTAATATAATAAGTGATAAAAAGATTTTTGGTTCATCACCATAAACATGTGATTATTGTCTCTGTCAATAAATGTTTCAACTTTCAACCAATTTCCTCCTTCCTCTGTTTTTGTTTCTCCTTTCAGTACCTTCATAACAAAAAAGAAACAAAACCCATGTGAGAAATCAAACAAAATTCAAGAAATTTCTTAAGAAACAACTGAAAGTGAACGAAAACCCGTGTTTGTTGTTGATTTTTCTGACCTCATTACAGACTAATTTTCTTCCTCTGTTTTTAGCTCAAAGAATAAATGAAACCCAGATTACAGTTTCTATTGATTCCACCAAAACTTATGATTTCTACTGAAATTGAAGTGAACCCAAGTATGTTCTTGGGATTTAAACAGGGTTTATCAACTGATTCCCCTTCTTTAAGTTACAGAAAACAAGAGAAGAACATACACATATACAGTGGTTGAATTTGTATTTTTTGAATTGGAAAAACAGAGTAGTAGTTGAATTGACTTGTCTTTATTCTGAAGTCTCTTATCAAATCATCTCTTCTTTTTTAGTTAAAAGATTTCATTTTTTAAATTCACGAGTAAATAAAAATTTAATTTTATTCATTTTAAGGGAAATTTCAGTACCTGTCGGTGTATTTCTTGCAGGGTACTACAGTGGAAAATTCTGATTACGGAAATGACGAAAGAAAGAAACCAAAGGATAATCCAAGCTAAAACTACAGTAGTAATTTGGAGAAAAAAAATCGATCCGATGTCGTATATGATTTCTTGGTGTTGTATTTTTACAGCGCCGAATGCATAAAAAAAAGGTGCTTGAATACTTGTGAAATCATAGTCTTTGATTGCGGCTGTGACTTGCGGGAAGATGTTTCGGACTCACACGACTTGGCCAAATACGCAACTAATGACCACCTCGAATTTGCGTCTTCATTGTTATCCGATATTTTGACATTGTTTTTGAAACTCCAAACGTTATTCTCAGTACTTATAAATCTGGAGTGCACTCTTTAGGAGTCTAGTTTTGTGCACACTCTATAATAACGTTTTATTCTGTCGCATTGATTTAATTTTGGGAATTAGTTTGGGTCAGTACCTATCAAGGTTTGAAAAACGGTCATTTTTTCCGAGAAAACGGTAATTAAAACGCTCACGCCTATGTAGCGTGTCCGTGAAGGTCACCGATACGCTTGTCTAAATAACACCGATAAATAGTAAAAAACAGCATTATTTAGACCCGTTATATCTGTTTTCACGCATGTGATAACCGTTTTTCTAAAATTGATTTTTACGTTTTTTTCGTCTAAAAAACATTTTAACATAAGTTTTTTAGACAATTTTTTCCGTTTTCACACCCGTTATACCTGTCTTTTAAAGAGAAAAAAATATAAAAATACTATTTTAATCAATTTTTTATTTCTAAAATAAAAGATTAAGAATTACAATTATAAAAATAAAATAAATGAATAAACAAATAAAATAAAAAACGTAGTAACAACGTTATTTAGACCTGATATAACCGTTTTCACACATGTTAAAACCGTTAGATAGGAAATTCATATTATAATTTATTTACTTTTTCTATTTAACCGTTACCACACCAGTTATTTCATAAAAACATCAAATAAACGCGTTTTTTCCTAAACAACGCGTTTTTTCCTCGAAACGTGCTCACACCCGTCAAAACACGTTATGACGGGCACGCCCTATGGTCGTGACCCGACCTGTGACCCGTTTTTGAAACCTTGGTACCTATTAAACCCCGGATATTTTTTCCCGGTAGGTATAGGACGGTTGTATTATAAAATTTTGGCAATTTTATACAATCCAAATTTATAATAGGAGTAATACCTGGTTTCAGATTGCTTACAAATTAATCAAAGTTTAATCTCATGAATACATTCTAGAGTTGTGATATCTGAGCACTCATTGATAGCATGTTTTGATATTAGAAGAAGAAATGACTTTGTTTCTCCAAAAGCAGAAATCAATCTCCTAAATCAGAAATAAAACTATTTGGGTTCACAAAAAATTGATTTTTTTATTTTTAGAAATTATTCTAAAACTATATGCCGAAACTAATTTTTGGCTTTTCGACGTATATAAATTGAAAAATTATTTCTGAACATGTAACCAAACGTGCTATTAATGTCACATGTATTGTTTGATCTTTGAAGATCATACCGGAAAAGAAAAATTTTGCAACTCTTTAGTGTTTTTTTCAATGATCGGTGAAAGATATAATATTGGAGAACTTTTTGATCGGCAGAAAGAGTTCTGAACTCTGGTCTCACCGAATGACTCTACACTCTTAACTCTGGAGTCCGGTTTTTAAGGTCACATGTTTCGTTTGTTGGCAGATTATACGGGAAAAGAAAAGGCTTTTGTACCATGCCAGATATCAAGGAATCAGAGAACTTGGAAGGATTTGTAACACATCTTAGATTGATGTGGTCCCACTTTAACCAATCACGTGTATCCATATTTAAGGGTATTCTGGTCACTGTCAATTTTTAATGTCTTTGCAAACGAAGCCCCACATGATTTGCTTAAATGCACCCAAAAATAGGATTCTCTGGAACCAAAATTGATATATTTGGTGACTTTTGGGTTCCAGATATGTTTACCCCCACACTGACAAGAGACTAGAAGAGCAAAATATTTTGAACTTGAAATTTGAACTTAGAAGTTAGGTTTGAAGTTAAGTGCATCTGTTGATTTCAACAACCAGCTACCGACTCTTCATACAAAAATCAGTTTGCTATCAACTCCATTTGGCGGACAAATTAGTGATTTGAAAAACAACCAAGTTGGTATGACTTATGAGTGGATTTTTATTCATTTTCATAATAATGGCAAAAAAATTGAAAAAATTATTCCAAGATCTTAGCCAAAATAAGCACTCTTGAAGCATCACAATCATTTTATTTATTTTTGGAAATTAACGGAAACAAGTACTCTTATAGATTTTGAAATTTAGATCAAGTTTTGTTTTTAACATTTAGGTTGAAGTAAGCCTTCGGATACATAAAGGAGAAGGAGTTTATCTAACATTCTGGACAACCGTTAACAACCACAAATCACTCGGAGGAATGGGTTTCAGAGACCCAAAATGTTTCAATCAAGCTTTACTGGCTAAAGCAGCATGACGACTATGCAACAGCTCACAACAACTTTGGCCAAAAGCTCTAAAGGAAAGGCATTTTCCAGATACTTCACTTCTTCATGCTCGAAAGAAGAAGAATTCAACTTGGGTCTAGCAGAGCATTTATAGTGAAGTTCATTTTATAAAACAGTGTAGCTTCTGACTACTTGGAGATAGAAAAAAAAATCTCACATGGACAGATAACTGGATTACTGGTATGCAACTACCACCAGTTTCAATTGCAGACTTTGATGAGGCAGTAAAATATAGCACGGTGACGGATCTTATTGACCCAGTAACAAAAACATGGAGAGCTTCCATCATTCAACAATTGTTTTCACTAGAAGATGTTAGCAAGATTCTCGCAATGAGAATACCAGAATTCTCTCAAGATAGACTGATCTGGACACTCACCAAAACTGGACAGTTCACGGTGAAGTCAACTTACAATACGTTAGTCTCTCAAAAATGACAGCTCAAACAATGTTAATATTGCTGAAGCAAAGTTGGGAGGAACTGTGGAATCTGAATACACTACCAAGAGTCAAGACTTTCTTATGGAAATGCATTCATGACAGTATCTCATCCAGTGAACGTATGGCTAGAGCTACACATTATGGAGTGGAGCAATGCAATGTATGTCATCAGAGGATTGAAACTACTAAACATATTTTATGGGAATGTCCTTTTGCAATGGCTGTTTGGACTTCTATCCCTGGTGCAAGATGCAGTATGGAGTCAACTGATACTTCCGTTGAAACATGGATACGAAGTTGGTTCAGAAATGACTTTTGTGATTTTGAAAAAGACTAGATAGTGAAAATGGCTAATGCATGTTTGCGAGATCCGAAAAGCAAGGTGTACAACTGTTTTTCAAGGAATGAATCCAAACCCAGTGACAGTCATCCGAAGTATACAATATCTTAGCAACATGATTGGAGTAGCAATGAAAAGAAGTCAGACTATGAACAATAACAAAAGTTTGAATTCTACACCTCAAACTGCATGGACACCTCCTACTCCTTACTCATACTCTATATGATGTGATGCATCTTTCAAATTTATTTTAACTGAAAACCACACAGTTATAGGACTAATCTTGCGTAATTCTACAGGTGTATTTGAGCAAGGAAGATGCATCTATGAGCATGGAAACCTATATGCGGAACAAACAGAGGTCGTGGGATTGCTGCACGCTATACGATGGGCGGAAGACTTGAACCTGCAACAAGTATATTTTGAGATGGATGCACAGAATGTAGTAGCTGCAGCAAACAGAGACTTCCAAAAGATCAAATGAGAGCATCAACCACTTATCCAAGATACTAAAGACTATTTGATCAAGCATCCATTATGGACTTGCAATTTTATTAATAGGAAAGTAAATAAGCCAGCTGATAATATGGCTGAACACTCTCGTATTTATAAAGTTTCTAAGGTTTGGATTACAAATCCACCGAATTTCATTATATCAGCAATCCTAGTTGATGTAAACTCCTTCTCCAGTTCCAGTGATTAATAAAAGTCTTCTTTAGCATAAAAAAAAGAAAAGAGTACGCACTCGGGAGAAGGGAAGTTCATGATACTAGTTTAGGTTCCCTTTTTTTATTTTTGGTCCGTTTTTCATTTTAATCTCCCATCTCAATGTTGGTGAGTTTCTGGCTCATATCGTCAATATCATCACCTAACAACCGTACAACAATGAGATTTTAGGTTCCACTTAGATCCTCCACTAGTATCATAATTTCTTGATCTCTACTACAAACTTTGAAATAAAAAACGGCGATTTTACACACACAGGGATTATCCCTAGTGAAACAAAAAAAATGGGCCAACCTTTCCATGATTAGCAGGGGATGTTTTCGGGACCCACATTTTGTTTCACTCGATATTTTACGAGACAATCCCTCGGTGTATATATCATTTTTGAATAAAGAATATGTTCCAACTCATTGTTAAACAACTTACAAATGCATATACAATATAACCTCTACATAATAATAGCACCGAGACGGGCAAAATTTATCAGTTTGTTGTGATATTAAATTATTGATAAAATAATAATTAGTAATTTATATATTATTATTATTATTGGATAAAGAGTTTATTACATTGGCTAGTTGGAAGCCCAACAAGCTAAGCTTCAACAACGTACTACTACATTAGTTGAACAGGTTGCCGTGCTAGCCTACCAGCGAGCCTCATGAGGAACCAAGCCAAGGGAGCCGAAGCGGATAGGGGGTTGTGATTATGTCGCAAGGCGGGAAGCTAACTCTACCTTCGATGTCAAACTCTGTAATATTGCGCCATCGGGGACTCGAACCTGAGACCTCTTGGAGCGCATGAAACTTCTGTGGAACGGGGATTACCAGCTGAGCTAGGTGGCCCGTTTTAAACATGTAATTTATTAAAACATTGTACAATTCTTGCCACCAAGCACTACAACGAAGATTCAACCTTTCTGTCACAGAGACTATATGAGCTTTCATGATGCATTATCGTCGTCGATTCTATCGTATAGTCTTTTAGAAGGTTATGAAGTAGGAGAACCAAACTCCGAGAAGATTAATGTTTTAGACACGATGAATCTTGCCATTTCAGCTTGGAAAATAGATGTTCGTTCAGTGGATGACACCTCATCAAAGAATTCAATTGAAATGTTAGATAATGAAGGCACTAGAAAATTGCAAAATTTAATCGAAAGATTGAATTATCATAATAGAATGGACGGTTGAATACCTTTTGAACTACCCTCAAGAGAATACTATTTTGGATTTTTTACTGACCAGGAAATAATTGAGATTATCATGAGAAATAAAGAAAGTGATGATGTGGAAGCCGGAGATGATTCTTTTTTTTATAGAGCCACCTCCACATAAAGAAGTTATCGAAGCTACGAAGACACACTGTATAGTTTTTTATTGCATCACCAAACGACAACACCAAAAAAAAATCTAATGTGAAGAAAAATCCAAAATGATAATCAATGTGACATTAATTTTAAGAAAATCCAGGTCACAATTGAATCATTACTTACCAAATTAACATAAATATAATACTAATTTTATATATCGGAAGGGACCTATAGAAAGTCTGCATTTTTATTATTTTATAAATTTAGCGAATTATTAATTCAACACATTATCTCGATTCGAGACCGGCAAAATTTATTAACTTATTGTGATTATTAATTTATCACAGATTAAATTATAAGGGTTCTATTGTATATGTTAGCGTCTAATTTTGCATAGAATTTTGATCATATCATGCGCTTTGGGAACGATCCGGAGTTGGTCCGAAACAAGAGATAACGGTCCAACGCCTTGGGAATTATTTTCTTTTCCTCATTGGTTTTTTTTTCCAAAGAATGTAATGTCATGTTGGGTGCCTGAACAGAAAGTTTGTGAATAAATAATTGCCAATGGTATTTCATTTTTCATTTTATTAGAAGACATTGATCAGCTCTGAGTCCACACTCTTTCTCTTGCACATAATACATCTTGTTGCTAACTAATAGATAAACTTATCACAAGATTAGTTTGATTAAACAAAAACAATTATGCCATAATTAGAAAAGGAAAGGACACATGACATAGAGAAAGAAGAAAGAAAAGTATCTGTACCAAACCCATGCCAACAAGCAAACAAGATCTCCCTAACCAAACTTTTGGAAAAATTAGGGAAGTAGATTTTGCTTTCTGGATAATCAAGGGTGAGAATCTATAAATATACATCCTTTTCTAGCAATGTTGCATCTGAAGTTAAATAAAGCAAACACTATGGTCGGAAGGCCTACCACTACCATGCAAAGCTTTTATAGGACCAAATGCATTGGTTTTTCACATATTGTTTTAAAATTTCTATGAGGTAAATTCGTGTGGTTAAGCTAAAAATGATTCATAAATTTGGGCATTGTCAAAACCGATGTTCCGTTTTATGGCATTTTTGTGGCCAACGTGATCAATGGAAATTCATATAATTTTGGGTTAATAATTTTCTCAAAATAGTAGTACCATTTTTGCCGATTTTTTTAGAAGGATTGCTCAATCAAATAAGCTTGGGGAGCGCATTTGATCCGAGAACAAAGAAAATGTCACATTTGGGGTTTGTACTTTGCAGTACCTTTGAGAGTGGTAGTTGATGTATAGTAGTATACCCTCTTGGTGAGAGGCCGGTGATATGTTGATGTCGTAGATAAGGCATTCAGGATTGTACCTTTTTTTTTTCTTGGTCAGGTGGTAGTTGACAAGTTATAGTCCTGGTCCATAACTCCATAGCTTATTATGTTCTTTGACTGCCATCAATGTCCCTTAAATTGATTGATAGAAATAAACGACGACTTTATATACATACTAGAATGTGGTATTGCTTTCAATATCAATTCAGCAAAGCTCATGACTTGCCATGAGAATTGGTGTACAGTGTACATGAGTACAATCCTGCTTCGAACTGCTAGTCCCGGCAATGAGGAGTTGAAATTGTATTCAACGCAAAAAAGTTAAAACAAATCCGGTCACATGAAAAATGATCCAATCGAACTGTTTATTTAAAATAGCGGTAGCTTTTCAATATACGTCTTTATTGATAACTCATTGGAGTGGGCATCATGATGGGGACTTTGGAAGAGTTGGCGCGCCAAGATTACCTTGACCTCAACATTGTTGGTGCGCCGGATAACCTCTTTATTTTGTAACTCCAATTTTTGGGAACCTTAATTCCTAATTGGAACCAATCCATTTATCTTACTTTCATATTGAATTTCATGGTAACACAATTCCGGCAAGTAGCAAGTTTTTTTTTTTTTTTTTTGAAAGAGACGGTTGTATTAAAAAAAAAAATCTGTACAAAATTACAGTAAAAAAACTAGTCTTAAACATACATTGCATGTGTAAGACTGTGTATCAGAAATGATTATGGACAGGAGATTTTGTGTCTTCCGTTATGGAAGAAGAGAAAAATGAAACTTGTATTTATACTGTGCTGTTTACATATTTAGAGTGAATTACAACAAAAAAAAATGGAAAATATAAAAGGTTAACAATTCAGTTCCCTAAAATACAAAATCCTATACTAATCTTTACATATATAGCTTTAACCAATTCGATTTGAAATCAATGTCTTCTTCACGAATCTTCGATCACAGTTAGCTCTTCTCCATTGACTTTTGGTACAGCTAATTCATTGCCATTTATAATAAGACTAATTGATGCGTATATATCTCACTGAATGAATGCTATATTTGCATTTAACATTGCATGCAAGGAATATTTTCTCACATGCAATCGTAAATCCTAACACCCCCCTCAAGTTGGAGCGGGGGAAGAAATGTTAACCACGCCCAACTTCCCAATATTGCGAAATTCTTCAACACCTAATGGCTTTGTGAAAATATCAGCAAGTTGGTCTTTGGAAGGAATATAAAGCGGAGAAATTAACTTGGACATAATTTTCTCACAGATGAAATGACAATCAATTTCGATATGTTTTGTCCGCTCATGAAAAACAGGATTTTCAGCGATATGAATTGCTGCTTGATTGTCACAAAAAACATTGATGGGTTGGGGATGTGAGATCCCTAGATCATCCAGTAAGAATTTTAACCATTGTAATTCAGATGCCAAAGAAGCTAGGGCACGATATTCGGCCTCGGCAGAAGAACGAGAAATTGTGGGCTGCTTTTTGCTTTTCCACGAAAAAGGACTAGAACCAAGCATGGTGAAATAACCAGTGTTCGAGTGACGAGTGGTTGGACATCCATCCCATTCGGAATCTGCATAGGCATTTACTTGAAGTGGGCTAGAAGATGATAAGAGTATACCATAACCTATGGTACCTTTTATGTAACGTAGTACCCGGAAAGCAGCATCCAAATGAGCACTTCGTGGTTGCTGCATAAATTGACTCAAATGATTGACGACATAGGTGATGTCGGGACGAGTAATAGTAAGATATAGAAGACGACCAATTAATCGACGGTAAATTGATGGATCATCGAGGAGTAAACCATCCGTGGATCGAAGACGGAGATTTTGATCCATAGGAAAATCTGCAATTTTACCACCACAGAGTCCTGCATCATTGAGGATATCAATGATATATTTTCGTTGACATAAAAATAAACCTTTCGGAGAATGAGAGACTTCTATTCCCAAAAAATATTGCAAACGACCTAAATCTTTGATAGAAAAAAGTACTTGCTAATAACTTTTTGAGATTAGAGATAGCTAATTCGTCATTACCAGTGATGATAATGTCATCAACGTAAACTAAAATAAATATTGAGGTATCACCTTGATGAAAAGTGAACAAAGAATAATCTGAGTAAGATTGTTTAAAACCATGGTGTAATAAAGTGGATGAAAATTTTGCATACCATTGGCGAGACGCTTGCTTAAGACCATAAATAGATTTGCGCAGTTGACAAACTCGTGTATCACCAGGTTGAGAAAAACCAGGTGGAACCTTAATGTAAATCTCCTCTTCTAAGTCACCTTGTAAAAAAACGTTATTAACATCTAATTGATAAAGATTCCAACCTTTGATGGTTGCGACAGATAATAAAGCACGAATAGTGACCAATTTTGCCACAGGAGCTAAGGTCTCATGATAATCAATGCCTTCAACTTGGGTATACCCTTTGGCAACTAATCGAGCTTTATAACGCTCAATGGAACCGTCAGATTTTCTTTTGATCTTATAAGCCCATTTACACCCGATGGCAACTTTACCCGGTGGTAATTCTTGTCGATCCCACGTGCCATTTATTTCAAGTGCACCAACCTCCTTTTTCATGGCTGTACGCCAAACGGGAATTTTTACAGCTTGTGTATATGTGGTGGGTTCGACATCAGTAATGACATTAGTCAAAAAAGTCTTGTGAGAAGATGAAAACTTATCGAAAGACAAATAAGTTTGTAATGGATAAGGAGTGTTAGATATTGAGTATGCTAACAGCATTGAGGACATAATCCTTTAGATGTGATGGAGGTCGACGTTCACGAGAAGGGTGAATCTTTGGTTGATTACTCAATGAATGAGAATTAAGAGGAACTTCATCATTAGGATTCTCCAATGATTGGGAATCAACAGTAAGTGGTGTTGTTGACGATGAATTAGGATTCTCCAACAATTGTGAATCAACAGTAGGTGGTACTGTTGACGATTGATTAGGTGCTGGAGGTGACAATGGGAATGCTGATGATGATTGAGTTTCATGTGTATCTAAACACATTGGAATATTATCCTCAATATCATCATCAACATAAGGATCATCATCCAGTGGGTGTACACAACTTGGAAGGTGTGAGTCTGCCATAAAATCAAAAGGAATGTCTTGATATGGAAAAACAGTTTCTTGAAAAATAACATCACGAGATGTATATATTTGTTTCTTTTCAATATCAAAAACTTTGTATCCTTTTTGAGCATGAGGATATCTTACAAATATGCACGGTCTAGATCGCACGTCAAATTTATGTTGTGTGTGCATGTTTTTGGCAAAACAAAGACAACCAAAAACTCGCAAAGCCTTATAGTTAGGAGGAGAGCCGAGAAGTGCCTCATGAGGTGATTTATAACCCAAAATGGTTGTGGGCATTTTATTGATTAAGAAGGTGGCATTGAGTATACATTCGCCCCAAAAAGTTAAGGGAAGATTTGCTTGAATTCGCAAGGCCCGAGAAACATCCAGCAAGTGCCGGTGCTTGCGTTCAACGATTCCATTTTGTTGTAGAGTGTTGATGCAACTTCGTTGATGAATTATTCCATGATCTATGTACCATGATTTCATCTCATTGGAGAGAAATTCGCTACCATTATCAGATTGAATGGTTTGTAATTGAGGTAGAAATATTTTACCCGATCCAGAATTAATCTGATGAACTTTGGACTGAAATTGAGTGACAACATAGTTGAAAAAATATTTCATGAATTTAGATGTTTCAGATTTAGTTTTCATGAGATAAACCCAAGTGCAACTAGTAAAGTCGTCAACTATAGTAAAAAAATACCGATCTTGATTTAATGAAGGAACCTTGAAAGGTCCCCATAAGTCACAATATATTTTTTGAAATACAAAACTACTACTTGATTCACTATGCCCAAATGGCAGTCTTGCTTGTTTAGCTTGTGGACATATCCCACAATGCTGAAGAAATAAAACTAAATTTGCTAGAAAGATATTTAAATCTAGATAATGATGGATGGCCTAGCCTCCAATGCCAGAGATCAAAAGTTCCACTAATTGTGAGTAGTGTTGTTGGAGGCAACTTGAGATGATAAAGACCTTGATGAAATTCACCCAGACCAATCTGGTTTTTCTTTGATAGGTCCTGAAAAGTATAATATTGAGAAGAAAATTCAGCTACACAATTTAATGATTTTGTGAGTTGACCCACAGAGATTAGATTGAATTTAAAAGATGGTATATGATAAACATTTTCTAAATATAATTTAGAGCTGAATTTTATAGCACCGATATGGCTAAAAGATATATGGGAGCCATCCGGTAATTGAACATATAAATTTGTAGGTGCACGATTATACTTGGAAAATAAAGTTAGATCGTAACAAGTATGATGGGTTGCACCGGTATCAATAATCCAAGTAGATGATTGAAATTTATTTTTATTACCTGCGAAGTTAGCTGCTGCTATAGGAGAATCTTCCACACCAGCATTAGTGGAAAGCATAGCCAGTAGCTTTGGATATTGTTCTTGAGTGAGATTGAACAATGGAGCAGATGAACTTGATGTTGCAGTATCCATATTTGGATTTTGAGAAGATGAAACAAGTGTAGTACCTTCCTTAGCTTTTGTTGGGTACCCATGAATTTTATAACACGTAGCTTTTGTATGTCCTACTTTGCTACAGTGCTCACAGTAAGGTCGTGGACGTTTATTGGACGAACGAGATGATGAACGATCATTCTGGCGATCTTGAGTTCTTTGAACATTCAAAGTGGTGCAGTCGACAACAGGTACTGATAGAGAGTTGATTTCCTGCTGCTTCTCTTCCTGACGGATCAAAGAGTAGATCTTTGTCGTTGACGGAAACGGATCCATGAGCAGTATCTGACTGCGAATAGCAGAGAATCGATCATTCAAGCCTTGAAGAAACTCCATGGCATGATCCTGGTTGTTCTTTTCCATGGTTGCTTTACCGTGTCCACAGATACACGGGTTGATCACAACCAATGAGTTTAACTCATCCCATAGGGATTTCAGTTTTGTATAATAAGTGGAAACATCCATTCCATCTTGTTTGAGACAAGCAATCAAATGCTTCAGTTGATAAATTTGTGGCGCATTAGACTGAGCAAAACGCTCTTAAAGATCGACCCATATAGCACGAGCCGTTTCTGCATATAAAATGCTAGAACGTATGTCAGGATTAACAGAGTTCAAAAGCCATGAACTTACCATATCGTTACACCGATTCCACTTGCGCAACTTGTTTTCATCAGTTGGTTTGCTGATTGTTCCATCTATGAAACCAATCTTATTCTTTGCACGTAAAGCCATCGTGATGCCGCGACTCCATGTTCCATAATTGTCGCCAGAAAGTGCAGGAGATAGCAGCACCGCAGTTGGATTGTCAGAGTGATGCAGTTCGAGAGGATCAGCGGAAGTGTTGGTGGAATGATTTATTCTGTGATGGAACGCCATTTGAATCGGAAGTATCTTGCCCTGTCATTGTGATATTGAGGTTTAAATTTTTTTATTTTTTTTGAAGAGGTCTCTAAATCCTAGTACCCAGCTGATACCATATCAGAAATGATTATGGACAGGGTTTTTTTTGTCTTCCGTTATGGAAGAAGAGAAAAATGAAACTTGTATTTATACTGTGTTGTTTACATATTTATAGTGAATTACAAAAAAAAATAAATGGAAAATATAAAAAGTTAACAATTCAGTTCCCTAAAATACAAAATCCTATACTAATCTTTACATATACAGCTTTAACCAATTCGATTTGAAATCAATGTCTTCTTCACGAATCTTCAATCACAGTTAGCTCTTCACCATTGACTTTTGGTACAGCTAATTCATTGCCATTTATAATCAGACTAATTGATGCGTATATATCTCACTGAATGAATGTTATATTTGCATTTAACATTGCATGCAAGGAATATTTTCTCACATGCAATCGTAAATCCTAACACTGTGTCCCAGTTAAACAAAATTGAACTTATAGGAATATCTCTAAAACTGAAGTCTCTGAGAGCTAGAGAAAAATTGTTTGTCTGATAACTAAACAAAGTTCATCCACCTCCTTAGCTCTACCTCCAAAGACTTTAGAATTCCTCTCCTTCCAAAGATGCCATACTACTGCATAAATCACTTTCTACCAAATTTCCCTACTCCTGCCTTGTAAAGTATTGATCTTCCATGATTCAAATTGATTCAACACAGAAACTGGAGCTACCCAAGCCACATCGAAACCCTCTAAAAATCTTGACCAAACCTTGAAGGCATTGTCACAATGCAACAACATGTGATCTGCAGTTTCCACTTCATTATTGCAAATCAAACAATTTTCACTTTGCACTTCAATTCCTCTGTGATTGAGCATAGTAAGAGGAGGAAAAGATTGATGAAAATAAGCCCATATCATAAAACTCACCTTTGTTGGAACATGTTTCTTCCATAGATACTTATTAAAGTCACCGACTGATTCTTCTCCCAAAAGTGTTGAGAAGATAATGACTAATCGAAAAGAAAAAGATCTAGCTTCCGAAAAGAAAAAAAGAAAAGAAAAAAAAGTCTAGAATTCTAGTGAAGGAGACACAATTTTCTT
>JAJJMB010012369.1:1437760-1514977 GCA_023531105.1 Papaver atlanticum
AAAGAAAAAAAAGTCTAGAATTCTAGTGAAGGAGACACAATTTTCTTTTTAGGATATACAAGATAACAAAAATAAAATTTGGAGTTCATATTATAAAATAAAATAAGCTTAGAGCTAGCATAACGTGTATAACATGTAGGTAGTTGTCTACTTTTGCCATGAACTGCCCCCGTCACTGACTAGATGAGCGACTTATAACTAGTTATTCCAATTGTAGCAAAAATCGTAATTTGCATCTAAGTGATGCAAAACAGAATTCTAACTATCAACTAAACTGCTGCGAATAATTCAGACCGGGCCTTTCTTTTATCTTGGTGGCTTCACTGCCTTGTTGTCTTCTAATGCCAACGGATTACTGAATAGAATACAAAATGCAATCATGGGGACGGACATCAAGATTCGTCAATCGTCATAGTGTTTCAGGTTGATTCACGTACCCAACTAAATCACTATTACTATGAGAAAATTAGCAATGGTTTTTGTCGTGTTAGGAAGAGGAGCAGTTCTAATAGTATTTGATTTACCTAATAGCGAATAAATACTCCATAAACACGGTTTTGTCGATTTTTAAATTTTTAGATAAACCTAATTAATCATTTGTGTTTCTATGTGTTAAGTATCGGATGGAAGTAGATAAGCAAAATCCAGCAAAAAAATCCATTTAATTAAGAAAAGAAAAAAAGACTACACACTTAAAAAACTACATTACATCCTTTAAGCAATCATCCGCTGGGTTATGTGATGCATTGTAGTCCAGCGGAAAAATCATTGAGGTGATGATACCATAACCAATGGTCTACATTGGAAACTCACCAAGTTCGGAAATATTGTGGTCTATATACTCTTGAGAGTCTGGACTGACGACACTGCACATTCAAATCCAAAGTTCCATAGTAACATTGTATCAATCACAGGAAACACATAATTGTTTCTACAGAGAAGATAAAGTTCACATTACAGACACAACACATTTAGTGAGTGTATTTAAGGACAGACTAACGTACACCTGACCGACAAATACACGTGAGAGGGAAATTACAGTTCAAAAGAGTTTATCCTTCACTGCATCAGTTCTTATCCTACACCACCACATCTTAACCTGCACTGCGACAGCTCTTATCCTGCACCACTACATGTGTGTCATTATCCCCCTTTAAGCTCAAGGGCAGTGAGCTGACATTAAGCTTGGAACGTAGCAGAGTAAAGCGCGGAGCAGAAATACCCTTTCTAAAAATATTTGCAATCTGATCAATGGTGCTGACATAAAACACATCCATAGCTTTAGATTGCACCAGCTCCCTAATGAAATGATAATCTAACTGGACATGTTTCATCCTTGAATGCAGCACAAGATTAGAAGCTAAGGAGAGAGAGCTGAGATTATCACAAGCAAGTTTAGGCACACCTGGTAACAGTAAATGAAGATCTCTGAGAACAAAGCAAATCCAAACAATTTCAGCAGCACTATGAGCTAGAGTTCTATACTCTGCTTCAGTACTTGAGCGCGCTACTGTTGGCTTCTTGGAGGACCAGGAAATGATGTTGGGGCCTAGAAAAACACAGTATCCTCCAGTAGATCTCCTGTCATCAACACAGCCAGCCCAGTCAGCATCAGAAAATCCCAACAGAAATGAACTACTTTTAGTGAAATGTATTCTATAGCCAAGAGTGCCTTTAACATATCTTAATATCCTTTTTGCAGCCACCAAATGCACAGTTCTAGGATGCTGCATATGCTGGCAGACTAGGTTTACTGAAAAAGCAATTTCAGGCCTTGTCCAAGTAAGATAATGAAGTGCCCCTACTAACAACCTATATTATGTAGGATTTTATAGAAGAATACCATCATCCTTGGATAACTTCTCTGAATCAGCAATAGGACTCTTGCAAGACTTGGAACCCTCCATATGAAATTTGTGTAGAAGATCCACTGCATACTTGGTCTGAGATAAGAATAAAGAATCAGCATTTTTATGAACTTCAAGACCTAAAAAATAATGCAAAGGACCCAAATCCTTTATGGGAAACTGCTGATGTAACTGAGCAATGACATGATGAATAAAAGCTGAGTATGAACCAGTAAGCATAATATCATCCAAATAAACAAGTGCAACAGTAATTTGAGTGCCATCCTTGTGAACAAACAATGAAGAATCTGCAACTGAATGAACAAACTTTAAAGAAACCAGTGCATTGCTGAGCTTCTCAAACCATGCTCTAGGTGCCTGTTTGAGTCCATATATAGCTTTATGCAAAAGACACACATGATTAGGTTTGTCAGGATCCACAAAACCAGGTGGTTGAGCCATATAAACTGCCTCCTTCAAATCACCATGAAGAAAGCATTGCTTATATCTAGCTGATGAATTGGCCAATTAAACTTCACTACCATGGACAAGATAATTCTGATAGTTATAGGATTAGCCACTGGACTGAATGTATCTTCAAAATCAAGTCCAAGTTGTTGATGATAACCTTTTGCAACAAGTCTTGCTTTATGTCTGTCAATGCTGCCATCAGGGTTGTACTTTATTCTAAAAACCCATTTGCATCCAATGATATGTTGATTAGCTTCAGGTGGTACTAGAGTCCAAGTATCAGCATTTTGTAGAGCAGTATACTCATTCACAGAAGCAACTCTCCAAACAACAATTTTGTTAGCAGCAATAATACATGTTGGAATGGAAGATAAAAATGCAACTGGAAATGGTGTTTGGTAGCAAAATAAGAGTTTGGCTTGTAAATTCCTCTTTTACCCCTAATAGTCATGCTATGATCATTCATAGTGATAGTAGGAGCTGAAGAAATGCTAGAAGAGGAAATAACAGGCTGAACATCTGAGATGGGATCAAGAGACTCAGTAGAAGGTACAATAGGCAGAACAGCTGGAAGTGAAGCAGAAGGCATTGTGTGACTCTCAGAAATTAGAGATTTGTAAGGAAATGAAGATTCATTGAAGGAAACATGTCTAGAGATATAAATGTTACCTGAGATAGGGTTAAGACATCTGTAGCCTTTGTGATTTAAACTATAACCAAGAAAGATACAATGTTTACTTCTAGGTTCAAGTTTATTGTTAGTATAGGGCTTGAGCCAAGGAAATCAAGCACAACCAAAAGTTTTAAGAAAATTATAATCAGGTTGTTTTTGAAAGAGAACGTCAAAAGGTGATTGTAAAGAAATGGCTCTAGTTGGCAATCTATTGATAAGATAATTTGCAATCTGAATTGTTTCTACCCAAAAAAAATTTGGTAGACCAGCCTGATAAAGAAGAGTTCTAGTAATGCCAATAAGGTGTTTATGCTTAACTTCAGCAACACCATTCTGCTCAGGTGTGTGTGTACAAGAAAGTTCATGATTGATACCTTTGGATTCACAGAAATTGAGAAGAAAAGTATTAAGAAACTCACCACCATTGTCAGTTCTTATAGTGACAACAGAGCGGGATAGCAGCTTTTCAATTCTAGTGACAAATAAGGTGAAAGCATGTTTAAAATCAGCTTTGGTTATAATAGATAAAATCCAACAATATTTGGAAAATTCATCCACTACATTTGCATAATACAAAACACCTGATGTAGAAGCTACATGACAAGGACCCCATAGGTCTATATGCAAAAGTTCTAAAGGTTTAGTAGCTTCAGAACTAGATAGTTGAAATGGTAGTTTCTGACATATGCATAATTTGCATTCATTACAAAAGAAGGGTTTATTGGATACATTGGACAATTTCAGCTTATTACATAATTTTGTAGAGTCTGAAATGATGGATGTCCAAATCTTCTGTGAAGTAAAGCTGGATCATGAAGTGTGGAGGTGAGAGCATGATGTTTGGAGCTAAATAAAATAGGCTAAAGTCCATTTTTATGTGGACCTTGGAAAAGAAGCTTCTCAGAGTTGAGATCCTTCACACAAAATCCATTAGAATCAAGGGTTAATGAGAAATTATTATATGAAGTGAATTTATATATGGATAGAAGATTATGAGAGGATTGAGGGACAATAAGAACATCATTGAGTATGAATGAATGATCATTAACAAGTCTACTAGAGTTAGCTTTGTGAGTGATACACATACCTTCACCACTAGTAGTTTGAATAAGTTCTGAACCATTAAATAGTGTAACTTCTTGAAAATCATCCTTGTTAGAAGCAACATGATTATTTGCACCACTGTCGGCAATCCACTCTTCATAAGTATCAAATATATCAGCAGCTGCTAGCAATGCACTCAGATTTGTTGGTGGATTTCTGCCTTGATAAGATAAATTGAGTCTTTGACTACAGTTAGGAGCCAGATGCTCAGTAGAAAGACAAATCTGACATGGAGGTGGCTTAGCAGCAGTTTGATATCCTCTGCCTGAAGAATTTCTACTAAATATGGCTGGATTAGGATATCTGACTAGAATAGCCTCTACCTCTGTAATTGCCTCTATTGTTATGATAGTAACTTCCTCTAAAAGATCCTCTATTAGCAACAAAAGCCTTGGCTTCAGTTGCGTCCTTTTGAATTTTGAGTCTTTCACTAACTACTGCCTCTTCACTTAATAGATTATTATGTAATTCAATGCTTGTGATGGTAGGATTTCTGTGTCTCATAGATGTGGCAAAAGGTATGTAATCAGAGTTGAGTGCTTTGAGGGTAATAACAACAAGTTCCTTATCAGAGATGATTTCCCCTGCTGTAGCTAATTGATCTGATAGTTATTTAATTTCATTTATGAGAGATGGAATAGATTGATCACCTTGAGTTAGAGAGAGCAACTTGGTTCGAAGTTGAATGGAATGAGTTGATGAAGCTCTTGCAAAGCGATCCTCAATGCTAGTCCATAGTTGATGAGAGGAAGTAGATCTTGAGAAGTAGGTAATAATTGGGTCTGAGATTGTTGAATTAATCCACATTATGATTGTGGAATCTTCATCCATCCAGTCGGTGTAAAGTGGATTCTCAATGCCGTTTTGCTGATTTCTAAGATTGGTAAATTGAGGTGGACATTCATGAGATCCGTCGAGAAATCTCATGAGTTTGTACTTAACAATGACATGATTCATTAGGTTACGCCAGGTGATGAAATTATCATCCTTCAATTTGAGATGAACAAAGTTTGTTAGTTGATTTAGTAGAATTGCAGAAAAGGAATTTGAAGTTGGATTCTCCATTTAAGTCGATGATGAAGACAAAATACAGAATCAAAGAACAGAGTAGTGAGATTGTGATAAAAGAGAATCAAGAAAGTAAAAAAAGATCAGCAGATCTTGAAATCTTGAATAGAAAACAAGATTGAAATACTGTAAATCTTCTCGGATTGATACAGAAAAAGAATCTAAAGCTAAATTGATTAGCAGATCTAGAGATTGAAGTAGCAGGATCGAAAATGGTGAGGAGTAAAACCCTAACCTACCCTGTCTGATACCATAGTAACATTGTATCAATCACAGGAAACACACAATTGTTTCTAAAGAGAAGATAAAGTTCACATTACAGACACGGCATATTTAGTGAGTGTATTTAAGGACAGACTAACGTACACCTGACCGACAAATACACGTGAGACAGCTAGCACACTTGAGAGGGAAATTACAGTTCAAAAGAGTTTATCCTTCACTGCATCAGTTCTTATCCCACACCACTACATCGTAACCTGCACTGCGTTATCCCGCACCACTACATGTGTGTCATTATTCCAAACCTTGCCAAACCGTAAGTCACCACAATTTTTTTTACCGACTTTTCCAAGAATTATTATTGTTCTTTGATATGTTTTTTTTTTCCACGATCTTTCAATAAAAATCAAATGTTGTCTTTTTCATACGGCTCCTTCCTTGGAGCTACAGTGCTTCGTAAAGGTTCTAAACTTCTAATGTGATTCTCATGTCATTTTAGCGGCCATTAAAAAATCCCTCTTTGACTAGAGTAGTGCTACGAAGGTTTCAAATGGGTTGAGAGGCATGAATCGTAATTCCCAATCCCCATGCATATTTTATTCGTCTTGTTTTCCTCTATTTGGTGCCAAATGGCATATGCTCGTCCTTTCTGTTGTCGTCAACGACTCGGGATTCTTTCATGGCATCATGCTTTTTCAGCTCGAGAGTCACGTACTAAATCAGAGTTCTCCATCTCTACTTCTCTCTAAAAATTGTATTATGCCAACATCAACAGCTAAAATTGAGCAATTTTCCCAAAAAAAAGACTAAACCGCTAAAACGTATCTAATTTCTCTCGGGTATTTCATCAAACACTTTCTCCGCATAACCCATTCTTCACACTTCCAACAGATATCAATCAAACCGCTCCATCCGAGTTAAATCAGTTCCACCGATATTCAACAAAAATTGATTTTCAAATCCTTGCATGTCCATGAAACGCTAAGTTTTTCTCATCTTTCGTCTCTATTGGCTTTCTTTTGCTTTTTCGTATCTTCTTCATATCTTTTTTCGAATTACAGAATTTGATTGAATAATTTTGAGTCAAAGTTTTCTTTCCTCATGAGAGGCTAATCTTAAAGCTTACCGGACCTGCGCAGGGCTTAGGATTGCTAAATCACGGTGGTTATCGGTTGCTTTTCATCTGTTAACTAAATATGGGTATTTTTTTCCAGGCTGCCATTAATCATATAATTTGCTTTGCTTGGTTCAGATTTATCACCTTAATTAGGTCAGGAATTTTGTGGTTTTCTTCCAATTTTCTTTGAGTCCTTTTATCCTAATTTTTCTCTGTAACTCTCCCATTTGTCTTCCACTAATCATCCTTTATCCGGTCCAATTTCTTTATATGTCTTCAAATCAATCGACTGTTCTCTGTACCTTGTATCACTCGTCTTCTGTTTGACTTGGTGATGTGTTTTTGGAAACCCTCTTTAGGTCAGGAATTTGATTCAATTTCATTTTTCTTTCCGTCAATTTATCTAATTCCCTTGTTGATCGTTGTAGGCAAGTTGTTCGTTACTTTTTCTCTTTGAAGGAGTCTTATTAATCTCCCTGATGTTAGGTGTAGTTTGTCTTACAATTTGTAGGCAAGTTGTTTGTTAGTTTAGCTCTTTGGAGGGATATTTTTAATCTTCTTGGTGTTGGGTGTAGTTTGTCTGGCATATTATTTTCAAGGGAATTTTAGTTTTACAGGGTTGGTATTGCTCCCCATATTAGTCGATTCGATTGTTATTCGTTTTCTTTTGACATGTTTTAAGTGTACTCTATAATTCTCCATCAGATTTCAATTGGGATCTAATATATTAATAGCTTCCATAGAGTGATATCTTTTAAGTTTTTTCGCATCTCAGTCTAGTTTCTCTAGTTTTCTTTTATTTTTCTCTTTTTTCCACCTGAACCAAGCACTAACCTACACTTTCTATATTTATTTTTGTCTCTGTTCCTCATGTTCAAGATGGCAGCAGCCGCGTATACCCATATGCTTTATTTATTTTCATTGTATCCGATAACCACTTGGATTTAGTAGCTCCTAATGCTTAGTTGTGCAGGTCTGTTTAGTATCTCACTTTTCACCCCTCTACAGTCGCATCTCACAACTTTTCTTAACTTTGAAATCTTTGCATTTTAGTGTTCTCAACGTCTGCTTTGTAACCCCTTTTTTAATTAGTTTATTATCAATTTGTGCTTAGTCTCTGGCTGTTGTGTCTCCCTTATTCATATAATCTTAATGTCCCACGTTTATCTTTCCTTTCCCTAAAGGAGTTCTCCTAAGCTGTGAGTGCAAGCCTTCCTAGCCTTAGCCAAGTTAGAGTTCTTTATTTAACTCTTTTTTCCTTGTTTTTGTTCTCTTTCTCCCTTTTCATTCCAATTTCTCTTCAGTCTCTTGTTCTATATTGTTGTGTAAATTTTTGAGAGAACTCTCTTTGTCTAAACATTTTCATATTTTTCCCTAGTTCACTTGCTTGCTCATATCCATATTCCCTCTAGTGACATTATGAAACTCCTCTTTTGGAACGTCCAAGGTATTGGTACTCCAATTACCCAAGACCACTTTAACCACCTCAATTTTTATTATAAGACAGACATAGTCTTTCTTGCCGAGACAAAAGCTCCGTTGTCTCGAATGGAATCCTTTTTTTAAAAAATCACACTTTGATGACTGGTTTATTGTTCCTTCGGTGGGAATTGCAAAAGGGTTAGCGATTGCGTGGCACAACAACATAGAAATGAATCTTCTATCTTCAAACCTCAATGTGTGCCACTTCGAAACAAAAATTGGACTAGTTGAGGTGCTAATCACTTGTGTTTATGGCGCAGTTGAGCCAGAAGCTAAATTTGAACAATGGTCATATATTGCCAACATTGCTCAGCAGGTCAACAAACCTTGGCTCCTAATAGGAGATCTAAATGTTATTCTAGACCCAGACGAGAAACAAGGTGGGAATAAAACTAGCTCAAGCATCAAATCTTTCATAATCCGAACAATTGACTCTTTAGGACTTCAAGATGCGGGTTATGAAGGAGCACCATTCACATGGTCCAATAATAGAGAGGTGATGCCAACATTTGTGAAAGAATAGACAGAGCATTGACATCATTTCAATGGTCGCAGAAATTTCGCGACACTAAGATGACTGATTTTTATTCACAAAAGCTGATCTAGGTGAGGCGAAAAATCTGTTAGACGTCCTATCAAGATTTGGAGAGATTACGGGTCAGATGGTAAACCTCCAGAAATCTGGTATCTACTTCAGTCCAAGAATTCATCCGAAACATGGGAAAATCATTGGGAGAATTCTAAAAGTTCCATTAATGACAAAAAAAATGATAGATATCTGGGAACCCCTCTATTCTTCGATAAAAATAGAAAAGAGAATTTTGAACCTCTGCTACAAAAATACTATGCCACTCTTACAGGCTGGAAATCGAAATTGCTCTCTCAAGCTGGCAGAACCGTCCTAATTAAATCCATTCTTCAAGGTTATCCTACTTTCCAAATGCAAGTGCTAGCTCTTCCTAAAGAAACGCTAGATCAAATGGACAAAATTCAAAGAAATTTTTGGTGGAATAAAGATAAGCCTAAAAGCAGAGGAGGATATATAAGGGCTCGGGCCAGTATCTGCAAGCCTATTCCCCAAGGAGGTCTTGGAATCAAGAATCCACACCAGTTTAACATAGCTCTCCTTACTAAACTAGCTAGCCGTCTCATATCAGAGCAAGATCAACTTTTGGCTCAACTTTTCAAAGCTAAATATTTCCCAAACTCTCACCCTTTGGATTCTCTAGATCTTCCAAATTATCTTGGATTCTGACAAGCATAAAAAAAAGGTTTGGATCTCATTAAAGGTAATTTTATCTGGCAAGTTAAAAACAGAGCTTCCACAAAAATTTGGGAAGACAAATGGGTTCCTAACACAGATATCATTCAAAAGCCCACTAATATTCAAGAACCGGTTCCACAGAGGGTAAATGAGTTGATCACCCCCGAAAATACATGGGATCAAGAAAAACTTGATACTTATTTTGATCCAGAAATAAAAGCGAAGATCCTAGCTATCACTCCAAAAAGACAATAACAAGACAAAGTCAGATGGCAACATCATCCTTCAGGAACCTTCTCGGCAAAAAATGTTTATAACTTTCTCATACAACAAGATCAAGAGAGCAATATATTAATCTCCTTTCCCTGGCAAAAAATATGGAAAATCCAAGTAATCCCAAGGATCAATTATTCGTTTGGAAATTAGCCCAAAAAGCTCTTCCAACTAATTCAAGACTCGGAGTGCATAATGCAGACATAAACACAGAGTGTCCAATGTGTAATTCCAAAGAGCAAGAATCAGAACAACACCATTTTCGCTTTTGTCCCATCGCAAGAGCTATTTGGTTTGGTCTATCTCTAGAAGCGGTGAACACTAGAATTATTTCGGATTCCATTGAAAATTGGATAAAAGATTGGATCACGGACCAAGATTTCATTCAACTATCGGATAAAATAGCTACTATATCCTGGCTCATTTGGAAACACAGATGTTTGGTAGTTTTTGAGAAAATAAACCCGAACCCAATTCACCTCATGGAGCAAATCAAGAAATTTCTGAACCAAAATACACAGGAAAGGATCCAAAAATCTATGAAGATAGAAAAAAGAAATACCCCCAAAGAGAAATGGTCTGACATATCTTCGGATTGGATAATATTTATTGATGCGGCTTTCAAAAAAGAGGATTCAACCATGGGATACGCTTTTTTACTTTATTATATGGATAGCGAAACATTTATGTATATTGAAGCTGGTTCGGAGTGGGCTTCCTCAGCCTTTCATGCAGAATCAAAAGCCTTGCTAAAGGCGTCTGCTTGGTTAAGTACATATATATTATCCACTGTATCAATAGTTACGGACTGCAAAACTCTGGCGGAGACGATCAACAAGTCTTGCAAAGATTCCCCTTGGAGCGCGGATAACACCATACAAGAAGTGAACTCAATACTGGAAAAACTTCCGCAAGCCCAGGTAAAGTATATAAACAGGAAATATAACTCTGCGGCGGACTACATTGCAAAAGAAGCTCGAGCAAAGCATCTTCGGCACAAGTTCTCCCACATTCAGCATAGGGTTTTAAAATCTAGTGTTATTTCCAATGTTTTTGATAAAAATAAGCTCAAAAATATTTTGTACTATATTTTTTGATTAATATAATTCCTTTTTACATAAAAAAAACGTACTAAATCAACATCACAATACTAAAATAAAATAATAGTGATATTTTTCTTTTTAAATTCCAACTTATTTCTATGGAAGGATAAAAAAATTATATTATTTTTTAAATTATTAAGAAAAATAAAAGAAAAAACAGTTGAACCCTTTAGTATTTAATAAATGATATTCTTGAGAACTTACAATAAGTTGGTGGGTAGCCTGGCAACAAGCTGGACACCAATACCCTTTTAGATAGCTAAACCTAATCTATAAAAAAGAGTAACACAGATTTTATAATTAGCGTCATGGTTCGAGATACAATTCTTCAACCTCTTCAAGAAAATGATAGTTTCTTCACCCAATTCACCCAAAGTCGAGAAAGCTAAAACACCAAAGCCATAACCATGAAGGAGCACTTGTCTAGGTTTTTATCGCGTTTACGCTTAGTAGCCCTAGATACGGCATGACCGGGTATGAAAGTACGAACTCCCCCGCCAGTGAATGGTGAAACACCAGTAACATCAAAACATACATCCTGACCGTTCTCCCAACCATGAACAAGAATATCTGCAGGTCTCAAGGAAGTGTCGTTATCCGATAAAAAACCAAGAACTACCTCCTTCCTCGCATGTACACCAGCCTTGTAACAAATGTCAGCATATACATCCCTCACAAGGTCATGGAGGAATTTGAGACCGACATCATTAGCACAATGTAAAGCATGGTCACCGAAAATATCCATCTTCTTGTTACAACTAGAGCATGAACTATCTTCCCCGAAAAGAGGTATGCCCAATCTATAACTCAACACGGACCTAAATTGACGAGGTCCTAGACTTTGTTTTAAACCACTAATGGGAATCTCCTTAAGAAAATCCTAAGCATGAGCCACCCTGTTACTTTGCCATAAATACAGAATCTCGAGTGGACATAGTGAAGTTTGACGGAATGTTCTTCTTCACAACATCAAAATATAACACTGCCAGAGAACGCATGGGATGGGGGGCAATATTATTGAGGTTGAAGGTAGAAGAAGAAAGTCCACATACCTCAAGGAAGCTATTCAAAGCCTGCTGGAAACACTTGCTGGGCACATCAGTGGGGGACACATTAAGCATGGTCTCTTGTAAACCCCTAGTCTGGAAACAAGAGGCTATATAACAATAGTGGCTAGTATCTTCCATGGTGTAAACACCAAGACCGCCTTCATTCATCGGCAAGGTGGCAAAACGCTATTGGAGTGGTCCGAAGCCTGTGCCATCTCCTGTGACAATGTGTCTCAAAAATTGAAACAAACGCTGATCAAAAAGGGATTTAGTTTGAAGCAAAGCCAGAGGGTTGGTAGTTCTCATAGCAAAGCCAGAGGAATTTAGTATTCGTAATTTTTTTTGAAACATGCAATTTATTAAATTAAACTGAGATTACACGGGGAATGTTATGCCATTCGTAAGTTTTTATAGTCGTTGGATGTAAGCATTTTCAATGTTCCATACCTAATGTACACGGTTTTGCCGAACTTTTAAACGCTGTTTACTTATTTTTAAAACGAACTTGAAAATATTTAAAGCCCACGAAGCATATAAGAAGAAGCAAAATGCACCACCATGTATAAAAATCGCAAAACGTCTATAACAACTGATCAGTAGGCCACCATATATTCGGGGTCGTGTGGATGACGATGACTCGGTTGTGTGTACATTGAATTCAGGTTTAGTGTGTAGCCAATAATAAGAGATCGAACCTTCTGTGCTTATTGAGGTGTCATTGGATATCCGTGACACCTCAATAAGAGATCGAACCTTCTGTGATTTTTTTGAGGGGACCATGATTTGATTAGGCCACCTTCCCTATGATTATAAGGGGTGACCTAAAAGGTGGAGATGACTAAGTTACCCTTTTATTAATTAAATAAAAATTTAATTAATTTAATTATTAAATTTATTTAAATTTATTTTTTTTCCTTCTTTTTTCTCAAAGTATTTTTTTAACTCAAGATTACAACTCAGAGGGACAAACATCTGGTAAGAAATTAGTTGGAAGCCTAGCAACAAGCTAAGCTCCAACTCCCTTTTGAATGACCACTCCTAACCTATGAAAGAGAAAATCTCAAACCCGCAAATTTTTTAAATAATTTTTAATTTTTTTTTTTTCTGTATGTGGTTCGGCTAGGGGAAAATAATAAATCTAGTCGAACTTGAAGTTCGGCTAAGAGAAAATATATAAAAGTTTTTTTAGATAGGAGTTCGGTTAAGTAAAAAATTTCTAAAACTCTTGCGAACGCACCGAACTTTCAGTTCGGTTTGCAAAGATTTTTATGAATATAACCGAACCCTGTTCAGTGTATTTTTAGATAGGAGTTCGGTTAAGTAAATAATTTCTAAAAAAATTGCGAACGGACCGAACTCAAAGTTCGGTTAGGTACAAAATTTCTAAAACTTTTGCGAACGCACCGAACTATGAGTTCGGTTTGCAAGGAATTTTTTTCGTTCTAACCGACGTGTTCTTGGTGTTCTATGTTTCAGGGAGTTCGGTTAGAAAACTACGGTTTTTTTTAAACTACTCCTAACCGAACAATACTCTGTAACTAACATTTCAAACCTAATTTGATGATTTGTAATCGATTTTTTCAATCAAAAACAAATTAAAAACAATGGGTTTGTGGGAAAATACCTCCGAATTTGCATATCGCTAAAGGGTTTGCGAAAAAAATACTTGCGAATTTGTACTTGTCGAACCAAAACTAATTAAAAGAAATAAATAAAAAATAAAAATTTGAAAAAAAAATAATTTTTTATTTTAAAAAAAATTATTTTTCAAAAAAAAATAATTTTAAAAAGAAAATTAAAATAATATAAGATCATTTTGGTCATTAACTAAAATATGTGGATAAGGGGTGGCTTCACTTTACTTCTAAATGTCCTCCTAAAATTGAAACCATGGTCCCCTCAAAAAATCCATGGTCCCAAAAAATGGTTCGAAAGAAATCCTATGATATTCTGAAGGACTAGGCCCAGTAAGCAGAGTAGTAGCAGTTGAGGGAGGGGGATGCCCATTAAACTTAGCCTTGAATAAACATCATACAATCCGACTTTCACCTTGTTTGTTTACTCCTGACTCATCTGAGTCATCTGGATCTGAATTAAATCACCTGACTTGAGTCAGATTTGACTCAATATGTTTGTTTTGAGTCAGATCTGACTCAACTGACTCAAAATATGTGAGTCAATGATTTGGTCCCATGAGTCAGGGGTATTTTGTTACCTGACTCAAACGGGTCCGAATCAGAGGTTAGGTCTGAGTCAGAGGTCAAGTCAGATCTGACTCAAAGTAGAAAATAAACAGTCTGACTGCTAACTCGGCGCGAGTCGGGATTGACGCCGAGTCAGTTGCAAACAAACAAGGTGTTTATGTTGCAATGAATGTATCCTGCATTACAGTATTTAATTTTATTCATTTTAAGGGAAATTTCAGTACCTGCCGGTGCATTTCTTGAAGGGTACTACAGAGGAAAATTCTCATTACGGAAATGACGAAAGAAAAAACCAAAGCTAAATCCAAGCTAAAACTACAGTAATTTGAATTCTTTTTTTGATCTGATTATGATGTAGTATATGTTTTTGTGTGGTGTTGTTTTTTTACAGCGCCAAATGAAGGTGTCTTGTGTGTACATTCCCGGAGTCTTTGATTGCGGCTATATGGGAGGTGTCAAGCGATGAGGCCAATCACACAACTGCTGGCCACTCTATTTGCATCTTCATTGTCGCCCTACTAGAAAAACTGTCATATTGCGTGGATGCTGCACTGGGTTATCAAATTCCAAATTTTTAGGATCCTGAACTTGTTTTTGAAACTGAAGGGCCAAGACACTAAAATGAAGCACTAAATAATAAGATGTGCAAGCATTATATGAATCCCTGGATACTCGAATTAACAGGCAAGTTCAAAGCCTTTATTCAGTGCAAGCTTTTATTTGATCCATTAGATTAGTTTTATTTTATTTTTGTGTGTGGAAATTAACAGAAACAAGTACTCTTGTAAGGATTTGAAATTTATATCCCATCGCACATTATCCAACTTTGCATGCAAGAAGTGAACCCTTCTTTAGCCTAGCTATGCAGAACCAGGTGAGGGACACAGTTCAGAAGTGAACCCTTCTTTGGCCCAGCTATGCAGAACCAGGTGAGGGACACAGTTCAAATGCGTTTTTTTTGCATGGCAGCCAATGGGTACCAATACAAAGGTAGTGATAGTTTTGTCTTACATGTATTTTGGCACATCTCAAGATAATCGGCATCCCCTATTACTAATCTTGCATTCTTGGATGTTGTGGCATTAATCATACCAATAGAGAAGCTAATTTTGTTGTTGACATACTAGACTGGGTAAAAATGCTGCAAGTGACAGGTTTGGGGTATGGAAAACTTTCTCTTATCCTATTTCTCTCCTCTCAAATCCTAAAACGAAATAACCAAAACCACCGCCGCCTTAGCCCTCTTCTGCTCAGATCAGTTCCTGTGGAGTAGGTCCGAGCAGATCTATAATCTCCAGATCTTTGATTTTCTTTTTTTAATCGTTTCTTGCTTTTACGAAGCATTTCATTCCCTGTTTTTTTGGTTTTCTAACTGATTTTCAATTTGGGTATAGTTCTTGGCTTTCTAATCATTCAATTAGTGTGGTGATGAAGTTCAAATGGTGGGAGTTGGGTTATTTTTATAGAAAGTAGAAACTCACCTCCAACATCTACTGCAACATCAACAGCTCCTCTGACAACTTTGACTACTTCAACGATAACTCTAAAAGACGCAACAACAACAACAACAAATCTAAAAGACACACAACAACAACAGCAGTTCTAAAAGACACCAAAGGCACTACATTGGCAGCAACAACAGACACAAAGAGCCAGTCTTTGGTACAGTCTGATTCAGACCACCGATTTAGACTAACCAAATTTATTCTAGAATCAGATGCCTCATTAGCTTAGAAAGTTACTTTAGATTAGATAATTTTATTTTCCTACAAAACTCTGAGAAATGGTTGGTTCACTTGATGAACCTAACACATCTACTTATAGTGTTGTTACTTCGCTTGGTTCTGTCCTTAACGGAACTAACAGGGTCATTTAAACTAGTTCGGTTATCTGGATCTTGGTTTATTGAAATGCTATGGTTGGGTCTGATTGAAGTGGGAGGATTGGATTATTTGTTCTAACATAGATACTATGTTGATGATTATGTCCTGATTTTTGTTAGGGAATTTTGATAAACTGCCCCACTCTCAATTCCGGTTTAATAAAGTAACCCCGTTTTTTTCAACTTTTCAAAAGTGCCCCTACCGTTTGGTTTTCCATCTGGGCCCATTAAAATTGGTCCTATCTCGTTTACCTGGTCAAGAAATCAAATGAAATTACTTAACTACCCTATTAACTACCCTAATTCGCTCATACAACCCACAACGCACTGGCCATTCATTCTTTCTCTCTATTACCTTCTCTCTTCTTGTTTCATCTTTTTCTTCAAAATTTCAGACAATAAGAAATTGATTCCTCTCGATTTCTAAGTTACTCCAACTCGAAAACGACTCATATTTTCTAAACATGAGTGAGGGTTTGTTGATGAAGTTAGGGTTCGATTTAGGTTAGTGATATGGATCTTCATCTGTTGGTAAGAGATTTATAGGTTTGGAAAGTAAACACGAATTAGGGTTTGTAGATTATGTTAAGGGTGAATTTGGGTTTGAAGGAAATCATGAGAAATTTGGTCTGATTATGGCGGTGAACCTAAATCAAATTGGGTTTGTTCATAGTGAAATTGAGAACAATTATAGGGGTATCTACTGAATCTGTTGGTGGTGAAGGAGGAAGAGGTGAATTGGGTTTAATTTGAATCCACTAGATCTTTTGAAAATTCTGTTTTTTTTTTATTCTTTTGTGATATTGATTGAATGGTTGCATATCTGTTTTTATAATCATGTTAATTTGAGATCATGGGTTTTAGTTTATCTTATAGTGTTTGTTTGAACTTGAATTAATTAACTGTGAAGTTTGGGTCTCTAATTTATATACCAGGTTCTTCACTAATTTTAGGGTTCTATGAAATTGGGGAAGAATAAGATTGGGATTATTATCATTATTGAAGTATTTGGTGAAGATTTTGAAAGATATAGAAGGAATAATGTGATGTACTGATGTTGGATTTGAGATTTAGAGTTCACATTAAATTTTGGAATTAATTTACACCTTGAGATTTAGGGTTCATAAGTATTTGGGAAGAACACAAGTTAGATTGATTTAACTCGTTGTTGAGTTAAATCAACGATTTCGCCAACTCTATCTCTATGGGGGGTTTTAAGACTTTTTACAGCTGCCACCTGGAATATAACGCCACTAACCATCCGTTACCCGTTTTTTGAATAAAACGGGGCACTTTTGAAAAGTTCGAAAAAACGGGGGCACTTTATTTTGCTATATTCAAAACAGGGTCACTTTATCAAAATTCCCTTTTTGTTATTTGCTTAACTGAATATGTAACAGTCTTGAACCTTGTTGTTATAGTTGTGAATCTTGTTGTTTGCTTATCTGGAAATGTAATGGTCTTGATCTATGTTGTCAGTTTGACAAAATTGCTATATAATCATGTTGATCTTGAATCGGTCCAAAAATATAACTAGTATTTTCCGAAAGGAAAAGAAAAAAAACAGAAAACTTTCTCTTAGAATATTTGGTGGATTTAAGCGAGAGGGTGATAATGAGACGTAGAAATCGCTCTCTTTAATTGACAAATAATATCTTGAAAAAATTCATGTGTAATGTATAGCACATTTGGTACACCTGTGATGACAGTTTAGTGTTCCACTTAAATCCTTCATTAATCAATATCAAAATTTATTTATTTATTTTATTTATTTTGAAGCATGATATCAAAATTTATTGATTTTTTTTTTTTGATAAGCAAAAAAGAGGATTACAAAGTATGGATCTGACACTGCCTATTGGCAGAGATCCTATCAGAGTTTAAAATGTCAAATAAACAACTAGGAGGATAGTAGCTATTCGTACAGGTTGCATTTGCATTAGTTTTGTTGACTAATTCAAATGATGCCTGATTAGCTTGCTTAGGAACATAACAAAAAATAAAAGTCTTTGACATATCATTGGTTAAACTATTGCTCCAAAGGTTGTTGGTGCGGTAGTCTTCCCATTGAGATTTAGCTTGCAAACCCAACTGGTTCCTTTCGCCATTTAGTTCTTTAATGATATTGCTGCAACTGGATTCCATAACGGTGCCTTGTTCGCTTATAGATCTTCCCCATTCAATAGCCTCCAGCAATCCCAGCAACTCCATCTCATCCTTGGTTTGAGCTGCCATTGTTGTGGTCCTTACCTCCCTGCAAAAACCCTCACAGTTTCTAAGAATTATAGCAACAACACCTACCTGAGTTTCCAGGCTCCATTTCACTGCTACATTAAGCTAATGTGTTTCAACAATAACATATCTACATAACCCTTTTTTTTTTTGGTTATATGGTACAAAATGAAGTTGTTTGTGCATTATTCATGCGTTGGGCAAGATTTAGAGCTTGTCCAAAACAAGAGAGAATGGGTCCAACGCCTATAGAATTATTATCTTTTTCTAATTACTATTTCCCTAAGTATGCAATGTCATGTTAGGTGAGATTACGGATAAATATTGCCTATGATATTTCATTTTATTGAGAGGACATGGCATGGTTGCTAAAGGAATTACCCATTTATTTGGAGGTATACCATTTCAGAGGCCAAGGACATTTTGTCTTATACTGAATTTGGTACACCCCCAAGTAAAATGATGTCCCCTATTAGCAATCTTGGGACATTGATCAACTCTAAATCCACACACTTTCTCTTGCAAATAATTCATCTTGTTGCTAACTAATAGAAAAACTTATCACAAAACAACAAGATTAGTTTGATTAAACAAAGACACTTATGCCATAATTAGAAAGAAAAGGACACGTGACATGCCATAGAGAAAGAAGAAAGAAAAGTATCTGTACCAATCCCATGCCAGCAAGCAAGCAAGATCTCCCTGACCAAACTTTTGGAAAATTAGGGAAGTAGATTCTGCTTTCTCGATAATCAAGGGTGAGAATCTATAAATTTAGATACTTTTCTAGCAATGTTGCATCTGAAGCTAAATAAATACAGTTTGCATGTGCATTGCTTTTTCTTTTTTCTTTTTGTGTTTTGTTAGACCCAAGTGAAGTGATGCCATTAAGGCAAACATTATGGCCAGAAGACCAACCACTACCGTGCACGTTAAAAACTATCAAAGCTCTTGACCAAATGCATTGGTTTTTCACATATTAGGAGGTGATCCGAGAACAAGAGAAAATGTCACATTTGGGGTTTGTTGGGGTTACGGGTTTGTACCTATGATAGTGGTAGTTGATGTATAGTAGTATACCCTCTTGGTGAGAGGCCGGTGATATGTTGGTGTCCTAGACAGGGTATTATATGTTGATGTCGTAGATAAGGCATTAAGTACTGTACCTTAGATTTTTTTCTCTTGGTCAGGTGGTAGTTGACAAGTTATAGTCTTGGTCCATAACTCCAGAGCTTATTGTGTTCTTTGACTGCCATCAATGTCCCTCTCATCTAATTGATTGATAGAAATAAACAACGACTTTATATACCATACGCAAACTAGAATGTGGTATTGCTTTCAATATCAACCAGATTTGTACCCGTGCTACGCACCGGGCATTTTATTTCTAATTTGATGTGTGTGGGGGCTTCGTCCCGCCTAGCCCCGTGGGGATACATTTTTGATTTGGTGAGCAAGGCTTCGCCCGCCCCGTGGAGATGCATTTTTGATTTGGTGTGCGCGGGGTTTCGCCCCGCCCCGCCCCTTGGGGATGCATTTTTGATTTGGTGTGCGCGTGACTTCGCCCCGCCCCATGGGGATGCATTTTTGATTTGGTGTGCGCGGATGTTCGCCCCGCCCCGTGGAGATGCATTTTTGAGTTGGTGTGTGCGGGGCTTCGCCCCGCCCCGTGGAGATGCATTTTTGATTTGGTGTGTGCGGGGCTTCGCCCCGCCCCGTGGAGATGCATTTTTGATTTGGTGTGTGCGGGGCTTCGCCCCGTCCTGTGGCGATGCATTTTTGATTTGGTGTGCGCGGGTCTTCGCCCCGCCTCGTGGCGATGTATTTTTGATTTGGTGTGGCGGGCAAACACATTAAATAGGTGGAGAATATGTGTATATTTTATTTATTTTTTCATTTTATTTTCGCAAAAAATATGTGGATTTTTCCCCCTTTAGATATTAATTTGGAAAAAAGAATCCTTATATGGTAGATACTGGATTTCCAAATTGAATATGGACTTTCATAAAATTCCAAACACAGTAGGTTAGGTTTTCCTTTTGAGTTTGTAATTTTTGCCAAGTGTCCTCGCGAATTCCAAATTGAATTTGGTTTTTTTTTTTTTAATCTTTTCCTATTCTTTTTTTTAAACCAATCATACGTTGCCAAATGTCCTCGCGAATTCCAAATTGAATTTGGTTTCCTTTTTTTTTTATCTTTTCCTGTTCTTTTTAGACCAATTATACGTTGCCAAGTGTCCTCACCAAAACGCTAGTTTCACAAAACTCAAAAAGGCATATTTCGTCCAATAGAAAGTGAGGGTTTCCTCACTAATCAACATGGGAGCTTTATTTGTCTAAGACTTTAAGTCTTGTGATTCAACAAAGCTCATGAGAATTGGAGTACAATCCTGATCCGGAGAGTCAAGAAACCGGGCCAAAACTGCTGCGAATAGTTCAGACCGGGCCTTTCTTTTTTCCTGGTTACTTGTTGTCTTCTAACACACCCTCGGGCCACATATGCTTAAGATCCCCCTCATTTCTTCGAACGTCAACGGGTTACTGAATAGAATACAAAATGCAATCATGGGGACGAACATTCAAGATTCGTCAATCGTCATGGTGTTTCAGGTTGAATCACGTACCCAACCAAATCACCATCTACCGATAGAAATTAGCAATGGTTTTTGTTGTATTAGGAAGAGGAGCAGTTATAATATAGTCTGAAGTATTTTTCCTACCTAATAGATACTCCATAAACACAGTTTAGTTGAAATTTAAAATTTTAGATAAACCTAATTAATCATGTGTGTAGAGAGTTGTGTTGCGGATCGGATGGAAGAAGATGAACAAAATCCACGAAGTAGACTAAGAAAAGTAAAAAAAGCACTTTATTATAAGAAAATTGATCAAACATTATAAAAAAGTAAAAACCGCAATCATCCACTAATTTACGTGCCGCATTGTAATGGAAACTCGCCAATTTCGATCAAATTATTAAGGTGATGATACCATAACCAATGCAATGGAAACTCGCCAATTTCGAAAAAAAATTGTGGTTCATATACTCTGGACTGAAGACACTGTACATTCAAATCCAAAGTTCCAAACCTTGCACAACCGTAAGTCATCACCATAATTTTTTTACCGAATTTACCACGAATTGTTATTGTTCTTTGATATGTTATTTTCTTTTCACGATCAAATGGTGTCATTTTCAATTTTAACAAAAATCAAATATTGTTTTTTCATATGGCTCCTTCCCAGGAGCTTCATCCTCATGTCATTTTAGTCATGGCCATTAACAAATCCATCTTTGACTAAAGTGCCACGAAGGATTCAAATGGGTTAAGGTATAAAATCGTGATCCCCATGCCATGCATATTTTATTCGTCTTGTTTTCCTCTAGTTGGTGCCATATGGCATATGCTCGTCGGTTCTGTTGTCGTCAACGACTCGGGATTCTTTCATGGCATCATGCTTTTTCAGCTCGAGAATCACGTACTAAATCACAATAATAAAATAAAATAGTAGTGATTTTTCCTTTTTAAATTCCAACTTATTTCTATGGTGGGATGAATTTTCTATATATTAGTTTTTCGTTTATTATTAAGAAAGATAAAAGAAAAATCAGTTAACACTTTAGAATTAATATTCGTAAATTGTATGGTCGTTGGATGTGAGCATTTTCATTATTCCATAACTAATATACACGGTTTTGTCGAACTTATAACGCTATTTACTTATTTTTTTAAACGAACTTGAAAACATGCCAAGTCAACGAAACATATAAGAACAAGCAAAATGCGCCATGTATAAAAATTGCAAAACGTCTATAACAATTCATCAAGGAAGCCACCATATATGCGGGGTTCGTGGGGATGACGATGACTCGGTTAGGATATTTTTTTTGTTTTACACAAGTGAATTTAACCCTTTCTAGATTCTCTTCACCCCTTTCATAGAAGAAGCTCTCATAATGCATATAAAAGAGAAAAAGACTTCTTCCACCCAAGTACAAATCTGTCAGTTGTGTGTTCATTGAATTCAGGTTTAGTGTGTTGCCAACCTTCTGTACTTATGGAGGTGTCATTGAATATCTGTGATTACTATTGAAATCCTATGATATTCTGAAGGACTAGGCCCAGTAAGCAGAGTAGTAGGAATTGAGTGAGGGGGATGCCCATTAGATGCCAAACTTTGCCTTGAATAAACATCATATATCCGACATTATGTTGCAATGAAAAATGAGGTGATTTAGAATTTCTTCTGTAACAATGTATCTTGCATTACAGACTGCATAAAAACAGTACAATTCGATTTGGTGTTGGTTGTGATAACATTGGTACAGATGATGATCAGTCTAAAACAACAGAAATAAAATTATTCATTACAAACAAGAAGGCTGGGAATGACAGCTTATATATCCGTAAGCTGATGGGTACCTGAGTGACCATGAGCTTGGATCGAAGCATGAGAAATCGTGGACTGTGCAATCCCTTGGTGAAAATATCAGCTAGCTGATCAAGAGTATGGACATAGAACACATCCAGAGACTTAGATGCAAGAGATATAAAACTGTGTTCCCTAATAAAATGATAGTCAAGCTGAACATGCTTCATTCTGGAGTGCATCACAGGATTAGATGCAAGAGATATAAAACTGATATTGTCATATGCCAACTTAGGAATACCAGAAATTGGAAAATGTAGATCATGTAAGACGTAGCACACCCAAACCATTTCAGCTGCACTATGAGCCAAAGTCTTATATTCAGCTTCAATGCTAGATCTAGCAACTGTAGACAGACCAAGAGATAATGTTTGAGCCTAAAAAGATGCAAAAGCCCCAGTAGATCTCCTGTCATCAATACTACCAGCCCAATCTGCATCAGAAAATCCCAAGAGAAAAGAGTTACCCTTTGTAAAACATAACCCAAAGTCTGAAGTGCCTTTAAGATATCTCAAGATTCTCTTTGCTGCTATGAGATGCTTCTTGGATTGATACGGGACGTATTTGAGACCATTTCTTATGCGAGTCATGTTAGTCAGTCCATATCTATTATTGAGTCTATTTTCATTGGATTTGCTTTATTCCGTTAGTTGGCTAATTTGCGAGTTTAATAAGATAAGTCAAAAGGGGTTATCTGGAGAATATTGTTAGTAAAGTTGTTAGGATAAACTTCACACGTATGTGAAGTTATGGTCATACAAGAGTCTGCTAGGGTTTAGTTAGAACTATAAGTATCTCGTTCATTTATTATTGTACTTAGCTTGGATTAGCTCGCCTTATTGATTAATGAAACTATTGAGTTGATTGAAGGAGTATATTTGCTCCTGGATTGCTTTCTTAAACTCTTGGATTAGAGTATATTTGCTCCTGGATTGGAGTGTTTATTTGTTACTTGAAGGAGTGGATTCTCCTTGTTTTCAAATCGCTTCTGTGTGCTGTATCATGGATGCTGCATAAACTGACAGACCAAATTCACTGCAAAGGCTATATATGGCCTAGTCCAAGTTAAATATTGGAGAGCACCTACCAATGATTTGTATTCAGTAGGATTAGACAGAAGCTCCCCTGAAGATTCACTCAGCTTATCTATGACTGTGATAGGAGTTAAACAAGGTTTAACACCTTCCATACGATGTTTTGTCAGCAAGTCAACAACATATTTTGTCTGTGACTGAAAAGGCTTATCTACAGTCCTCTGAACCTCAAGACCAAGAAAGAAATGCAAGTCACCCAAATCTTTGATAGGAAAATGAAGTTGTAATTGAGTAATCACATACTTAAGAAATGTTGTTGAAGATCCAGTGAGTAAAATATCATCTACATAGATAAGAGCCTCTGTAATTATATCACCATCTTCATGAACAAAGAGAGGAGTATCTGAGACAGAATTAACAAAATGCAGAGACTTCAATGCGGTACTTAGCTTTTTATACCAGGCCCTTGGAGCATGCTTGAGTCCATAAATGTCCTTATATGTAGTAAGCACACATAATTTGGTTTTGACGGATCTATGAAGCCAGGTGGCTGAGTCATATATACCACCTTCTGCAGATCACCATGGAGAAAGGAAGTACTTAATTACATCAAGCTGATGTATATTCAATTTAAAATGTACTACCATGGAAAGTATAATTCTTATGGTGGTAGGCTTAGCAACAAGACTGAATGTCTCCTCATAATCCAAACCAGGCTGCTAATGATATCCCTTTGCCACTAATCTTTCTTTATGCCTATCTATACTACCATTTGCATTATATTTAATTCTGAATACCCATTTGCAGCCAATGAGATTCTGAGCTTCTTCTGGTGGCACCGAAGACCATGTACCAGCCTCCATTAAGGCATTATACTCTTCAACTTAAGACACTCTCCAAAAAAATCTGTATTTGCAGCAGCTATACTCTTAGGAACAACTGACAGAAAAGCAGCTGGTAGAGGATGCTTTGTAGCATAATATGACTTTGGTGTATAAATGTCATTCTTACTCCTAGTAGTTATGGAATGATCATTCTGTGAGATAATTGGTGGAATAGGAGAAGGAAACTGTGTTAAATTAGGTAGAATAGAAGTAGAAGGGATAGATGAGGTACTCTCAAGAGTTATAGGATGAGCAGAATGAACCATCTCATTATAAGGAAATGAAGATTCATTAAAAGAAACATGCCTTGAGATATATATAGTCCCTGAAATGGGATCTAAACATCTATAACCTTTATGTTGAAAACTATAACCTAGAAAGATACAATGTTTACTTCTAGGTTCTAATTTATTGTGAGTATAAGGCTCCATCCATGGAAAACAAGGACAACCAAACACCTTGAGAAAGTTATAATCTGGTTATTTGGTGAATAGTTTTTCAAAAGGTGAAACGAACCCTATAGTTCTTGTGGGCAATCTGTTTATAAGATAATTTGCAGTTTGCAAGGCTTCAACCTTTAAAAAATTAGGAAGACCATACTAAAGTAAAAGAACTCTAGTAACACCTAGAAGATGCTTATGTTTAACCTCTGCAACACCATTTTGTTCAGGTGTATGAGGACATGAAAATTCATGAGAAATCCCTTTTGTGTCACAAAATTCTTTAAGAAAAGTGTTTAAAAATTCACCACCATTGTCAGTTCTAATAGTGATGACAGAATGAGAAAGCAAATTTTCAGTTCTAGTGACAAAAGAGGAAAAAGCTAATTTGAACTCAAATTTTGTGTGCAAAGGAATAACCCAACAATACTTTGTATATTCATCAATAATGTTGGCATAGTTTGAAATTGGGTATTTATAGAAGGGGAAATGGTAGCCGTTGGATGTGGATCTGATGAGCAATGATCAGACCATCAAGCGAAAGCTTGACCATCGCTGGCGCTTGAATGACCAACGAGCGATAGTTTGACAATCTAGCGATGGACACTCTATCGCTCGCTGGAAAGTCTTTCGTGATTGCCTATATGTCATATTTGATATATAGGCATATATGTTTGGCACACCCATAATGGGTGCATATATGGAAAAATCTGATGTTTGCCATGTGCATAGGTATAGGCCTAGTAGAGTTTACGACTTCATGCGTTTTGGGAACGATCTGGAGTTGGTCTGAATCACCAGATTAGGGTCCAACGCCTTAGGATTTATTTTCTTTTTCTTCATATTCTTTCTCCAATGAATGTAGTATGTCATGTTGGGTGCCTGAAATAGAAAGACTACGGAATAGGGATAAATTATAAGAGAGGGGACATTGATCAACTCTAAATCCAAACTCTTTCTCTTGCAAATAATACATCTTGTAGCTTACTAATAATACATCTTGTAGCTAAAATTGATTGATAGCTTACTAATAATACATCGGTGGTGCTATTCAGCTCCCTATTCTCCACCTCCCTACTCTGCTCCCTCCAATCTAAACCCCACATCTGGGAAATGGTGAACCCCACCTGTGCCTGAATGTGATTCAAATCCTAGATGTGTAGTGTAGATTGGAGGGAGCAGAGTAGGGAGGTGGAGAATAGGGAGGTGAATAGCATTTTCGCTAATAGAAAAACTTATTACAAGATTATGATTAAACAAAAACACTTATATGCCATAATTAGAAAGAAAATGACACATGACATAGAGAAAGAAGAAAGAAAAGTATCTGTACCAAACCCATGACAACAAGCAAGCAAGATCTCCCTGACCAAACTTTTAGAAAAAAGAAAAATTAGGGAAGTAGATTTTGCTTTCTGGAAAATAAAGGTTTTTTTTTTTTTGATGGGAAAGATCATATATTAACTAGCAAATATAGTACAAAAGATTTACAAAATTATTTTTATCAAAAACATTAGAATTTATGCTAGATTTATGAACTTTTTGGTGCAAATTATTTGACATGTGCTGGAGCTTTTTAATCCTTGCCTCCTTGGCAATGTAGTCCGTTGCTGAGTTGTTCTTCCTCTTAATATATTTCACTTTCGCTTGAGGTAGATCGCCCAAGATTATCCTTATTTCTTGCAAGGTGTTTTCTGCTGTCCACGAAGAATCTTTGCTTACCTTGTTTATATTGTCTGCCAACGCTTTGCAGTCAGTTACTATGAATACGCTTGATAAAATATTTCCTTTTAACCACGAAACTGCCTTTAATAAAGATGTTGCTTCTGCGTGGAAAGCTGACGTAGCACACTCCAAACCCGCAGATAAGTGCATGAAAGTCTCTTCATCTGCTGAATATAGAATAAAAGCATATCCCATCGATAAATCCTCTTTCTTAAAGGAAGCATCTATGAAAATTATCCAATCTGAGTTTAGGTTGGACCAAGAGTAGTTGGTTGAGATTTTCTTTTGATTTTTCATATCACTTTGAAGGGTATTGGACGGGGAGGATTATAAGAATCTATTGATTTGACTTATTAAATTGATTGGGTCTGGGTTTATTTTCTCAAAAACGACCGAGCATCTATATTTCCAGATGAACCAGAGTATGGTGGATATTTTTACCTGAAGATGGCTCAAGTTAGTTTCCATAATCCACCATTTAATCCAGGAGATAATTGTGCTTGAATTGCAACTTGAGATTATATTATTGAGGGAGAGGCCAAACCAAACTGCTCTTGCAAACGGACACTCGCGGAAAAGATGAAATTCCGTTTCTTGCGCTTGATTATTACACAACTGGCAAGACGAGTCGATATCTGGATTATGAGCACCTAGTCTAGCAGAGGTTGGAAGAACTTTTTGCGATAGTTTCCAGATGAAAAGTCTTATTCTTGGAATTGCTTGAATTCTCCAAATCTTGTTCCAGGGGAAATCTAGGTTGTCATTACTGTCTTGATCCTGATTTGCTAGATAGTTATAAATATTCTTGGCTGTGAATTTTCCTGAGTGATGATGCCTCCATCTAATGATGTCTTGCTCCTGTTTCCTTGGATTTATAGCTTGAATTTTTTCCCTATCCTCTGGATAAAAGAATTGGTTAAGCTTTTCTTGATCCCATTTATTTTGATCCGTTATTAGCTCTTGAACTCTTGTTGGTGCCTGATCTTGTGAGTTGGGGAATTTATGGACCATATCCGCGTTAGGAATCCATCTGTCTTCCAATATTTTTACCGAAGCTCCGTTTTTGACTTGCCAAACAAAATTTCTTTTTATTAGCTCTAAACCTTTTTTTTATGCTGGTCCAAATCCAAGAAAGATTCGAGGTTCTGGAGTCTTCTAGTGGGTGCGAGTTTGGGAAATATTTTTCTTTTAGGAGTTTGACCCATAATTGATCTTATTCGGTTACCAATCTACTGGCAAGTTTTGTGAGAAGAGCTATATTGAAATGATGAGGTTTTTTAATTCCTAAACCACCTTCGAAAATGGGCTTGCATATACTTTCCCAAGCTTTTATAAATCCTCCTTTTCTTTTTTGCCCATCTTTTTTCCACTAGAAATTTCTCTGAATACGGTCGAGTTGATCAAGTGTTTCTTTTGGCAGAGCAAGTACTTGCATTTGATAGGTAGGGTATGATTGAAGGATTGATTTAATCAAGACGGTCCTACCCGCTTGAGATAACAGTTTTGATTTCCAACCTTGCAAAGTAGAATAATATCGTTGAAGGAGGGGCTCAAAATTGGATTTTCGATTCTTATCAAAGAAGAGTGGGGTACCCAGGTATCTATCGCTTTTGGTCATCAGGGGGACTTTTAAATTTTTTGATATAATCTTCCCATGTTTCGGATGAATTCGTGGGCTGAAGTAGACGCTAGATTTTTGAAGATTAACCATCTGCCCTGTGATGTTCCCAAATAATTGTAAGATTTCCAAAAGGCTTTTCGCTTCCCCCAGATCCGCTTTTGTAAATAAAAAGAAGTCATCCGCGAAAAATAAGTGGGATATATTGGGAGCATTTTTGTTGATTTGAAATCCATTGATTTTCTTGTCTTCAATAGCTTTTTCAAGGAGTCTAGAGAGAATTTCCATGCATATTAGGAAAAGATACGGCGATAATGGATCACCTTGTCTTAAACCTCTCGAAGTGTTGAAAATGGGGCCCGAAGAACCGTTGAGAAGGATTGAAAAAGAGGTTGTCGATATGCATTGTAAAATGAGGTTTGTCCAGTTTTCCGAGAAGCCAAAAGCTAAGAAGACTTTCTCAATAAAAGTCCATTCAACCTTATCGAAAGCTTTTGAGAGGTCCAGTTTTAACGCTAGAAAACCCTTTTTTTTCTTAGAAATTTTCATCGAGTGGATAAGCTCATGAGCAATTATGATGTTATCTATGATTTGTCGACTAGGGAGGAACGCCGATTGATTGGGAGAGATTATCTTACTAAGTATGGGTTTTAATCTATTAGCTAATATTTTTGAGATTATTTTATAAATGGTATTGCTCAGGCTAATGGGTCTGAAATCTCCCGGAGTTTGAGGCGTGGAAATTTTTGGGATGAGGGTTATGAAGGAATGATTAAAATCTTTGTTGAGAATGCCCGATCGGAAGAATTCTTGGACTGAGCCAATGATATCTTTTCCCATTATGTCCCAGTTGGCTTTAAAAAAAACCTGGTTGGAAGCCATTCGGGCCCGGGGCTCCCCATTGGTTCATATTTAATAGGGTGAGCCAAATCTCTTCTATAGTGGGGATTTCTGACAAGGAAGTATTTTCTTCAACAGTGATGCAAGGATTTATGATGCTGGATAGTTCAAAATCAAAATTGTTTCTTTGGGAAGTGCCTATTTGTTGGAAATGATTAACCAGAAGCGAATTGATTTGATCCCTATCTGAGAGCCAAAGCCCAGAAGGTTCTCTAAGAGAATTTATCGCATTAAATCTTTTTCTATTCGAGGCGGTGGCATGGAAATATTCTGTGTTCTGGTCATATTCTTTGAAGAACTTATCTCTAGAAAGTTGATGATAGTAATTGTTTTTTATTTTGTACCATTTTCCTAGCTCTGCTTGAAGATTTTTTAATTTATCTATGTCCTTGGAAATGTTTCCGGATCTATGGATACTGTCAATTTTATTATTTAGGGATTTTATATGATTGTGGATATTCCCAAAAGTATTTGAGTTCCAATGCACTAAATCGGAGGATAACAATTTAAGGAGCCCAGAAAAATTTCTTTCTCGGGAGTTTTCGGAGTGTAATTTCCAAGAGGCTTCAACTACAGTAGGTAATGTGGAATGAGTTAACCAAGACCTAATGCATCTAAATGGTTTCTGGAGCCTAATTTTTTTTGGGTTTGAATCTAATAAAATTGGCGTATGATCAGAACCTACTCTCGGGAGATGAGTTACCTTAGTGTCAGGAAAATTCTGAGACCAAGAAAGATGTAAGCGCTCTGTCAATTCTTTCGCAGATGCTAGCTTCACCCTTTCGATTGTTTGACCATGTGAAAGAAGATCCATCGTATCCCGCATCTTGGAGGCCCAAAGAATTGATAGTATTGACGATGAAAGATTTACTACTGGAGCCTGCTTTATTTCCACCTTGCTTTTCATCTGGGTCCAAAATAACATTTAAGTCCCCTATCAGAACCCAAGGTTTATTTATTTGTTGCGCGATGTCTGAGATATGTATCCATTGGTCGATTTTATCATCGGCTTCGACTGCTCCATAGACACATGTGATAAAGATATCTGTATCTCCTATCTTTGATTAAAAATGACAAACATTAAACTTAGAAGATATTAATTTCATGTCTATATTGTTGTGCCAGGCTATTGCTAAACCCTTGGCTATTCCCACGGATGGAACGATGAACCAGTCATGGAAAGGAGAATTCTTGAAGAAGGAGTCCATTCGAGGCAATGGGGCTTTTGTCTCTGCTAAAAACACTATGTCTGGCTTGTAGTATTGGCATAGAAAATTAAAATGGTCCTTGGTTAAGGGAGTTCCAATGCCCTGGACATTCCAAGATAACAGTGTCATGGTGCTTGGGCTAAAAAGAACCTAACTGGGGAACAGAGAAAGATGAGAGAAAGATGTTGAATGAAAAGAAAGAAAACCACAAAGCTAATTATTGGACAGAAGCAGAAATCAAACAAGAATAAAGAGAAGTTCAAACAAGTGAAAGAAGTTCAAAAATAATAAGAGCAGAGAAAAATCTAAGAGAAGCAAAACAAGCATCAAAACTAAGACAGTTGAAAAGAGACTGTCTGTAAGAATAATACAGACAAACCAAGAAAGGTCACGGACCAAAGGGTGCAAACAAAAGCAACTTCTACTGACTTAAACAACTGAGACAAAACAAAGAGCAGGAAATTCTTCAGTAAGAGGAAGAAGTGTAAAAATTGTTTGAACTGAACTACAAAAGAATAACCGTTTACCGACCATGTACCAGCATTATGGGAGCCACTGAATTCTTGAAGTATCTATTGAAAAATAAGGCAAAATTGAATCAAATCTTGTTGGTCTACATGAGGGTGCGAGAAGGATTCCGCTGCCGAGGCTTAAGATATGACAAAATAACCATTAAAATTTATATAACACTGATGCAGGACAAGAACAGCAATAGAACATTTCATTGGCTCAAGTAGGCATATTAGGTGCATTTAACAACTAACAGGACATTACCAGGGGACTCAATTCCAAGGCTAAAAAAGAAAAATTCTAAGGCTGCGAAAAGAGGTCTCAATGAAAGAAACCCATCAACAACTATGAAGCAGGGAACAAGAAAGACTGTTTAGAGAAAAAAAACAAGCGAACGGAAATTGTGAGAGATCTTGGGATTAAATCAAACAAGGAAACCTTGGTACATGGAACAACAAAATGAGAACTCACTGGCAACAGAAGGATAAAAAAAGATAATTTTAACATTGGATGATGCTGAGCTAAATAAACCAAAAGGGCTACCCGCTACTGTGCAATAACTATACAACACTTGAAAAAACTTGAAAATCCAGCCTTAAGAATGGCTGACAGAAACCCAACATAGTTATGAACACAGAATAGAGACCTTGAGATACACAAGGAGAAGAACCTAAATGAAACACCGGAGTTAACTATTTTCCGAGGGAGAAACCATTAAACACCAGCCCAAAGACAGCTGACCAACACACCAAAATAGTTAAAGAACGGTGGTGAAAATCCTAGTTCGACCCATAAAAAATCAATAGGCTCAGCAGAAAACCAATATGAAACAGGAGATTAAAACATAGTAAATGGGGTATGAAAACAACATGAATTAAACAAGATGATTAGGGACAAGTTTTGAGAGACATTAATACAAACAGGTGTAGGTCAAGATCAAGAGAACAAGGAAAGCATGACTACAAATTTCAAAGAGTAGCAAAGTAACAAACTTTAGAAAATTAGATTTGGATAAATTCCCTGGTAATGGAATAACGATTGAGAGATAAACAAACAAACCTTGTAAAGATAATCCCCTGAAGATGAATTCTGAAGTAAGAATAAAAACATTTGGAGATGAACAGCAGCAAAAATAAGACCAACAAGATAAACAAAGAATCGCCCTAGGAAATAAATCTAGATACTAGAGAGAAATTCGATGGCCCCTGTTGTGGCTACATGGTCGGTAAACGGAGAAATTAGCTGGACATGGAGAGGGTTAAATTTTTCTTCAAAATTATTCAATACCGGAAAACAGGTTCTGAAAAAACTAAGAGGAAATAGATCAGGTAATAAATAAAGGGTGAGAATCTATAAATTTAGATATTTTTGTAGCAATGTTGCATCTGAAGTTAAATAAATACAGTTTGCATGTGATTTGCTTTTTCTATTTTTCCTTTTTTGCATTCTCATTCTCAAGTTGCCATTAAGGCAAACATTATGGCCCGAAGACCTACCACTACCATGCACATTAAAAACAATCAAAGCTCTTATAGCTAGGACCAAATGCATTGGTTTTTCACATATTTGGAGGATTGCCCAGTCAAATAAGATTGTAGGGAGTGCATTTGATCCGAGAACGAGAGAAAATGTCACATTTGGGGTTTGTTGGGGTTACGGGTTTGTACCTATGATAGTGGTAGTTGATGTATAGTAGTATACCCTCTTGGTGAGAGGCCGGTGATATGTTGATGTCGTAGATAAGGCATTCAGGATTGTACCTTTTTTTTTTCTTGGTCAGGTGGTAGTTGACAAGTTATAGTCCTGGTCCATAACTCCATAGCTTATTATGTTCTTTGACTGCCATCAATGTCCCTTAAATTGATTAATAGAAATAAACGACGACTTTATATACATACCAGAATGTGGTATTGCTTTCAATATCAATTCAGCAAAGCTCATGAGAATCTAGTTACGTGATTTCTAATGAAACTGGCTGCTGATTTTTCTTCTATGCAACGTCAAGAAACCGGGCCGAAACTGCTGTGAAATGTGAATAGTTCAGACCGGGCCTCTCTTTTTTCTTGGTGTTTTGTTTTCTTCTAGTCTTCTACACCCTCGGGCCACATGCTTAAGGTTAAGATCCCCCTTATTTCTTCTAACGTCAACGGATTACAGAATACAATACAAAATGCAATCATGGGGACGGACATTCAAGATTCGTCAATCGTCATGGTGTTTCAGGTTGAGTCATGTACCCAACCAAATAGAGATTAGCAATGGTTTTTGTCGTATTAGGAAGAGGAGCAGTTATAATATAGTCGAAGTATTTTTAAATGGATAATTGTTAGGGGGAAAGCCACTTTTACTAAAGGGAAAGCCGGCATTTGGGTGAATTAGGAAATGCCAATAGGTCCTATGAATAATATATTAGGATGAGTTTGTGAGTCAACTATCTGTTTGATCTTTTTTTGAAAATATAAATTATAGTTTGGTCATAGAAATTATAGTTTGGTCCTAGGGTGACGTCATGGATGATGTAATTGTCATCATGTAGTGGCAGAAATAACCTTTTGGGACCACATATATACAAAAAATCAATAGAAAATATCTCATTCTCAGATTTACTTTCTCTCCCCTCTCTATTTTCAGATCTAGTTTCTTTCCTCTCCATTTTTTTTCTTTTTTTGCAACTGCAAGAAACGATGAAGATTTGGGTTTTTTCTAGGGTTTTTGATTTGTAGAGATGATGAAGACGATTTGCAGACATGATAGAGACGATGAATCATATAAAGATTATGAAAATGACGACGATGAAGATGCTTCTTTTGATTTTTTTGCTACTGTTTTTGATGTTTTCTATGGTGTTGAAGACGAAGATGATGATCTTTTGTTTGCTGCTCGTGTTGAAGATCTCGATTGTTGATGTTTTTCGTGTTGATGATGATTTATGTTTGTTGCTCGTGTTGAAGATCTTGATTTTGATGTTTGCTGCTCGTGTTAAAGATGAAGATCTATTGCTGTTGAAGATGATGATGTTTGCTGCTGCTGTTGAAGACGACGAAGATGATGAAGATGATGCTACTGCAGTTCATTTTTGGAATGAACTCTGATTTTTATGGGTTTTTATCAGGAGTTCATTTCTGAAATGAGCTCTAGTTTTTATGGATTTTTATCAGGAGTTCATTTCTGGAATGAACTCTGGTCTATAGGTTTTTATCAGGAGTTCATTTTTGGAATGAACTCTGGTTTATATAGGTTTTTATCAGGAGTTCATTTCTGGAATGAACTCTGGTTTATATGTTTTCAGAAAAATTAAGTAGAAATTAACAGAAGTTCATTTTGACGAATGAACTGCTACAAAAAATAAGTAAAAATTAACACGGAAGAGTACTTTGGTCCATTTAATATTTTTAAATAATTATGAACCAAATGGAAAAGGTGATTTCTGAAATGACTAAACAGACATGGGACCACCTAAAAAAGGACCATACGATATTTTTCCCTTTAAAAAAAACTTTCCCCCTAACAATAATCATTTATGGTGCGGTGGAACTCCCCTATGCTGGTTGAAGAAACGTTGACAGGCCTCTTCTTTTTCCCCGTCGACTTCGTTTCAATCTGAATTTTGCCGCAGTTGCTCATGACATAAGCATGTCTTCTTTTCGTGGTTACATGCGCAAAATGAACTGTTCATTATTAGATCTTCAGAATATAATGATTACAAAAATCATCCATTTGAACGTCAATTCTTGCGGAGATTCATTCTGCTCCTGATATCCAGTGGCCTATAAATATTTTCTGCGATGTTTAGGTGTTGATCTACCTTGTATAGCTATACGGCTTTCCATGAAACACTTCTTGGTCACAATTTCAATTGCGAACATGCCACCTGATGGTGTATCTTTCCTGCAATACTGTGAACAGGTGAGTGAATGGTGGGTCAGATTCAAGTGCGTATCTCCAATTCCATTTAGTTTGCCTACTCCGCCAGAGGTCAATACTCAAGATCAAGGCAAGAAACTTTTTTCTTCATATTCTGGTGCTGATGTTTAAATGTATTATAGAACTGATCGTCTTTTACTCCATCACGGGAGAATTTATTATAATCATATAGCACATTGGCTTTCTCCTATTAACTATCTATTTTTAATCTAACCCAAAATCGGCTTCCTCACTAGTAAAAGTGGCTTTCCCCCTATTAATTATCTATTTTTCACACCTAATTTATACTCCGTAAACACGGTTTAGTTTTTTTTTATAGTAAAGAAGAATATATTAATTAAGCAATATAGTACAGAAGGTCTACAATTTCATTTTTTCCGAAATTATTAGAGAGGATACTTTCTTTTTGCACTTGCTTTTGCAAATGTTTCGTCATGTGTTGTAGTCTTCTAATTCTTGTTTCTTTTGCCACTGTGTCCGCTGCTGTGTTGTGATCTCTGTCAATAAATTTTACCTTTGCTTGTGGTAATCTTTCTAGAATATTAGTAGCTTCTTCTATGGTATTCTTTACTCCCCAAGAAACGTCTGATCCTTTTGTATTAATGGTATCTGCCAGAACTTTACAATCTGTAGCAATAAAGACACAATAAAAGAATATTGTCTTCTAGCCATTTTAAAGCATTTAAGAGAGATTTTGCTTCTGCATGTAAAGCCGAGGACGCCCAATCTGAACCTGCAGAAAGATGCATAAAGGTTTCTTGTTCTACCGAATAAAGAAAGAATGCGTAACCCATGGATAAGTTCTCCTTGTTAAACGACGCATCTGTAAAAATTATCCAATCCACTTTGAACTTATTCCAAGCAGATCTAACTGCTTTCTTTTCCTGAATATCTTTTTTAATTTTCTCATTTTTGAACGGTTGGGCCTGTAAGAAGTTCCTAGTCTGTTGAATCAAAGAGTATGGGGTTGGGTTGGTTTTCCTAAAAACCACTTCACATCTATACTTCCATAGGAACCATATGATTGTTGCGATTTTTTCACAAACGTTTGAGAAATTAGGATCATATATCCAAGTTTCCACCCACTTAACAATTGAGTCTGTGTTAATCTGCGAATGAACCGTATTCAGATCGCAGCCAAACCAGATCGATCTAGCGAAATGGCATTTTCTAAAAAGGTGGTCTTCTGTTTCCGAAGCTTGGGTATCATATAAAGGACACTCAGAGGAAATTTCTGTGTTGTGAGCTGCTAGTCTGCAATTGGTCGGAAGCGCTTTTTGAACCAGTTTCCATATAAATAGTTTTATCCGAGGGATTGTCTGTAGTTTCCAGAGGTATTTCCACGGAAAAACTATATCCTCCTCATTATTATTATGTTGCGTGATGAGATAGTTGTAAATATTTTTTGCTGAGAAAGCCCCAGAAATATGATGTTTCCATCTAATCCGATCCCTCTTATCTTTGTTCGGGGTAATTGCTATAAAAAATTCCTTAATAAAAAAAAGTAATCGTTTATTTTTTCAATGTCCCGGGAACCGTCTATTTTTAATAGCTCTTAGACCTTTTAGGGCAGAGGATCAGCTCTATCACTTGGTTTATTTACTGTATCCGTATTGGGGATCCAACTGTCTTCCCATATCTTCGTATTAGCTCCATTTTTCACTTGCCAAATAAAGTTTCCTTATATGATGTTGAGACCCTTTTTAATGCTTGTCCAGATCCAAGACAGTTCATTATTTCTGGTCGGTTCAAATGGGTTTGAATTATGGTAGTATTTCGCCTCTAGAAGTTTTACCCATAATTGATCTTTTCATGTCATTACTCTGCTCGCTAGCTTCGTTTGGAGGGCTATATTGAAATTGTGAGGATTCTTAATTCCTAACCCCCCTTGAGACTTTGGTTTACACATTCCTTTCCACGCTTTTATATAACCACCTTTTCTGTTTGGCTTGTCTTTATCCACCAAAAGTCTCTTTGGATTTTGTCAATCTTATCTAAAGTTTCTTTTGGAAGTGCTAGCATCTGCATCTGGTAAGTTGGGTAAGCTTGGAGAATAGATTGAATTTAAACTGTCCTGCCCGCTTGCGATAACAACTTTGATTTCCAACCTTGTAGGGTGTTGTAATACCTTTGAAGGAGAGGTTCAAAATTTTCTTTTCTGTTTTTATCGAGAAAAAAAGAGGAGTACCAAGATACCTGTCCTTTTTTTCTTCAACAGGGGGACTTTTAGGATTTTTGCAATTATCTTTGCATGTTTTGGGTGTATTTTAGGGATGAAGTAAATTCCAGATTTTTGCAAATTTACCATTTGCCCCGTGATTTCCCCAAAATTAGATAATATATCCAGTAAATTTTTTGCTTCCCCTAAGTCCGCTTTGGTGAAAAGGAAACAGTCATCAGCAAAGAATAGGTGGGATATAGTAGGGGCATGTTTGTTTTTTTTAATGCCCGAAATCTTATTTTCTTCTGTGGCTTTTTCGAGGAGTCTTGAGAGAACCTCCATGAAAATTAGGAATAAATATGGAGATAGAGGGTCTCCCTGCCTTAAACCCCTAGAGGTGGAGAAAGTTGGACCCGGGGATCCATTCATAAGAATAGAATAAGAGGTTGTGGAAATGCATTGAGAAATGAGGTTTACCCAGCAATCGCTAAAACCAAAGAAAGATAAGGCTTTTGCAATAAAAGGCCACTCAAGTCTATCAAAGGCTTTGGAAAGATCAATTTTGAGAGCTAAAAACCCCTTTTTTTCTTGGAAGTTTTCATTGAGTGAATCAATTCATGGGCTATGATAATATTGCCCGTAATTTGTCTTCCTGGAAGAAAGGCTGATTGATTTGGGGAAATTAACCTATTTAAGATGGGTTTTAGCCGGTTCGCCAAGAATTTTGAGATAAGTTTATAGATAGTATTGCTGAGGCTAATAGGTTTAAAGTCCGATGGGGTATGAGGAGTTATGATTTTTGGTATGAGAGTAATGTAGGAGTGGTTAAAGTCCTTTTCCATAATCCCAATTAGCTTTGAAGAAACCCAGTTGGAAACCGTCTGGGCCTGGAGCACCCCAAGGATTCATGTTGGAGAGAGTTGACCAGATTTCCTCTTTAGAAGGAATTTGGGTTAAATCTATGTTTTCCGAGTCTGTAACACAAGGTTGTATAATATCAGCTATATCCATATTATAGTTCTTCATTTGGGAAGTTCCGATTTGAGAGAAATGATTGATTAAAAGGGAATTGATTTGATCTCGATCAGAAATCCAGAGCCCTGGTGGTTCTCTAAGCGAATGAATTGCATTGATTTTCTTCCTATTTGAAGCCGAGGCATGAAAATATTCATTATTTTGATCGTATTCTTTGAGAAATTTATCTCTTGAGATTTGATGGTAGTAGTCATTTTTAATTTCGTACCATTTTCCTAGCTCAACTTGGAGATTTTTCAGAATATTTATCTTGGAGGAGATGTTTCCAGATCTATGAATGTTATTTATTTTGCTATTGAGGTTTTTTATATTTTTATGAATATTACCGAAAACATCTGAGTTCCACTGGGCTAAATCCAACGAAAGAGCTTTTAGACTTGAAGTGAAATTTTTGGCTGAAGAATTGGATGAGTGAAGATTCCAAGACGCTTCTACCACAGATGATAAAGAGGGATGGGAGAGCCAAGACCTAAGGCATCTAAACGGTTTATGAAGTCATTTTGTTTCCGGATTGGAATCGAAAAGGATAGGAGTGTGGTCAGAGCCAACTCTGGTTAGGTGACATACCCTTGTGTATGGGAATAACTGAATCAAATGAAAGGATATTAAAGATCTATCGATCCTTTCGCATATATTAGCATCTCCGCTTCTGTTATTTGACCATGTGAAAGGAGCGCCTTCGTAACCCGCATCTTGTAAGCCCAGAGCGTCTATTATCTGCATGACGAAAGATTTACTACTTGATCTCGTATTGTTGCCACCTTGCTTTTCTCCCGGGTCCAATATAATATTCAAATCTCCAATTAGGACCCAAGGTTTTTGAACTTGTCTCGCTAAATCCTGAATATGAGACCATTGGGCTACTTTATCATCTGCTTCCACGGCACCATAGACACGTGTAATTTCTATTTCTTTTTCGCCGATTGTTGATTCAAAATAGCAAACATTTAAATGAGCCGATATTAGGTTTAGCTCTACATTATTATGCCAAGCTATCGCCAACCCCTTAGCTATCCCCACTGAAGGGACTATAAACCAATCATGAAATTCGGATTTTTTCAATAACATATTCATTCTATCGAATGGGGCCTTTGTCTCAGATAAAAAAAAAAAATGGTTTGTAGAAATGGCATAGGTGATTAAGATGGTCCCTAGTAATAGGTGTCCCAATTCCTTGGACGTTCCAAGAAAGCAATTTCATCGTGAAAGAATGGCAAAATCAGGTCAGGAAAGAAACCTTATATGGAGCGAATGAAAGAGAAAAGACCAAAAAAGAAAGCTTGATTTTTCAATTTGAGAGTGCAAAAATAGACGGATGACAGTAAAAAATAGACAGATGACTTAGAGGCCAAGGCACTAAATCTTAATCTAGGCCTACACAACCTAAAGAAAGAAAGAGTTGAACTGGGGGAATGAGAAAAAACCAAGGAACTAAGAGTTAATGAGAAAATTCTAATTTGTCCAAGGCTAGATAAATCAGAATGAAAAGATGAGGATTCACAGGAACGAAAAGACGAGAAATAAATCAGAAGGAAGCGGAATTAGAGTAATATTGAAGGAGAAAGAAAGGAAAGATTAACAATGTTAAGTCCAAAAAATTTAACTTATCAGAGAGCACCTTATATGATAGTGCAGGAGGGGAAAGGATGAGACTAATTCAAATTCTTAAAGTTCTTAAATAAAAGATGGTTTGGCTCTAATGGGTTCAGAGCGAAAAATGACTATTAAATACAATCTAGCAATAAGTAGTAAGAGATAAATTATTTAATATCTACAGAACAGAAAACTAAACTGGGAAACCAGAGATCAATACAAGAAATGATGCTCATAGGCTCTGATTTTCTCCTGTTACAACAAGTTCTTTAAATGGGGATAGGTTCATATTCTTCAAATAGAGGTAAGTTTCCATGGTTGAAAGAGTTACTCCCCGAGTTATCTTCAATCATTTCCGGATCTTCAAACCATATGATGAGGCCATTAGACTCTTGAAACAGAAAGGTGGATGATCACATAAAGAAATTGAATGTTTAATGACAATTGCTTTTCTTATCTCTGAGGCCAATTCCATAAGAAAATCTAAACCAGTTCAGGTCACAAATTATTCATCTAGCTTATTATTGATCACATCGCTAAGTCCAATATAGATTATGAAATTATGAGATTCAAAATACCCCCTATTTACCAACCCCTTTTCAAAATCAGCATTAATACTGATACAAGAAATAGTCTAAATCTGATAATTGCCTTAACAAAATAAAAAAACCAAAGTTAAAACCCCAATTTCACGGAAAAAGATAAGAGAAGAAAAGAATCCTCAGATCGACTCCCAGAAAAAACCATAAGAAGACACCCAAAACTCACAAAGCTAAAGAAAACATAACTCTATGCAACTCAAGAACATCTGAAAACTGATTAGAGACACCTTATGACTAGCTTTACCCAAATACAAAACCATCTTTAACTTTCAAAGAGACATCACAAAACAATTTATGTCTGATAGAGACAAAAACTACCAAATTCTCAAGTTCAAGGAAATCTAAGATAATTAAAAGATGAGACACATCACCAATGTCAATTTTCCATGGTGATACCAGAAACCCAGCTAACTAGCTACACCAGTAAAGAATTTTGAATAGGTGCTTGAAACCAGAAATCAGACAGAGTACTAGAGATGCACAACACAGCCGAATGAAAGGAAGATTAAAATTCATAGTTTACTTATGCAAAATAAGGCAGTCAAATCAAAGAAAATAACCAAAAAATTAGGGTTAACCAGGTTGTAAAGAACCTAGGATGAAATGGGATAAAAACAATGAGATTACAAAAGACCTAGGGTGAAACGGATTACCATGATCTCAAATTAAATCAAGACAAAACCTCACCCCACAATTAAAATTCTTCTTCAATTTGACAGACGAAAATCAGCAATTATTAGATTATATAGACCTTGGGTGAACTGAATCCACATAATTTCAAATTAGGGTAAAAAGATACCTGACCCCATCAATTGATTCTACCAAATATGTTCTGAGAAGCAGGAAGGCATTTGATTGAACAAACTTTCAGAGACCGAATTAAATCTTCTACCTCCTTGAAATTAAACATTGAATCCCCTTAACTCCACCTCACATCCAAGAACTTGTGTAACTGGTTTCCATCAGAGCCTATGAACGGTGGAATTAGCCGCTCATGGCCTGATTAAAAACAACAGAAGATGTATAAAGGTTGGAAAATCCCGAAAAAGAAAAGAAAAACTTATGTTTGAAGGATGCAACAGTTAATTCATGAACATAAGGATGGTTTTAGGTATGAATCTAAGACATGCAAAGGATTTGATCTTCAGAAATGGTGAGAATCGTTGAAGGTGGGTTGAATCTGCAGTCGCCCGATTCGTAGACCTCTTAGTAGTTAGATCGTTCCAACACGGTTTAGTTGAAATTTAAAATTTTAGATAAACCTAATTAATCATGTGTGCTTCTTTGTGTTGCGGATCGGGTGAAAGAAGATGAGCAAAATCCAAGAAGCAGACCAAGAGAAGTAAAGAATGGACTCCATTAAAAAAAAATCGACTAGACATTAAAAAAATTACAAAACATCCTCTAAGCAATCATCGGCTGGTTTATGTGCAGCATTGTAGTGAAGACGCAAAGTCATTGGGGTGATGATACCATAACCAATGGTCTGCATTCGAAACTCACCAAGTTCGAACAAATTATGGGTTTATATACTCCGGACTGAAGACATTGCACATTTAAATCCAAGGTTCCAAACCTTACAAAACCGCATGGCACCACAATTTTTGTACATTTCCACTAATTATTATTATCCTTAGATATGTTATTTTTCACAATCAACTGGTGTCATTTTCAATTTTAACAAAAATTAAGTATTGTCTTTTTCATATGGCTCCTTCCCCGGAGCTTCAGTGCTTATCTAATGACTAATGTGAGAAATCCATCTTTGACTAAAGTGCTACGAAGGATTCAAATGGGTTAAGGTATACAATCGTAATCCCCATGCATATTTTATTCGTCTTGTTTTCCTCTAGTTGGTGCCAAATGGCATATGCTCGTCCGTTCTGTTGTCGTCAACGACTCTGGATTCTTTCGTGGCATCATGCTTTTTCAGCTCGAGAGTCACGTACAAATCCATTATTCTATACATAAGGGCGATTCCTGTACAAATCCATTTTATTTTTTTGAGCCAGGTGGATGGCCAAACAGGTTTCTCCATTATGGGAATAGCAGTGAGCGGTTGATCATCAAGCGTCCGGGTTAAGGACACGGGCGAGTATGTGTAGGTTAAACACGGCGCTGGTAGAAAAAACGCTGGCGCGCAAGTCAAAAACGCTAGCATTGGTCATACCAACGCGGGCGTGAGAAACAAAAACACCAACGGTCGATTTTCCAATGTCCATATTCTCAACGTTATAGTTTTCAAAACTATAAATTCATTCATCTGACTTCATTTTCAGTCACACCACTACTATTTCCTTCTTCTAAAACTCTTCTAAATCAATTTTTTTTGAAACAATATGAGCAACTTTTTAAGAAAAGCTGTCAATACTGTAAAGAAGAAAAGAGATCGAGGAAATGAAACGACACCACGGCCTGCCACAGGTGTAGATTATTCTCAAAATTGGGAAGTAGAGTTTGCTTCGCCGAGTGTCGTTGCTGCTCCATCATTAGTCCAAAGTCATGTGTCGGGGCATCAAGATCGGTCTGAGGGTTATTATAGAATGAGAGGTAGATTTTCAGACTTAAAGGTTGTTTATGAAGGTCTACCCCCTCGAGTCCGAGAAAGGGTTGACAGATATCCCTGGAGTGCGCTTTATAGTGTGAAGCCTAGAAGACACAACAACAGAATTACAACAACAGTGGTAGAAAGGTGGTGGCCGACAACGCACACATTCCATTTTATGGATTTTGAAATTGGTAAGCTTGTTTAACTTAACTTAAATTTTATTTTTTAAATAGTTATTAAATAATCAAAAGAGTTAATCATAATTGATATTATTCTTGTTCTTGTAATAGGAATTACGCCCCTTGATTTGTATTTCATTTGTGGGATCCCAAGTGGAGTGGGAGAGCCGGTACCATTCAACCAAGACGAACGGATATCAAATAGTAAATGGGAGACGTTTTTCCCTTGTTTATAGAATCAGAAATACGTGAAGATCATAAAGAATTGAAAGGAGATGGGATTAAATGTTCAGCGTTAAAGTCTTTCCTTACCCAAAGCAGAAACACAGAAGATGTAGATGACCATCCTGAACTCGAAAGGGTGTTCATCTTATGGGTACTGGGTCAGACATTCTTTCCAAACTCAACTTTTGTTGCTCGTGTTGGTTGGCTTCAAGCGTTAAAAGATCTTGACAAAGCACTAGATTATGACTGGGGATCTACAATTTTAGCAGAAATATACTGTGGGATGGAACATGCGTCCATGATAATGCCTAATTTCACTGGTTTCTGGGGCATCATAAAGGTATATATCAAAATTATTATTTTTAAATTTAAATAATTTTTATGAACAAATGTAGGTTAAGTCAAAATACTAAAATTATGGAGAAATTTGCAGTATTGGTGGTATACCTACTTCCGTGTTGGTAAACCAATCCTTAAAGACAATACCCAAGATTTTCAATCTTGGACATGTACGTCTCGACCAACTGGGCGAAGGATACTGGCAGCGAAGTCTTGGCTTCCAGTTTTGTTCAGAGGTTTCAACAGATACTCCGAGCCACAAGAATGTTGTTGTTCACCCGTACATTTGTAATTCTAGTTTTAAAAGTACAACAGTCTGAATTAAATAAAATTACATATGTTTAAAATTAAACGTTTTACATTAGCTTCACTGAATTACGGCGGACTACATTAGCTTCACTGATGAGAAGTACTAGGTGGAACAACAACTACAAAGAAGGGGTTGAAACTGTTCAACACCTTAAGGATTTTGAAACATTTTTTCAAAGGAAAAGCCACATTTTTCTATCTTCGCCATTCAGCCAAAGATCTTGTTACCATCTCAGCATCAGTTTCACCTCTTAGTCTATATCGATTGGCATGCATCGTTAAAGATACAAACTCACTTACTTCTTTCTTAATTATACGAAAACGGTTTTCTATTTCGCATATAGCACGGCGACTCGGATTATGGGTGTCACTACAGAACCTGTCGTGAATAACCGCCCAAAAATTCACTCATGGATAATTTGCTGAAGCAAGCTGAGTAAATAAAAAAACATAGTTTCTGTAAATAAATTCATCTTCTTCTTTAGTATACGGAGCTCGCCGAACTAACAAGGACCGAGACATTTTCAAGAATTGAAGAATTTTTTTAAGCTCAGAGAAGAAGAGTAAAGAAGACTAGATGTGTGAATTTGGAGTTGAAATGGAGAGTATTTATAGAACTCAAAATTATAACGGTTGGATGACAAGGATTTACAACCCTCCATATGTAGCCGTTGGCGGTTTTGTGTCAAACGCTGGACAATACAGACGCTGGCGTGTGAAATACAAACGGGAGATTTTGCCACAAGCATCAGCGCTTTTGGCTCAGACGCCAGCGTTTGTGCCACGCTCGCCCGGTCTTCCATCGCGCGCGCGCTTATTCTTCCATCTCACTCAACAAACCAACAAATTTGTTGGTTTGTCCATCCATTTTTCATGTTTGTTGAGTCCATAGTAGGATCAAAATGAAGAAATTCTTATTTTGTTGAGTCCATAAGAACTGCTTTAATATACACAGTTTTCTCAAACTAATGCTAAGTCTTATGGGCTAGATTGAGCTGCTAGATTAGCTAAAAAGTGTTGTCTATTTGTTAACACTAATTCTCTCTCCTAGCATTTGCTCGCACTTGAACTAGCAGTTGAGCTGCTAGATTAGCTAAAAAGTGTTGTCTATTTGTTAACACTAGTTCTCTCTCCTAGCATTTGCTCGCACTTGAATTAGCAGCGAGATAGTTGCTCTGAATGGTTCAGCGCCACAAAATTCACCTTTTCGCTGAACCAAACAACACACTAGATTTATTTTTAGATCTGGCGGCTGAGATTGGTTGCGCTGAACCACGCAACGCTGGGCGCTGACGTGGACCGCTAATCTAGCTACTAGATTAGCACTGCCAAAGGACTTAAGAGGTTGTCCTAGATGACGTGGACTGCTAATCTAGCTGCTAGATTAGCATACCATAGGACTTATCCTTAACGCTATTTACTTGATTTTAAAACGAACTCGAAAATGTGCAAAGTCCACGAGGCAGATAAGAAGAAGCAAAATGCACCATGTATAAAAATCGCAAAGCTTCTATAACAATTAATCTGGAGGTCGCCATATATGCGGAGTTCGCGGGGATGACGATGACTCGGTTAGGATATCCTTTTGTTTTACACAAGTGAATTTAACCCTTTCTGGATTCTCTTTGCCTTCCCTTTGTGAAGTTGTGATAGGCCACGAGCTATGTTATGTTAGGCGAGGCGCTAAGCCCTTCGTCTAGAGCCTAGGGCGCCTAAGGTGCGCCTAAAAAAACAAAATTGTACATATCTTGGTGCCTAAGGCGCTTTATTGCCTAGGCACCCCTTGGGCGACGCGTGCGCCTAGAGCGCCTTTCACAACATAGGTCGTGAGTGCTACCAGGGACGAATGGAAGTGGGTGCAAGTGGGGTCACTTGCACCCACCAGGTTTTGAACTACAATGGAAAAAAGCTTGGGTTTCTTCATAATTTTATGCATTGTGGGTGTAAAAAATAGTGGTTTCGGCTTTTCTACCTGACTTGCAAAGGAGAACAAAAGAAAATAAATATTGATGGACCTGAAAACGACCCTGGTATGTAAATTTAGGTGCAGCAACAATTGTCGTTGTGGATAAAACACGAGATATTTAAGCCTTTTTGACGTTCAATGTTGTTGTCGCTGGCTAGTGACATCAATGTGCACAATTCCTTCGCAAAAATTGATGTATATATAATGGGATTTATGATGCTATCGCGGGAAGTGTGCAAATATGTCATATTGATCAATTTTTATTTTTTTTGCTAATGTCGGAACAAAAAATTATTCGACCCGATAGCATATATGTCCTGGCTCCGTCCCTGAGTGCTACTGTCACCCCTTTTATAGCAAAAGCTCTCATAATGCGCATAGAAAAGATAGGTCAATATCCATAGGGGTTCACAAAAAAGCTTCTTCCACCTAGCTACAAATCTCTCAGTTGCGTGTTCATTGTATCCAGGTTTAGTGTGTAGCCAATATAAGCTAGAGATCGAACCTTCTGTACTTATTAAGGTGTCATTGGATAACAGTGATTAGTGATGAACGATTTTTTGGGGACCATGGTTTTTTTGGGGGACCATGGTTCTAATTTTAGTTAGACATTTAGAAGTAAAGTGAAGACACCCTTATCCAAATATCTATGTTAATACCAAAATTACCCTTCATAATTAAGTTTGTGTAATGATTAGTTAGTGTAATTAAGTTAGGTTAATTAGTGATTAGTGTAAGATTAAATCAATATTATTTTTCTTAAAATTAAGTTATTGAGAGGGAAGAAGAAGGAGAATATAAGAGTTGGAAAAACTCAATTATTCTATTTTATTTTTTGAATCCGAACCTTCAAACCACCAAAGCATACTTCAAATTTAGTTTTTTGTTACTTGAATTGACCAAAAATTTCTGAAAATGAGAAATTTTATAGCTTGATTTGAGCTAAGTCAAACAAGTTCGGCTACAAGATCTGAAGAATAGGTACCCGAACTTATCTGCTAATGTAGTTCGGCTAATGTTCATGAAAGTGCATGTAGCCGAACTTAGTTTTAATGGAGTTTTTTGCTTTCAGATAAAAGTTCGGTATGGAGAAATTTTTTGCGATGTAACCGAACTAAATATATAAGGAATTCGGTTAGGATAAAAAAATATGCGACGTAACCGAACTCAATATATAGGATTTTAGAGAAAAGTTCGGTTAGGAAATTAAAAATTCAGTTAGGAAATTCAAAAGTTCGGTTAGGAAATTAAAAGTTCGGTTAGGATTTATTTTTATTTTTGCGAAACAACCAAACTGTTCTTCATGTTGTTCATTTCCAGCAAGTTCGGCTAGTTCGAAAAAGTTTTTCCACAAAATTCCTAATCGAACTTACTACTGTAACTTCCATTTTCAACCTATTTTGATGACTACTACTCAATTTTTTTAATCAAAAACGAATTAGAGTAATGGGTTTGTGGGAAAATACTTATGGACGGGTTTGTTTACAAAAGATTGATTAATCGACGATAAAAATTCAATGAATCGACGACGATGAAAATCTGATGATTTTGATTAGATTTGTATATGATCAGGTTTAGATGATCATAAATTGATGAAGAAGAGAAGAAGAAGAAAAATTGTAGAATAGAGGAATAAGAAGTTGTAGAGTTATAATTTTAATTAGGCTAAAGGGTAAACTAGTCATCTCCACCTTTTAGGACACCCCTTATAACTATAGGGTAGGTGGCCTAATAAAATCATGGCCCCCAAAAAAAACGGTGGTGCCCAAAAAATCGTTCTTAGTGATTATCATTGAAATCCTATGATATTCTGAAGGACTAGGCCCAGTAAGCAGAGCAGTAGCAATTGAGTGATGGGAATGCCCATTTGAATATTAGATGCTAAACTTTGTCTTGAATAAACATCGTATATCCGACTTTATGTTGCAATGAAAAATGAGGTGATTTAGAATTTCTTCTGCAACAATGTATCCTGCATTACAGACTGCGTAAAAAGTAACAACTGGAGAACTCAATTGGGGTAACTACAATCGGGAGACAGAGAAAATGAGAAGAGGCGACTAGAGAGAGAAGGGTATGTGCCCGAGAGAAGGGACCAGAAGAAGTAGTGCCATCTGAAATGACCACATAATGTCGTTTTTATTTCTCTTTTATAATTAAAAATGATTTTTGTTATTGGGAAAGCTAAAACGTTTAGGGGGGGAAGCTGATTCCTGGTCTAAGGGATCGGACTTTTGTAAATCATCATTAAGTACTGTCAGCACAATCATGATCAAAAAAATCACTATCATAGCATCTCTCCTTTGTATTAATTTGTATTCGTATATATTTTAATGGCTTTAGAAGCTGTGATGATGACATTAGGTACTCATCTCAGTTGTGTTTTTTTTTTCCTTTTCTGATAATTCCTGTGAAATTTGACTATGAGCAAACCATGTATTCCCGTATCCCGACTCTTCTAGTCATCATAATGTTAGAGATTTAACCATGCATATTGATGATTTGGGGTTTTGAAGATGATTCGAGATTTTAACCCATGCATATGAAATTGCTAGATATGTAGATTCTGTTTTAAAGATTGGATCAAAAACTTAAACCCTATTAATCAGATCAAAACTGTTAACGGAAAATTGTGGCGGAAGAGTGACGTGTGATCCGAGGGCTTTTAAGAAATTTTAGTTCCACCCAAAATCAATATTGTTTGATCATAGTCAGTTTTCCTCCAAAACATTTTAGCTTTCCCTATAACAAAAATCTAAAAAATCCATCATGGGACACTCAAAGATTCTTTCGAGGTGTCATGGTTTCTTCACGTATTAAATCAACATCACAAAAAATAGAAAATAAAATACAATAATAATTTTTTTTTATTTTTTTCTTAACTTCCTAGTTCTTATCGTAACAACATAGTTGCAGGCTCGTCCACCAAAAATTCAGTTTTTTTTGTGTGGAAAGTTATAAATGAAGGTCTTCCGATCTTTTCCATTTTACACCGCATCAACCTCACCAATTCAAACTAATACTCCCGGTGCAACGCCGAACCAGAAACTGTGGAGCACATGCTTATTCACTGCCCAATAACAACAACTACCTGGAACAATCTATTATCTCGTTTATTGATCACAAATTCTATAAGACGCTAGCCATACCCTTCAGTATCAGCTTTCTGTTTTCTTTTATAGAACCTCTGAACATCCAGAAATGAATTAGTTTTCAAACAACAGCATACATCCTGGCACAGATCTTGAAGCAACAATATGAATTCGAATCCCCTCGGTTTTACTTGGAGATCCACCATCCAGAGCTACCCCGACAAATATCAGAGAAAGAACAACAATATTAGCAGGCTGGATCAGACCGGAACCAGATTGGATAAAGATCACCACGGATGGGGATGCTATGACGGAAGCAAGTTTTATTTACAGGGACTTGAGTGCTAAAACTATGACGGCTCTCGCGCAGCATCTAGGAATAACTAACGCGCTAATAGCCGAAATGCGGGCAACTCTGCTGTCATCAAGGACAACAACGGAGAGACAGTGACCAAAAGTTATCTTCGAGACGGATTCGGAAAATCTGATGTGATTCATAAAATCGAAGGCTGAAGCTACGTGGTGTATATTACAGAAATGATTACCGAAATAAAATAGAGAACGCGAAAAATTCTCCCGTGTGTTATACAACACAATTATAGAGAAGGGAATCAAGCAGCAGATGGCCTGGAAAACTTTACATCAGACGGAAGCCAAGCAGGAAACTTATCAACAACAATATGGGACCAGACAATCCCACATTTTCTCAACCAAATTCTATTAAAATTCTCTATGGGTACAAGATACCCACGTGTAATAGCTTTCTGAGCCTGCTCTTTCTGTTTCTCATGCTTCAAAAAGAAAAAAAACATCATTTTTATTTTTTCATATTTGTATCGATTATTATTATTGCTAAAATAATCAATCTTCTGACTTTTCTTATTTGCGAAAATCTAACCAACACCTGTAAGGCAATTTTATACAGAACCTAAACGCAACAACACTTAGTTTGCAAGACTCTGATGTTCAGAGAGAAATAGCAATACCTGAAATAAGATGCAAGATAGAATAACACAAATTGTTTTTGTATTAATTAGATAGGAGAAACCCAATGTTCAGGGGAAAAACTCCATACTTCTTACATGAGTTACAATCACTCGTAAGAACACAATACAATTTTATGTTATTTTCTGATAGGCACACAACAAGATTTTGTTAAAGAGGAAAACTGCAAGGCAGAAAAATCTCTGAACCTATTCTAATTTTGAATACTCTAAGAATTAAGCCGCTATACAAAGACTACTACTACTACTACTTCGTATAGTTGAGACCAAGTAATCTAACTCCAAGTTACTCAGTTCCTTCAGTATCCCTGCACATACAACCAATCTGATCCACACACATGAATCTCAAGATAAAGTCCACTATCTTAAGTCGCTTCACCTGCTGTGAAGACTTCAACAACTCAACTCCTTTGGATCGTAATCCTAAACAGTAAAAGGTTAATTTTTTTCATTAACCGCTCTACCGATATCCCAGATCAACCAAGTTAATCAAAGATATAGTTGAATACAAAGGTTCTTCCGATTAATCAATATAAACTCCTTTATTCCGTTAGAGAAACTAAGATCAAGATTAACGAAATAATCAATCTTAGTTAAAAACTATCAAAGTAGATCTCAAATATAACCACCTAGATATTATCGATCAATACAACAAAATTTGAAAATCCCATACGAGATAAACAAGTTGAACGGATACCAGTCAATCAAGTGAGCATGAAATTATCACAAAGATCAGAATACAAAAATAAATCTTCTAGTCGTCAATCTTCTGTCTAATGATCGATCACACACTGAACAGAGTCTGTTAACAATGGATAATTAAAAGTCATATCTTCATATCTAGATGCAACAAAGAAGATCTGAAATCGTTGATCCTTGAACTAGTTCGAGTGACCTTATACCAGAAAAGAATGATCACATAATAAACAAACTAGATCTATCAAGGTTCAACTTTACCGCTAGTCGATTAAATCAATAATCGAAAACTAAAATAATAATACAAATCTAGTTTCACACCACCGGTACTACTGGTGCTTCTTTGATCCCACAGAAGTCTTGAACGAAGTGCACATTAAAAATTTCACCTAACTATGATACTTTCCTCTCGAACAAGTATTATAAGAATACTCAAGTGGGCTTTCTACACAAACAGTTAGTTCAGTGTGTCCAAAGGATAAGTTTGTAAGATCAACAAACTTTACTATTTAGGCCGGTTCCTATGGGTAAGGAAAACAAGGTAGTTTGCCACTTTTGCACCCACTATGGACATGGAAAAATGGAAAATATAACTGACTAAGTGGAAAACATGCCACTTAGTCATTCGAGGTGGAGTGTCTACCGAACGGTAGAGTCTTGACTGCTTTGTATAGTGCACATCACTCAGTGTTACTTCATCCAAAAGCTACAAATCGATCACCCTATAAATATTAAATTTAACCTCATTTCAACTCACATCTTCTCTACACTTTTCAATGTCTTACTCACATTTGTTGTAATATAAAACAAAATTCACCATTTTCACTCTCATATTCCATGTAATTCACTATTATCTAATTTGCTCGAATGTGGCTTCTCGATCTAATTCTTAAACGGTTGAAGTAACAAACTACGGGGTGCAAGATTTACTGTAGCCAAAGATGAATGCATTTGCACGAGTTATGTTTATTTTATACAAGATAGTATCAATGGTGCCCAACAACAAGGTAACAAGATGTTGGTAAAAATATTTCAGAAATATTATGGAGATGAACATTATTAGGGGTGATGCAAATGGGTTGTCAGGTCGCTTCGTTACAATCAACAAGGAAGTAGCCTTATATGTTGTTGTTGTATTGCAATATGTTCTTGCCCGAGGGAGCGGTGATGTCGATGTTGATGTGGAACAAAAATATCGGAATGATTGACACCACAAACACGGGAAATTTTTTGCTTTGGAAAGTTTTTACCATATCTTAAAAGTGCTGCCCAAATATAATCCAGCCTTGTTATCTAAAATGTAGCAAGTACCTGAAAGATCACCATACACTTCTTTTTCATCAACACCAAGCTCACAACCATCTTAATCCCCTTCAGGCAATCTGTTTTCTTCACCAGATACCACAACAAACCAAAATTCCAACTTAAATGTTTATGTTACCAATAAGAGAAAACATTTAGGGAGAAACAACTCAAGACTGGCGATAAAATTAGCACAAGAAGGAGGCACTGAAGGTTTTAACATGGAGGAGTTTATGGACCAACTACGAACAACCGAGAAACAAAGAGCAGTTGACCGGAAAAGGTTAACCATGCTAGGGAGATGAAAAACATCGTCAAACTCAAGTCAAGTTTGTGACAGACTATGAAAATCATACTATTCTTAATGTGAACACCTCAGTAATGAACGAACGAAGAAAAAAAAATGTATAGGAAATGGTATTTAACAAGTTAACAGATGAGTTTGAAGAAAAACGTAACAAGAAAGTTTTCAAGATCAACTTGGAGATGATGATCAAGATGAACAAGATGAAGTAGATTACTTAGGATAATTAATGTATTAGCTTTACTTTTAGTCGACTTTTAAAATGTAATAGTTTTAGTTATTTTAACTTATGTCATTTCGAATGAAGTGGTAGTTTTTCATTACTTGAATTTTTAATTACACAAAAAAACTTACAAACACAAAATACCATAATTAACCCACATAACATGATTTTAAACTAACATCCATACGGGTTATGAGAAACTCTTTAACCTAAAAGATCTATGTCATTGCAGTCAAGACTACCCTATCCTGGCTTTGCTTTAGTATTTCTCTAACATTAGCCTCAGTTGGTTTTTGTACATATGTTGGGCCAAAATGATTAATCATTGTTTCTCGATACAATGAAGGATAATTGTATGAAGTTATTACGAAAGTATTCATTGTTAGAATTCGTTGGACGCCCGTAACCCAAAATCTTTACGACTGAACTAACCTTTCGTTCTGGACTATGACATCTAATATTTGGTGCATCGTATTGATAATTAAATTGAGGTTCTACCTGGCAAATCTCGTTAATAATCTTTATCACCAATTATCGAATATGCAGAACCGACGTTAGAAATCTTGGTCAGAGTACACACAATATAATCGTGCGTCAGTTTCTCATGGAACTCATCCCTTCCTCGATATGTACGTTTTCTTGTGAATACTTCTTTTATCTCTAGAGATCTAAGTATCTTCACTGAATGTACCACCGTCATAGTATCAGTTAGTTCTCTATCTTTATCTGACTCATCATCCATTGTCGCAACATCTAAACATATATTTATTGTTGTGATTTAAATCGATCTATATGAATATGCATCTCTTCATGAGAAGAATCCATTAATTATGAAACTAATTATAAGTAAGCAAATTGAGGACAAAAGTGGAAAAAATAGGTAAATAATGTAAAATGTACGAAGATAGGCATGAATAAATGGAATGCAGTAGGGTGAGTATATAGAGTGGAATTAGGGAGGAAATTGTTGTTAGAAAAATAAATGTTAACGATAGACCTTCTACCGAGCGACATAGACTCAACAACCAACGCTCAACTCTTTATCGCTAGGGTATAGTCTCCACCGTTCGATTGAGACTCAGTCGCTAAACATTTTTCCCATAGGGACGCAACGAGTTTGCCAGACCACCTGAAATGGAAAACGGGGAAATGTGCCCTTACGCATAGAAACCGGCCTTAGAATACCCAAATTGCTACCTAGCCTGCGCGGTAGCACCCCCGGACGGCCAACCCCGCAATACATCTGCAAGCAAACTCATCCAAACAAATTCTATCAAAATTTTGTCTTTTGATATCACAATTCTACCTAAATCATTGGCCACAAACAACAACAATTCATTATCACCATACCAGACCCTACATCATAACGTTCACAAAACTGATTTTCAAAAAAACACACTGTATACATTTCACTAATCTCAATTAATCATCACCATAATTAAGTGAATTTAATCAAAAGTCAAAACCAAATATAGTAGAAGAAAGAATTCTTGTTCCAAGCTACCAAATCTACACTTTTGAAACCGGCTAAGTAGGTAATCCCCAGCCGTTGAGCATTTCGAAAAATATCAACGGTTTAAAACAACTCCGATTTTCAAACAATCAATCATCACCGTTGATGGAATTATCAACGTGTTTGAGATTTATAAGCATAGGGTTTGAACGTTTGAGACCGCCCCTTTTATGTTTTGAAATTTCTCAGACCGTTTCTTTCTCTCTCTCTAAAAGCCTCCCCCTTTCTCTCATTTTCCTCTTTCTGGGTTTGAATTTGGGGTTGTAGGTCTTAAGATCAGACTTGGGGTTCTTAAGATCTGCAATGTGCAGTGGTTTGATTGGGGTTTATTCATCGATTTTGGGGTTGTTACGATTCGATTGTTACTGTGCACATCTTAATACGGTAGGGTATACTTTTTTTTCTTCTTTTTTTGAATTTGGATTGGGAAAATTTGAGTCATTTGGTGGTGGGTTTTAGTTTAGATTTGTGGGTTTTGAAAATTTTAGAGTGAATTTGATGATTTGGATTTGAAAATTTTGAAAATCTGATGGGGAAATGTGGTTTCTAGGGCGTAATTTGATGATGTTGTTAGATGGGTATGGATTTGATTCAGTTGATTAGGTTGAGTTTAGTGGATTTGGTTGATCGGTTTTGACTTGATTAGTCAACTAATTTTGCAGATTAGGTTTGAATTTGATGGTGTTATGTGAGTGTGGACTTTTTTTAGGTTTTGAGGCAATTTTTATTGATGGATCGGCTTGATTTTGGACTAATTTTGATGTTTGAGTGATGGGGTTTAGCTGGTTATGTTTAGATTAAGTAGAGATTTAACTGTGAACTTGATTTGCTGAAATTCATAATGATATCACCCTATACCTAGCAAGTAAAACCCTTGTCTGAAAGGGGTTTATTAGCTAGCTCAAAATTAGGTCGAAAAGGTACAGATTTGAACTAGATTTAGTGTATATGCCATCTTCTAAGAGTAATTACTAGTATTAAAAAGACAGTGAATTTTGAAAATACAGTATGCTTCAGTTTCTAGTGTTGATGTTTGTTTATTTCTCTCTGATCTTCATTTTTTCACTTCTTGGTTACTCTTGTAGCTACAAGAAGCTTTACTTACAGTCTACGGAGGCTGATAATGATCCGGGGACCTTATTCTCGAGAAAGTTGTCAGCGCGTGGGAATCGGGACACGCATATTTTTCTGCCAATTTAAAATCAATGGAAAGCGATAGAAATCTGGGGGACGGGGGAGCTGAAACTCATGTTACAGCTCCAGTAGAAGGGGGTAATCAGAATGGGTTACAAAGAACACGAACCTCACATGGGTAAGAATAGTTCCCTGTCCATCTATGTCACTCGTAGGAATAAGGCACCTTTCATGCGTGAAATTGACAAATTGTATCCTATGTGGTGTTTTTTAGGAGGACAAGCGGCCCTACAAGACGTTCTACGAAAGGTCAATGGACAGCTGAAGAGGTAATTTTACGACACAAAATTAATATTTATTTGTCATTGTGGATAGTATGACTCGCTTGTGTCCATGCCACTCAAACAACTGAAAAAATCTGTATTTGGGAGCTAAGGCAAAAAACTGAACTATTCTATGGGTATTTTGTTTATTTTTGAAAATGAAAATGAAGGGCATGAAAGTGATGAAACATATATGATTCCTGTACATGGTTAAGACTATAGATTCTTAGGCTTAGGGAGAGTAGACCCCATATTCAGACAGGTAATCAGCATTATATTGATCCTGGTGTTGCACTTTGTCAGCACAGACCATCCAGTGCTAAAATCTCCATCAATCATGTTGTGAAATACACATGTATATTTGTAACCTGATCTATGCTTGTTCTGTAAAGTCGTATTTATCTGGTTCAGTAAAATAAATAATTCACTTTGCATGATTTGCCATTAGGGGTTGATTATTTTGTCTGGATCTGTTAACAATGTGACATTTGGTTATCGTATACAGGATACAATTCTATGCCGAGCTGTTCAGCGTTTTAAGGGGCGAAATTGGAAAAAGATTGGTACTGCTTTTGACTTTATATTCATCTCTGTACGATATACTGGAACTGAGTACAAATTACTCTAATGGCATTATATAGCAAACATTTGCTTGGGTAAACATTAAGATTAGGAGGCCAGCATCTTATTCTTTCGCTAAAGAGTTCCTGTTATTTAATCATCATTGTTTTGCATCCTAGACTATGTTCCTGTCAATTTTTGCTTGCATAGCATTCTGAGACCTTGGAAAAGCTTGGTGAAAAGGCTCTCCTATAATCTTCCTTCTTTTTCCACTCCAAACTAGCCTTTTTAATTTTCTTCCTACATCATATTTATTGCTCCTCTATGAATTCTGACCATTCATATCCCGGACTCCTTTCCTAAAGTTTCTTGGTCTCCTCTATGCGTGAGTGAACTGTCCTTTAATAGACAGTGACCTATTTCTTCTAATGCTTCATGTACTTTTGTGATTTTTCACATTGTCATATGACATTATTGTTGTGACTATGCAGCTGAATGTTTTAAGGATCGAACAGATGTACAGTGCCTACATCGGTGGCAGAAGGTTTTGAATCCAGAGCTTGTTAAAGGGCCATGGTCGAAAGAGGTGAATGATTCTGGATGTTGGTTTTTGTGCTGCTATTATTTGCTTTCATGTATGAACTTTGTTCTTATATTATATATTCACAGGAGGATGAGGTAATAGTTGAGTTGGTTAAAAAACATGGGGCAAAGAAATGGTCCACTATTGCACAAGCTTTGCCTGGTCGCATAGGAAAGCAGTGCCGGGAAAGGTATAGCTCCAACAGAATATCAAACTTAGTATCGGTTCCTATTCCTTGGAAGAGTTCTACTCTAAAATGATTGTAGCATTGTACCTTCAGACTTCCGTAAGTATATACTGTTTTGATTTCTATTAGACTGTTTTGCACCTTGACGTGCAAGTTTCAACTCAAAAACTAAATTTCACCAGCTTTTCGGCTCATGGGTTACCTGACACTGAATGCTTCTTCTGTTACTGCGTTTGATATACCCTGGCTTGCTCTTCCGAACTAGGTTTTAATAGTTCTGATTGCCCCACCTTCATCAGTAGATGATATACTAATTACAACAGTAACTCGTTGCCGATTTAAGATGAAGGTCTACTGTTTTTGTTTGTTTGTACTGGACAATTTTTTTCTTGTGTGTTTTTCCGTTTCACATTTCCTTTGGGTTTTAGGTGGCATAATCATCTCAATCCAAATATTAACAAAGAGGCATGGACTCAGGAGGAGGAGGTGGCCTTGATTCACGCTCATCAAATTTATGGGAACAAATGGGCCGAGTTAACAAAGTTCTTACCGGGAAGGTATGTTTTTAGCTGTCACTGAAGAAACGTTATCAGATTAGTTTTCTGTATGCTACCCGTTGTGTTTGTGCTCTCTTTTAATTCACTTTCATCATTTTCCTTTTTGCACATTTTAAGTTCTTCTATTAGTTTTCCTCTAATCTGATTATTGAATTATTTTCTGCTTTTGCGTTCTCAGGACAGATAACATGATAAAAAATCATTGGAACAGTTCTGTGAAAAAGAAACTAGATTCTTACTTGGCATCAGGTCTTCTAGCTCAGTTTCAGGGTCTGCCTCATGTGGGCAACCTAAACCAGTATCCCCCTTCTTCTTCGAGAGCACAAAATAGTGGCAGAGATGATAGTTGTCTGAAAGATGGGTCGGAAATGGAAGAGGTATCAGAATGTAGTCAACCTTCAACTGCTCATGCGTGCTCCCAAACTGACAATATCATGGATAATAGCTATATTCCAGTACATTCACAGGATGACTTTAGATTGACTGAAGAGTTTGATCACAGAGAATTGCAAACTTCAAATCCGTCATGTTCCCAGCAGTATTATACCACTTTAGAAGAAGTTGCCTGTGCTGGCCGAGAAATACCTTGTGGTCAGGCTACATCTGTTAAGTCCCCTGAGCATAATTTTATGTGTCACTCTGGGAATTCTGATTATTTTCTACAGGAGCCCTCAGCTTTTTTTGAACCATCTAGACATTGTACAACGGGGGCTAAAGAAAACCTTGAAACGGGATCATTGATGTCAGGAGGAAGTTCTATGGAGCATAATGTGGTTAGGGCTGATAACCAGGAGCAGGCATCTATGTCTCAAACTGACCATTCTGGTGTTTTCAACTCAGAAGAAGGGACAAATGGATGTTTTTCTTCGGTAAATGGACACTCCAATGCAATGATTCGCCGATCTGATAGTCAAAGCTCTGAAACTGTTAGAAGTTTAGCTCCGCAACCGTATTATCCACTAAGCTCCTCTGACATGTTATCAACATACTGCGGTGAACCTTTAATGAATTACTCAAGTCTGCTTTGCGCTGGTGAAGGAACGGTCAGTTTTGGTAACAAATGTAGTGGAATGAGAGACATGCCAAGTGGAATTCAGGACCCTGAGGCCTTTACGAGCTCCTGTGATGGGTTCATCTATCCTGAGGCTGGTTGTAGTAACTCTCCCTGTGATGATGATATAGAGAAAGACTGCCTTCCTTTGAACCCCAACTGGGTTAAAGATGCTTCAAAACCAGTTCCTGTTGATATATTTGCTTCATTGAACCTAGATGGTGTCGAAACCCATGCAAGCATGGATAAAGGCAGAAAAGATGATGTTGAAGATCCGGATCAGGGGACTTTATTCTACGAACCACCTCGCTTTCCAAGCCTGGATCTTCCATTTCTTAGCTGTGATCTGATACAATCAGGGGGCGACTTACAACAAGCGTACAGCCCCCTTGGTATCCGCCAACATACAATGTCCTCCATGAACTGCTATTCCCCGTACAGACTATTCGATTCACCATCTCGAGATGATAGTCCTGATGGAGTTTTGAAGAGTGCTGCAAAAAGCTTTCAAGGCACACCTTCCATTCTGAAGAAACGTCCGCGAGAATTCTTTTCACCTTTACAGGATAGAAAATGTGGGAAAAAACATGATGGGAAAATGAACAGCAGTGAATCTCCTGGTCTAGATGTTTATTATGATGAAAATGTAGTGGGCAAAACTACGTTATCTGCTATCAAGAGTGTTCTCTTTTCTCCACCAAATTACCATAAAAATCATCTGGGCGTCTCCACTTCTGACAAAGAAAATGTGGATCATGGTGGGATCTCTTCTTCGGATGGTAGGAGTTTGGAGAATGTGTCTGAAGCAGGGCCTAGAAGAAATCAAGAGGCTGATGGACTTGTTGCTACAGATACGATGGATCTTGGTGACACCACCGAAATGGTAACTTTACTTATCCTGGTGTAATATCTGTAGTAGCATGAATAGGCCTATATCATGATGATCTCGTTTTTGTCTTCCTTATTGGCCCTTCCTGGGTGAATTCACAGTCACCAACATTACGTTAATTTTCAGCAGTTAAAATTGTATGCACGAGTCATTGTGGTTCATTATAATTTTCGTCCGAATACTGAATTGGATCCAATCTACCCTTTTCTAATTTATTAACTGAGGGCTTTTGCTTTCCCTTGAATTATCATGTGATATTAAATTTCAAGGCATTCTTATCTCCCAGGTGCAACAGCCCAGCAGAGTCCTTGTTGAGCATAACATAAATGATCGTGTTTTCTTTTCCCCTGACCGAGAAAGATATCCTCCTACAAATAGAGTTCTCAATGCTCAGAGTCCAAAAGATCAACATTCCAGAAGCTTGGAGACATCATCAGCTCAAAATGCTCAAAGTGGTCGTTCAGAGTATTCATCTGTAAATGTATTTGTTTCTCCTACTTCAGAGAGGAGGAATGGAAGGCGTTTAGTTCCAGCAACGTCGGCACAGTGTTTTCCATTATCGCTTCCGCTTGAAGTTGCAAGTAAGAATGCTGGGATTGATGGTGACACTGAGAATATCAGCTTGTAAGTCCCTCATAATTACATCATACTTAACTATATACTCTTGTGGGCATGGATTTACACTACTGACATGTTTACTTTTCATTGAGGTTATGTGGTTCTTGGTAACATCATGTTTATAGTACCGATAGCCTTTGCTTTGCCTCATCTAATTCACATATCTTGATTGTAGGTTTGGTGGGACACCTTCTATCAAGAAAGGGTTTGAATCTCCTTCGGCATGGAAGTCCCCTTGGTTTATGAACTCCTTCTTGCCTGGTCCAAGAGTTGATACAGACATAACAATTGAGGTACTACATTTTTTTTATACTTAATGAAGTTACTTCTAGGATTGTGTTATCATACCTCTGTTCACTCAGCTAATCTGTCACTGTAATCTGTTTAACATATGCAACTGAGAATAGCTGCTACCCTTTAACTAATTCTGTACTATTTAATCATCTGGACTTTTCTCCAATCTGGAAACTTCTTCACTTCTACTGTAGCTTTCACTAATCTTGTTCTTCACTTCCTACACACAACATTTAAGATTGAGATAATTCGATTTATTACTAGGACGCCCTATAACATCATCCGCTGAGTCACTTACCAATATGCTTGCAATGTGCAGGACATAGGGTATTTCATGAGCCCTGGAGAGAGAAGCTATGATGCACTTGGGTTAATGCAACAGTTGCGTGAGCAAACTGCAGCAGTAGTTGCAGAAGCCCATGAAGTTTTAGCAAGTGGTCAAAAAGATCCGCCTGATGGAGAACTTTGTGATCAGGAGAATTCAGGCAACGAGCTCTTGGTAAACATCCCTCTGGTTCCCAACTGTTTACCTCCATTTCTTCATCTTCGTAAACTAACTTTTTCTTCCTCCTCTTCAGACGGAGCGGCGTGTTCTTGATTTCAGTGAATGTGGCACACCTGGGAAGGGAACAGAGAACAGGAGGTCCGCAGGTGTGACTTCAGTAAGCTTCTCAAGTCCTTCTTCTTATTTGATGAAAGGTTGCAGGTAGTAGTAGTTAGTAATCATGTCCAATGGCTACGTGCCATTTTCTTATGTTACGAAATATATATACATACATGTTGTTTGCCTTTTTAAGCATTTGTTCTCCATTTTTTCCTCTTTCTTTTGTGAAAGTTCTTGTAACTTATCTGATTTAATCAGTTAAGAGTTGTAGAGTCAAGCTTAATCATGAAGTCCTTGTAAGTGAGTCCCTGAATAGCAATGATTGTGCTGATATTCATTTTTCTTCAACAACAATGTGTAAAAATTGTTTTCTTATGTTGTTCCACATTTTTGTTGCATTTCACATTTACAATTTCAATTCTTGTACATCCTCTCAAACCTGCACTGCCAAATGACTGCAGTAATCCGGTACATATAACTGCGGAATTCATCCGGAAACTAAGCCTGCTGAACTACCATTGAAGGAAGAAAGTTTTGCCACAGTTTCTTTGGGTTGACAATTTGTGTATTCTATTTTATTGGTCCATGTATCTATATTCATGAACTTGTTTTTTTTTTTTTTTTTTAACATTCAAGACGGCCACAATAATTGATAGTTTATGTCCGCTCTTAATCTGATAATATTTTCTAATTACTGGGAATTAAATTTAGTTCAACTGAGAATCAATTCTAATTCAACTGAGCCTATTCCAATGTACACATTTTCTTTGATTCTTTCCTCTAAGTGTCTATTTTAAGAACTTGGCATTTTGGCAAGAACAATCAATTTTCCAGTGATCGAAAGAGAGACATAATAGGAAATCTACCATGAATTTTACTTTCATTACCCCTGCAATGTGTCCAAAATTTCTGTTATAGGTGGGCATTTTGGTCTATTTGAGGGTGAGAATTATAGGTAGAATGGTGGTTAAAATTTCATTGTTATTCCCGGGCTTTTTGCAAACTTGACTTGTTAACATAAAACCTGAACCATTCAATGTTTTGAAACTCCAACAAAAATAAAAATCTCTTATTTTCTCAAACATGCACCCCACGTTCATTTGACACCAGAATATAACCTACAAACTGAAATCAATAAACATTTTTTTTGATTCTCTTCAAAACCATTTCTTCATATCAAATTCTTTCATTTCTCAACTTGGGTCTCTTCTTTTCTTTCTCAAAAGATCAAATCTCCAGAGCATGAGTTGTTGACATTGTGTCGAAGCTTGTTTCGTTTCGTGTCTTCGAGCATTACTAGTATTGCAAGATAAGAGTCATTAATCTTTATAAGGTGTGTTGAGAAAATAGTAGTACCAATGGTTGTCAATCCAGTTCGAACTTACGATGGTCGTTCGAGTTCTTGAACAAGAAGATAATAATATTGAAAGATCAAGATTGCATTCGGCGAATAATAATAACAAAGCCATGTACGAACCTAATACAGGACGAAGAAAATCACACAGTTTGATTTTAGATAATGTAACTGGTGGTTCTCCAGTAGAGGAGAAGGTTTCATCAAGAAGTCATGGATCAAATGTTCCGAGTTCGTTAGAGAATCAACAAATCGGTTCTGTATTTAACAAGGATAGAGGACCAAAATCACGGTTGGGCAATGGAGGTGGTTTACCATTGGCAAGGGACAAAAATTCTGGTAACATATATCTTCATTTGTCTCTTTGAAACCGTCTTTAAACAATTTAGAAATTTTCTCTTATTTTACCCTTTGGATAGCATTGAAGCTTGAATGCGTAGAACATGTCAAGATTAAAATATTGTATAGAATTGCAAAGAATTTGATGTTAAATTGTTCAATTCTTTGTTGCGTTGGATTCAGATATTGAAATGATGAAAGAAAGGTTTGCAAAGCTGCTGTTAGGTGAAGATATGTCAGGTGGAGGAAAAGGAGTTTCTTCGGCTTTGGCGCTTTCTAACGCCATTACTAACTTAGCAGGTATGTATGATGCATCTCAATTTCTGGTTTCATTCCATGGATCTTGCGTCTCTTCTTGCCTCAAAGTATAAGATTATCGGTTTTCATACGCGGTCTAGTCCATTTTGTTATGCTAATACCTGCTTGTATTTGCAACCAAATGCAGCATCTGTTTTCGGTGAGCAGTCACGTTTGGAACCCATGTCAGTTGAAAGAAAGGCAAGGTGGAGAAAAGAAATCGATTGGTTGTTATCTGTGACTGATCATATCGTAGAATTCGTGCCTTCTCAACAGAAATCTAAAGATGGAGTTAACATGGAGGTAAAAGTCTCTCCATCTTTCTGCTCACTTGCACTGTGTGCCACAATCATCTTAAAGCCTAATTATTTTTCATGTTACAGATTATGACAACTTGTCAGCGCAAGGATCTCCTGATGAACATCCCCGCCCTACGCAAGCTGGATGCCATGCTCATTGTAAGAACCCTATCTCTATCTGGAAGTCTTCAATGTATTAGACCAAGATTTTGCATTACTAATGTCTTTCTACTTAACAGGAGCATTTAGAGAACTTCAAAGATCAGAATGAATTCTATTACGTCTCAAAAGATGCTAAAGATGCAGAAAAGAGAAATGATGACAAATGGTGGCTACCCACTCCTAAAGTCCCACCAAATGGACTTTCTGATGTTTCAAGAAAATGGCTTCAATTTATAAAGGAGTCTGTAAACCAAGTACTGAAAGCAGCCATGGCCATAAATGCACAAGTTTTGTCAGAAATGCAGATACCTGAAGATTACATTGAATCCCTTCCTAAGGTAAAAATAAGAGAAACAAAACCATGATTTCTAAAATTTTGCGGAATGTCGGTTCATTCGGTTAATCGTTCGTTCTCTTCTTTTTTTCTTGTCAGAATGGTAGAGCAAGTCTTGGAGACTCAATTTACCGGAGTATAACAGACGAATCATTCGATCCTGGAGAATTCCTATCAACTTTAGACTTATCATCAGAGCACAAAATCCTTGATCTTAAGAATAGAATTGAGGCATCTATTGTGATTTGGAAAAGAAAAATGACCAACAAGGATTCCAAGTCTTCTTGGGGTTCTGCTGTTAGTTTAGAAAAGAGAGAAATTTTTGAAGACAGAGCTGAAACAATCTTGCTTCTTCTTAAACATAGGTTCCCGGGCATCCCTCAGTCGTCGCTCGACATTAGCAAGATCCAGTTTAACAAGGTATGAACTCTGAGCCTATTGCAACATTGTGCATTGTGCATTTTTCTTACTGCAAGAAGTTTAAATGATGTATATGTTTGCGAATTACGCAGGATGTTGGACAGTCTATTCTGGAGAGCTATTCAAGAATACTAGAAAGCTTGGCTTTCACAGTCATGTCGCGGATAGAAGACGTACTTTACGCTGATTCTCTTGTGCACAACCCGTCACTGGGAGAATCGAACCGAACACTTACATTAGATCCTCCAAGCACCGATGAAGAACCAACGCAACTAGAAACACCAGGATCAATGACACTATTCGATTTCATGGGTTGGGATGATTCAGCAGAAAATGATGACAAGAGTAAGGACTCAATGGGCGGCAATGTGGACAACATGTTGAAAACTGATGATGCCAAAGTTAAGAACAAGCTTGGTAATGTTGTGACTAATAACAACAAGAGGTTTTCTTATATAGAGAAACTTGAGAACTTGGGTGGCCTTAGAAGCCCGACGGCTCGCCATTAAAAGACACACAGATGATGCATATACGAAATCGAAAAAGGCGGAAACAGAAAAGAGAGTGAGAGTTTATATTCTAAGTGTAAATATTCAGACCCAAACACAAAGAGAAGCCATTCATAGAGGACATATGAGAATATGTATGGCTCTTGTTCTTCATTTTCTTCCTAAAATTTATGTAACAAAAGGAAGAATGTTTTTAAGCATAGGGTTTGATTTTCCATTTGTATTCTTAACCGAGCTTTAGAACGGCTCTACGTAGTAGATTTTCTAGCTATACTGAGATTTGTTCTTCATTTTTCTAGCTTTGTATTGCCATAGTCTATTAATTCAATTTTCTCACTTCTCTTTAGCTCTTACAAATTCTCAAATATATATATCATAATGATCTTAAATTGACTTCGAATCTAATCGTTTATGATGTACACACGAAAACAAGACTAGTTATAAACCAATGTCATAGTTACAAATTCTGAAAATGAAGATAAACTGTAATCCAAAACACAAAAGGTGCTGAGTTATGGATTTTAGAAATTCCATTTTCAGCATTTAGATCTTGCCACGAGGACCCATCTTAGGGGGCAATTGAGGACCCTTCTTGATTGGTAAGATGTCACCTGAGACTGTTGAACTCAAGTATGCAAGTGTTGAACCTCCTCCCAATATCAAGAACTTTAGCAGCAAACCTCTCTTGGTGAATGGAGCTGCAAATGTCTCAAAGAATTTGCTCTGCATGTCACAAGACGAACTATTAGCAACTATTATAATTCATCCATCTAATAAAGAAAATAATCCATGTAAATGTTATGTTACCTGGAGAGAGTTGTAGGGAGATGGTGCGTCAGAACCGTACAAGTCCCATTGTCCGGTAGTGTTACCGATGTCTTCCAAGTCAAAGTACACACTTTTGTCACCGTATTTGGCAACCACGGCACCAGTCCTATATACAAAACATTCACCAATCAGTAAACCGCAAGAAACATAACAATGTTTATAATCAAACTACTTTGGTTATCATTAACTGAAGTTCTCACCTGATTTTAGTTTGTCTGAGACTACGGCGAGCAGTAGTCTTAACCGAAAGTTTGGTTCCAGTAATCGAGCTTCCTCCGAGGCCTTTAACGACGGTGGGTTGTACAACAGCTAAGGTTGCAAGAGAAGCCATTGGTGTTGCTGCTGTAATGTTTTCTTCTCTGGATTCTGTGGTGTAATGCTTAGTTGGGAGTCAGAAGTGAGTTTTTAGTAGAAGTGTGTTTGGATTTTAGTTTTGATTACATGTGTGGGAGGGAAAGGAGTATCTATTGGAAGAATCAAGGAAACAGCATTTAGGAGATGACAAGTGGATTTTATTTGGATAAGCCTATCGTTTCCTCATCTCTCATTAGTTTGCTTTTCTATTCTGAAATGATCTCTCATTCGGCTAGTTCTATCTCTTCTGACAATTTTAGTTCCGGTTGTCTTTGGTGCTTATAGAATTTTTAATAATGCAAAGGCCTAGCTAGCGCTCGCCGCATTAGCAGTGACGACCAATAAGCGTGCCATAGAAAAAATTGAAATAATCTGTATGCACAAACACTGTTTTTTTTTTTTTACTAGTAAGGACACATGTGCGATGCACATGCTTGAATTATTACTTATCCAACAATACTAAATTTGAAAGCCATGAATTTTTTTTCCTAAAACAAAAATTTACTATTCTTATTTATACTCGTTACGTACATAATTGAAAGAGCTTTTCAAATATATAAATTTTAAAAAAATCCGGTGTATATTTTGAAAAATATTAAGTTTTTAAAAAAATTGATCTATTTTTAAAACAATGGTATTTATGTAAATATGTAAAAAATGGGGACAAGATTGGAATGGGATAAACTTTATGATCTAACTAATAAGTGTTTTGGTTGGGATGCAGCAACATCAAAAATTGAGTTCGGTAGATGCATGAGTTATAGAACTAGACAGTTCAACATGAGTAATCTGATAGAAATGTTCAAGGGCACCAAGAAAAAAGAAGAGGAAGGAACTTTAACTGATGACCAAGTGAACCATGCGGCCACCGCATATCTCCTATGTGTATTGGGATGTGTCATTTTCCCCAATACCAGTGGCAATCGGGTCGACGCCAACCTTTTACAACTTCTGCATCCTCTCAATAAAGTGAAAGAGTACTCTTGGGGCACGGCACGCCATGCGTGGTTGATGGAAGAGTTGAGAAAGGCGTCGAGGCTTGGAACTAGCCAAATTGCCGGGAACGTGAGTCTACTACAGGTATTTTTATTAACTCTACATACTTAGTTATGTTTTTATTTTTCTTTATTTGAAGAATCAATTTCCTAATACTTGCAAAAATGACAATATAGACATGGATGTATGACCACTTCCCTATCTTGGGCGAAAGGTGACCCTAGAGGAAAAAAGTACGTCTTCGATGACAACCATTCTAGGACAAAGGAGCAGCAGTTGATTTGTTTGAGGGAGGTTTTGGACTCACTGAAGGCCCAAGACGTATGCTTTGATCCATACAAGGAAGACCGAGCTAGTGGACATATGGCGGGTCGGTCCGATTTGGCCCTTTATTTTGGACCGTTGTGGCACCCCACGGGATATGTGATGTACAATTCCTCAAGGGTGATGTGGCAACACGGTTATGTACAATGTTTACCAAATGAGGAAATGAATGGAAATTTCACTTTGGATCTGGAACATTGCGAGTTTGTTAAAGATTCTATCACGGGTTTTACTCGGGTAAACCATCCGTTAAATTCCATTGGGATGGAAGGATGCATTTCTTGATCAACTCTAGGAGACCAGTCAACCAAGGTTTTGAAAATTCTCCAAACAATATGGATTGGTACCGGAAAGTTTCTCATCTTCGTGTAATCCGTGATCTTAAAGCAAAGCCCACAACCCCTTATAAGAGTATCCTCAAAGAGAAACCTCCGGGTGATAGATTGGTGCGTATTGTTTTGTTATTTTAGTTTAATATTATGGCTCAAAATCTGAGTAATAACCGTTTGATTTTATGCTATGTATAAAAACAGCGGGACAGGTTCAAGGTTTTTTCCAAATGGTGCACTAGTTGCATAAAGTCCGGAGAGCCTGTGCCAATTGAGAAGATAAAAAAGCACTAAGAGTTAATTGATAACCTTGACAATGAAGAGTATGCATCTCAGTTCGGGGAAAAAAGAAAGAAACCTACAAAGAAGGTGAACAAAAGATCTCGGGCCTCATCGAGCACTCAAGTTGAAGTCTCAAATGATGAAACCAATGATGATGGTGTTCCAAGTCGTGGAGGTCGTAGAGGTCGGAAAGTCAAAGAAAATAAGAACAACTAAACTCTCGATGTTTTGTTAACTTTATGGATTTCAAAGTTTATGTTGGATTATGTCGTTTTCAAAGTATGTGACGGATTATGTCGTTTTTAAGGTTTGACTCGGATTATAAGTTAGCACATTATGTTTATGGTTTGTGAATGGTTAGTTTAATGGATTATGAATGGTTTTATTGTTATTTTTATGCATTTAACGATGACTCACAAGCGAATCACATGCAGAGATATGAAACTGTTGAATTTTGAAGCACAATTGGAAGATAAGTTTATATACGTATCTCCCGATTTTGGGGATTTTGCAATTTTTGTTCAGAATCGGGAGCTATTTATATTATGTATCTACCGATTCTGGAGATTTTGCAAAATAATTTCAGAAACGGAAGATTTATAATTTATTTATCTACTGATTATTCTATGTGAAGAAATTATTTGTGTTCTGTACCCAAACAACACCATAATCGGTAAGTAAGTTCACTCCTTGAACTTCCGATTATAAGAATCGAATGTTTGTTTAACTTAAATCGGTATATTTAATTTATATTGTGCCTCCGATTATTCTGTGTGAAGAAAACTTTGTCTTCTGTACCCAAACAACACCATAATCAGAAAGTAAGTTCACTCCTTGACTTCCGATTATAACAATCTAAAGTCAGACCAACTTAAATTGGTAGATTTAATCTATATTGTGCCTCAGATTATTCTATGTGAAGAATACTTTGTCTTCTGTACCCAAACAACACCATAATCGGAAAGTAAGTTCACACATTGAATTTCTGATTATAAGAATCGATTGTTTGTTTAACCAAATAAACTACCGATTATAAATAACAGGAAGAATTTTTTATTTTAATATGCTTCCGATTACAACCATTACATAAAGTTCAAAAGACCTTAACGTTACAATCACGTTAAAAGCACCTAAATCCATACTCTTACAATCACTTAAAAGTATTAAAAAAGATAATAACTTCCAGTGACCATAGAAATTGTCCCTCTTGATTTTGTAACATCCTTCATGTTAAAATTGTTTTCCGTAGAGGTCCACATACCGGTGATCAGCAAGGTTTCTCTGAAATTACAAATGAGTAACAAGTTAGTACTAACTAATGTTTATGTGAGCTGGAGTTACAAAGATACTTACTCGTTTTTCATACGTCCACCAAGGAAAAGCGTTCCTAACAAATCGTTCTTCATCTTCAAGTTTGTCAATCTCCTTATCGACACTACGGGAAAAATAGTTATCTTCAACTGTTGCTTTACAACTCGTATTTTTAAAGTTGTAAAAGGGGGTATGTTTTACGACTTTTTTCAAACAAAGAGTTGTCAAAGGAAAAAACGTCCAACTCTTAGGCGGAAAGAGGACCAAAGAGCAGTGACGAGAATCAAAACCACAACGTTTTGTGTGAAAAGAGTTGCGTACAGGAGTGACCACCTTTAGACTTTGACAACTGATATCGTAAAGGTAGTGAATATCTGTATAACAACATTCTTAAGGGTTGTTGAAGAAAAAAAAACATATCATTTGGAAAAATGATGTTGGAGAGATTCAAAACACAAGCCTACTGTGTGTTAGCACAAGTCATCAACCATCCTTCCGGATTCACAATATTGGTAGTTTTGTGTTTTTTTTTTCATTCATAATCACAGCCTCTATAAGAGTTGTAAAAATTGATTTTGAAAAAAAGAGTTGTAAAAATTGAAATTGATTTTGAAAAAAAATGAGGCTGAGGTGAGTCGAACCTGAGCCTCCTCTGCCCAAATATGGGATTCCAACCATCCTTCCACATTTATATGATTGATTATATTTTACATCTACTTTTATTTGTAAGAATAATTTCAACTCCGCCTTAAAAAAAGGCCAACAAATGCGTCACTTTGCCTGAAACATACAAGGCATGCAATCACATTTCAATCAACACTCACAATACATCCAACTGCAATCACCGGAGAATTGCAGCTCAACCCCATTCAAACTTCGATTATAACCCAAAGTCACCACCAAAGCTAGCATATTCTTTTTATTATTCTCTCAGCCAACTGCCGTTGTAGTTCCCAGCCAAACTGTACCCCAATTCAGCTTCACTAATGAAACTCATCATCTCCAGAGCATCCACCAGAACCACATAGCCACTGCAACAATCCAAAACTGCAACCATCTAGCCCTCTTAGCACCAGCAATCAACCTTTTATAGTGGCAACAAGCAACTCACCACCACTAACTTTGTCTAACTTGGCTCAAAACCAGCACCAACAAATTGCAGCTGCATCAAGACCTGCTAGCTTCAAATCCATGTAAACCTACCCATTCATTCAACAAATACAACAACACAACTTATTCCTTGCACATCATTCTCCCTCTCTGTCAGGCCATGTACCAGCAACAAATTGCACTGCCATATTTCAATCCAAGCATACATCTAGTTTTGCCCAATCATTCCCTTCTCAATTCATCACCAAAACCAAGACAACACCAGCTACACCTCAAGACAACACCAGCTGCACCCATTAGCTCGAAACAATAACTCCACACTACTCTGCAATATTTCAGCTTCACAACTTGCTGCTCCTCATCTGCAATACCAGCACCTGCAACTTCACACTCAATAAGCATCATCAAACACTATTTCAGACTATCCTTCCCTGTAAACATTCAACTCAAGATTCAGCACTACAGCATCACTGCACTATAACCTTATTGACCAGCATCACTGCCACCACTTCGAACTACCAGTGCCATAACCTGCAATCTCCAATTTCTCCAATCTGCAATTCAATACCACCAGTCCATCTTCTCTTTAGCTTGTAACTGCATCTTATCCTTCTCCCTTGTCCTAACATACATCTAAATCTGTCATTCATGTTCTCCTTCTTAATCATCTTACTAAATTCTGAGAAAACACATCAAACCCATTGCAAATACCTATTATTGCAGTCATCTCTGTAAAGCCAATTGAATTGTAGTGAACAATTTCAACTGGTTCTTGCTCATCTCAGCTTCACCAACCCATCTCATCATTATCAACCACCAGCATATCCATCTAATTAACAATCAGCAACAACACCTACCTAGATCAGCACAATCTCAGCTAGACATCAAACCCATCTGCAACTCCCTAACTCAGCTTCAGAATCAAATCTCTGTCAAAACTTTTACCAAACACGAACCCGGTCAATACCCATTTTAATCCTTGCCCTAATTCTTCAAATTATTACAGAAACAACATTCAACACAATTCGAACCCAATTCTTCCTATTCATAGCCGTCATTTCATCATCTAAGAACCCTAATTGTTCTGCATCTGAGTTTGAATCTCAATTTCTATTCAATTTCATCCTCCATGTCCTTCCCAACTTCAGAAATCATAAAACCCATCTCGTTTCTCACCAGCAGCATCATCTTCATAAAATTCCATTCAAACCACCAAAATCTCCATCTCCTGTATCTTACCCGTAAACGGTTGGATCATGTTCTTATGAAGTTTCAGACTTATAGTAGTCCAATTCTGGCCAGGTTTCGATCCCGGAGACAGTTTCTTTCTCGAAATTGATGAATTTGTGTGAGTTTAAGGTTTTGGAGAATATTCAGATAGAATCTTACCCGTAAATGGTTGGATTCATCGTTTTTATGAAGTTTCAAACTTATAGTACTCCAATCCTGGCCAGGTTTTGATCCCGGAGACAGTTTCTTTCTCCAAGTTGACGAATTTGTGTGTGTTTAAGGTTTCAGAGAATATTTTGATGTAATCTTACCTTTAAATGGATGGATTCATCGTGCTTACCAAGTTTCCGACTTATTGTAGTCCAATCACGGCCAAGTTTCGATCTCAGAGCCAAGGTATGCATACAATATGCAAGAATATGGTTTGTTTAAGGTTTCGGGGAATATTCTAATGTAATCTTACCTGTAAATGGATGGATTCATCGTTATTACCAAGTTTTCGACTTATAGTAGTCCACTCACGACCAAGTTTCGATCTCGGAGCCAGGTTATGCATACAATAGGCCGACTTATAGTAGCTTAATAGTTCGTTCTCGTATATTTATCATGCTAAGTTTGAAGTCAGAACCCTCCCGGGGCTTTGTGGTTCATAGTTTGTATGCCATTATACCACTTTTGAAGTTCGAATCGACACTGAGCTTCATATTTATCGATTTCAATGATGTATCATGCTAAGTTTGAAGTCCGAACCCTCCCGGAGCTTCTTGGTTCATATTTTGCATGCCGTTATACCACTTTTGAAGTTCGAATCGACACTAAGCTTCATATTTATCGATTTCGATGATGTATCATGCTAAGTTTGAAGTTAGAACCCTCCCGGAGCTTTGTGGTTCATAGTTTGTATGCCATTATACCACTTTTGAAGTTTGAATCGACAATGAGCTTCATATTTATCGATTTCAATGATGTATCATGCTAAGTTTGATGTCTGAACCCTTCCAGAGCTTCTTGGTTCATATTTTGTATGTCGTTATACCACTTTTGAAGTTCGAATCGACACTGAGCTTCATATTTATCGATTTCGATGATGTATCAAGATAAGTTTGAAGTCCGAACCCTCCCGGAGTTTCTTGGTTCATATTTTGTATGTCGTTAAACCACTTTTGAAGTTCGAATCGACACTGAGCTTCATATTTATCGATTGCGTTGATGTATCCTGCTAAATTTGAAGTCCGAACCCTCCCGGAGATTCTTGGTTCATATTTTGTATGTCGTTCTACCATATTTGAAGTTCGAATCGACACTGAGCTTCACATTATCGATTCCGATGATGTATCATGCTAAGTGTGAAGTCAGAACCCTCCCGGAGCTTATTGGTTCATAGTTTGTATGTCGTTATACCACATTTGAAATTCGAATCGACACTGAGCTTCATATTTATCGATTCCGATGATGTATCATGTTAAGTTTGAAGTCAGAACCCTCCCGGAGCTTCTTGGTTCATAGTTTGTATGCCGTTATACCACATTTGAAGTTCGAATCGACACCGAGCTTCACATTTATCGATTTCGATGATGTATCCTGCTAAGTTTGAAGTCAGAACCCACCCGAAGCTTGTTGGTTCATAGTTTGTACGCCGTTATACCACATTTGAAATTCATGACTTGTATGACTAGTCAAAATTGCTTCATGGCCTATGTGACTAGTCGAAATTCAAACCGGAAGCACAAAGAGAAAGCACAAAGAAACACACCAATTATCGATTTCATTTTTCATTTTCCCGATTAATTCTTATACATTTTTTGGATTTTCTTATATCAGAATGTCGATAACAATGTCCTAAATTTATTAAAAAAAAATTGGATTTTTTTTCATGTCGAAGGTTGATAATTAAACCGAATACATGAGTTCGTATTAGCACAAAAAGAAACACACATGCTTCTCAATCCGTATGAGCATCCCAGATACAATCTCATCCGTCAAGAACTTTTCTTAATCCGTATGAGTGGATCAAATGAAACGAGGTCCGTCCATCATTTTCATTCGGATTCACTCATTCTAAAAAAAAAATTGAAGCATTTTTTTACTCACTCATTCTTGGTTGTATAACAAAACCCTCCCTCGACCACTCGAACCTAAATCCTATCCGGTTTTCTCTTTCTTCATCTCCTCTGCTCTTCCTCTCCTCCTGAAAAACACCTCTCCTCTCCTCCACAGAGGACCGTCGGCATTACTTAAGAAAATCTAATTCACTCAACCCATCTTTACTCATCATCGCAGTCTCCTCTCCCTTTCTTCACCTGCTTCACCAAATCTCTTCAAAAACCCTAATTGGATCACTCATTCTTCCTGAAATACCCTTTTCAGGAAACTCAATTGAACCTTCTCCAAAGGATAAATCATGTAATATCTGCTCTTTTAATGGTGATGATGGGAGATCGATCCTTTTAGTGCTTACTCAGTTTTCGATCTCCCCAGAAAGATCTCATACAATTGCAAAACTACTAATCGATGGAAACAAGATTTATCCAGAGAAAGTACTCATTCTCGATTCCATCGAGAGTAGAAATTTCCGTGGGAGGCTTCCTCCGGATGAGATACTAGGGTTTAAACTAGAAACAATGGAGGAGAATTTAAATAGTGAAGTGATGGTGAAAGGCTTGGATTATTTTCCATCTGGAAGTGTTATTGACGGAATTTCTGCTGCTCTTCTTGCTCGTTATCAAATTAAGAAGATTCGTGTAACGTTATCCATTACCTGGCCCCAAAATGGTTATTCTGTAATCTCTTATCTTAAATCTGTAGTTCTTAAAGATGTTTTACCTAAACTTACCTTGAGTAGTGTTGCTTTAGATTCTGATTTGGTTAGAGATTCTCGTTATGAATCTGAATTGTACACCTGAGATATGTTTTCGATGTTACATGAATTTCTGAATTTGATAGAATGCAGAATTAGACGAATTTAGATTTTCTCAGAGAAATTTCATAGGTTTTTTTTTTTTTTTTTTTTTTGATTACTTGAAATTCAGGTCCTTTCTGTCAAAGGGTTCTTCTTACTTTGGAAGAAAAGAAAGTTCCTTACCAGATGCATTTGATTGACATTGCCTACGAACCCTAGTGGTAATTTATTCCTCCGAATTTTGTAATTTCTTATAAAAATCTTTAAATTTTCACTGAAAAAATGTGTTTAATGTTTGATTAGGTTTTTGGAAGTTAATCCAGAAGGGAAGGTGCCCGTGATAACTGGTGAAGCTGCAATCTGGTAGTGATGCTGAGAAGAATGGGGCTTGCTATGGTGAATGAATGGATTGCAGTTAGGTGATGCTGAAGTGTATAGAGCTGGATTGTCTGTGTTGGCTCAAGAATGGCTAGATGTATGTTAGGACAGGTACCAATTACAGGTGCTGAGATTATATGGCAGCAAGGTGCAATGGCTGTGCTGCAGAGAATGGTTAGGTCATGAAGGAGATGCTGTAATGCAGGTGGAGTTGATGTTGCTGCTTGTCAGGATGGTACTGCATAGGATTGTGCAAGTGATGCAGATGCAGATTTGGGGATGGTTGAGATGAGAACTAGAATGGCTGTGAAGTACGAACACTGGAGATTATGAGAGTCTGCTAGGTTGAGAAAGTGAATCTGGTGGGTGCTTATGTTGTGAAGGCGGTGGTCTAGACATTGCAGGTGGACTGTGGAGTGAAATTGAAGGTGTTGGTGGCCTATGGTGTTCAAGGGTTACAACTGCAGTTCAGGTTGTTGCAGTTGGGGACAAGAAAAGGATTGCAAGCCATGAACTAAGCCAGTTCAAGGGTTATAATTGGAAATATGATGTTCTTTTCAAATACATGGTTATTAAAGTATTACAGATATAATTTTGTATTTAAATTCTCAATTTTTTTTCTTCTTCAAATCGAATATGTACCACAACTCAGAATTAGAGTCGTCAGAACTGACATACAACTCTTCCCATAGTTGTCAAAGAAGTGACATACAACTCGAACCATGTTGTTATAGTACGGACTTACAACTACAGCATAAGTTGTCAATGAGATGACATACAACTCTAACAATCATTATCAAAGAAATGACTTACAACTGAAATCAAAGTTGTCAAAGAAGTGACATACAACTCAAACCATTGTTGTCAAAGAATTGACATACAACTCTAACCATACTTGTCAACGAATTTTGTACAACCCAACAAGTGTAGTGTAGGAGTTATTTTCACAACCCGGGCATGAGTTGTGTTAGGCATTAAGAAGAAATCTCGAAAGACATTAACAACTGAAGCAAGCATTGTACAAAACTAAACGACAACTATGTTTACGACTCTAACTGAAGAGTTGTATAGATTTGAGGACTTTCTACAACCCCCCCCCCCTTGTGCAACCTTTCAATAAACATCGTCGTAGACGTACAACAACTCTTTTTGGGAGTAGTTGATCGCTGTTTTTCCCGTAGTGCGATCGCCTTCATTCTCCTCTTAATGTCATTGGATGATCTTCCAATTCGATTACCATCTAACACCTCAAATACCATTAAAATATGGTTCCACTGTTCTTCGGATTCCGATTTGTGGAGTGAGTGATTACGATCATGAGTAGTTACCACAACGTACGCTCTATAAATAACACAATCTTCTTCTTCGGCAATAAGAATATTCATGTTTTTGTTTTCAAAATTAGAACTGAAGAGAGGAGAGAGTTTGGTGCAAATGGGTTGATTGATATGAGTTTCTTTATATAGGTTTAAACAGCAACGACTATTTTTCTTTTTCCAAAAAACTCCAACGGCTATTTCATTAAATAGGTTTAAACTCCAACGGCTATTTTGGCAAAGGTTGAATCTGGGGCTACTTATAATCGGGAGATATACAAGTTAGATTATCTACCGATTATATGTTTTTAATTCAAAATTCAATAAATGAAGGATTTTAGAAAAATCTCGTTTTGGGGAAACTAATAATCGGATTAGGGCTACATCCAAAACACAAACCTAATGGTTATGGTAGTCTCTGTACCCTCAAAACCTATGGAATTTGGCAAAGGTTGAATTTGGGGCTACATGTAATCGGGAGATATACAATTTAGATTATCTACCGATTATGGTAAATTCAAAATTCAATAAATGAAGGATTTTAGAAAAATCTCGCTTTGAGGAAACTAATAATCGGAAATTCAATTAAATCCCTTAACTACCGATTACCGTAATCGATAGGTATGGTAACCTAATTAACTTCCGATTATGGCGACATTAAAAAAAAAAAAGCCGTTAGGACTCTTATCTATATAAGGAGGGTAACCTCCTATCATTTATGCACCACACTGAAATTATTGAGGTGAAAATTAAAGTGAAAAACATTTTCAATGGCAAGTCCATCATCATTCCAAAACATACTTAGAAGATGCAAGTGAACAACTACATCAATCGCAGCAATGGAAGAAGAGATACATAAAAGAAGCAAACAACCAAAAAAACTAGACCATCGTGTTAGAGCATAGCTCGGTTGAACCCACCAAGCGTTGGTATGTCAAGTTTGGTTGTCATATTTTAGTGAATCAAAACTCATTTAAAGAGTCGCTTGATTATTTACTAGAGTCAACTTCGTATAGGTTAGCTAGAAAGTTACTAGGATATGAGACTTACAAGTATTACGTGAAGACTTGAAGAATTTGAAGAAGTAAAGAACTACAACGACGACATCATCCTTCCACTTGAGGTTAGTAACATTTGACTTGAACTGTTTCATTCCTAACGTATCTTTCAAGTCGTGCATATTGAAAACATAACTGCGAAACTGTGAATGATTATACTCTAGTTAGACATAGTATTAAGGAATTACAAAACGGAGTATAAGGTCTATCTATTGAACTTCGTATATAAGACATCGACATAATCGTATGAATGCTATTGTGATTATGTATGGGTATGGGTGAAGATTTCGTCCTAGGAAACAATGTTTTTACATTCGTTCAAAGGAAGCACAATTCATAAACTTGTGTTATGAATCGAAAGGGAAATCGCTAGGCTTATTGGTATTGTTATTCATTGCAAATCTTTGGATTAACAATATGTGTGTTTAGTATAACCGCTCATAACTTGTTTATGTATCTTGGTAAAACTATTCACAAGGCCTGATTTTTGTATTGGTATGACTTTTATTAGTGAAACCGATCTTAAGTAATC
>JAJJMB010012369.1:1514987-1581924 GCA_023531105.1 Papaver atlanticum
TTGCAAAATCTTGACAATTACTTTGGTAGTTGTTATTCCATAGATCTAAGAACCTGACAAAGGAGTTTGTTGGGATAAACGGAAGATGCTTTTGTCAAACTCATATCACTTGATTGAAAAGAGTTGTTACCGAACATATTTGTTGTTCCTTTACTATTTGGAATACGAACCAAAGGAATTGTTCCAAGTGCGTGACTTATTACAAGTTGGAGGCGCAGGGATACAGACGGAACTAGGTGAACTATAGGTTTAGTTGCTTGGTCTCAACTATACAAAGTTGGTTTAGATTTTGTATAGCGGCATAATCCCGAGAGTATTCAATTCTGGACAAGGTCCCTGGGTTTTTCTGCATTTGCGGTTTCCTCGTTAACAAAATCTTGTTGTGTCTTTTATTTTTCTATTTCCGCAATTATTATTTTATTATAATTTGAAGTAAAATACACAAACGTTAATTCCTATTTACTTGATAGCAATCGTATTGTGTTTGGTTAGGTCCGAACCTATTATCAAGTAAACATACTTCGTTGTTGCTTTTTCTCCATCTTGTATCCATAGACGATCACACGAAGTGTGAACCGATTAGTTGTATTGTATCGACTCAGTCCATAGACAATCACTTTTGAAAAAAGGACTTATAGGTGGAAAAGTTTTAGATTGAGGTATATTTGGGTACCCTCGTCTTTTCACATCGTTAATTGCAACGAAGGAGGAAGAAGAGGCAATCAAGGCAAAGAAACGAGGTCAAGAACAGTTCCATCAAAGAGAAAGATTAATACAAGTTGAGGAAGAGACCAAATGGGTAAAAAATTATTACATTGTGAAAGATCTACCCGAAGAACATCCGGGTAAGACTATATTTTTGATTAATGTTTCATTGGGTCCTTTCGTTGGAAAGATGGACGGTAAGAAACCATGCCATGATTCTGAACCATCCCACGTTTGTTCAAGGGTGAATCATGTTATGAAATTGTGCACCAAGTGCAACGAGTTTCTTGCTAGGCACAGAGGCGACAGGTTTGCGGCACAAGATGCTTATACCAAGTGGAGAGGAGAGTTTTTTATACATTTCGAAGCCGCATTGATACTTGAATCTCGGACTGGGAAAAAGAATAACATGTGATGTGTTTAGAAAATTTTGAATGTTCCCTTGTAATTTTCAAAATTTAAATTATAATCGGAGGTTTATTTAATATTTAGTAACCGATTATGCATATTCGTGGGGATGTTTGAGTATTTGTGTTCCGATTATGATTTCTTATTACCGTTACATAAAGTGGAAACTAGCCGTGCCACGAAATACATACTAAATCGGTAGATAGTAAATTCGATTATCTACCGATTGTTGGTATTGAACGAAACTAAAGACTCTGAGTTCAAAATGCACATAATCGGAGATCCAGATAAATACTAAACCTTCGATTATCATATTCGAGAGAAACCATTATGACCATTTCAACCGATTGTAGCTCATAAATGTTCGCACAGTGTACGTTGTGTTAGAGCACTGCTCTGTCGAAATCGCAAGCGTTGCTATCTCAAGCTTGTTGTAAAGTTTAGTTGCCAAAACTATAAGTCTTGATTTCTAGTCTACTTATAGCTAAGTCTCGGACTAGGATAGAAAGTGTAGTTGAGCTCTAGACTCCACGGAGTTCATCATGCAAAGACGAAGAACTACTCAAGGAATTGGTGGATCTTCATCGACAAAAAGGTATGTGGAGACTTGAACTTATCTATCACTCAAAAGTCTATATACTCTATCTCCTATCTTGAGACAAAAGTCGTATTGCTATATAGACTTCGATTATACACATTTGCTATTTCGAGCCGAGTTTAACTCGCTTATCTATATCTCGAAATATGTGTTGGTAAGCTTTCGCTTTGGCCAAGCTCATCTTTACAAGTGACGAAAGTCATGTTGATTATTTCAATATCTTGAAAATTGCTTTGATGAAAAATAGTGTGTGAATAACCTCTATTTAACATCCTCTAAGAATGTTTCAATGGTTGAAATAAAGAGTTTAGAACATGTAACCATCTTTGGATATAAGCATATAATGTGTTCGCGCATTAGTGTATAAGTCCAAAACCGGGAACCAAATGTTTGCATACTTGTGTGTGTACTAAATGGTTGATGGAGACTGGGTAAGTATACGTACCCGTACACATACTGGAGGAAGTTCACGACCGTGAATTTTTGCTGAGTTTGGAAATCAAAACCAACTCAATCTTGTTACCTAAGTATGCGTACGGGTACTCAAACTGGTGGAAAGTTCACATCCGTGAATTTCTGTTGAGTTTGGAAACCAAAATAAACTCAAATCCGGTTACTTAAGTACGCATACCCGTACGCATACTTAAGTGTGTTACTTTCTAAAATTGGTTTGTTCATGAACTAAAACATTTATATATTAAAGAATGCAATTTGCAAACCGTGGCTATAATGTTCATGAATCGATTCGAGTGAATCAAAACCGATTTTGCTTCAATTGTTTCTTGTATACTTCTATAAGATCTAAGCAATTGAAAAACTCTGGAACTAGTTCATTTGAGTCATTTGGAACAGTTACGGTGAAGATGAATAAGGTTGATATGAAAGTGCTCATATGGCTAACCATTGGTTAAGTACTGTTGAACCAACTAGGTGTACACGTTTAGGTGCGGTTAGTTAAACCTAAATGACGTATATTTCATTTGTATATAACAAGCTAAGTTCGATCTAACGTTTCAAAGATATTACCTTGAATCTAATCAGGTTTTCATCTAACGGTGAATATTGAATGCTTTGTTACCAAGGTAACTTAGATTGCAAACCATGATTTGGAGACTATATAAAGGAGAACTCTAGCAACTGGAAAACCTAATCCCCACACCTCCTATGTGATACTAGTTGTATAACCTAGAGTCGATTCTCCTTTAACCTTAGGTTTCTACCGAGACCCTGTAGGTTAACGACTTAAAGACTTTATTGGGATTGTAAAGCCAGACCCAACTATTTTCTTTGTAGTTGCGTGATCTGATCTTGCTGTTTCTATCGTGATTGAGTGCAATCGTAAGATTGCCTTGAGATTAATTTCTCCGATAGGCAAGATAGAAAATTAGTCACAAACATCTTCGTATCATCGTTTGTGATTCCGCAATATCTTGTTTCACTATTCGATTAAGATTATTGTGAGGTGATTGATAATTCTAGGTTGTTCTTCGGGAATATAAGTCCGGGTTATCGATTGGTTCATGTTCACCTTGATTTATCAAAATACGAAACAAAACTCGTAGGTATTTCTGTGGGAGACAGATTTATCTATTCTTTTAGACTTTTCTATGTGATACAGATTTGTTTATTAAAGTCTTCGACTTTGGGTCGTAGCAACTCTTAGTTGTGGGTGAGATCATCTAAGGGAATCAAGTGCGTAGTATCCTATTCGGATCAGAGACGTATGGAGCGTAACTATACCTTGGATCAGTGTGAGATTGATTGGGGGTCAACTACAGTCCAGACCGTAGTTAGTTTGTAGTAGGCTAGTATCTGTAGCGGCTTAATACAGTGTGTTTTCAATCTGGACTAGGTCCCGGGGGTTTTCTGCATTTGCGGTTTCCTCGTTAACAAAACTTATGGTGTCTGTGTTATTTCTTTTACGCATTTTATTTTATTATATAATAGAAATATCACAGGTTGTGTGTTTGTATCGATCAATTGGTAAATCCAACCTTTGGTTGTTGATTTATCCTTGAATATTGGTCTTTGGTACCGTTCAAGTTTATTTCTCTTGTATTCAATCAGACTCGCAGATTTCTATTTGTTTGAGTTGGGATTGAATTGAAAAATTGATATATAACTCTTTGATATACTTTTTATTAAGATTGAGTCTGACTGTCTAGTTGATTCTCTTAAAAGTATATTGTAGTTATTCCATACAGATTGCTAAGAGAAATATTGGGTGAGGTTATTAGACCCCCGCTTTTTCAATTGGTATCAGAGCCGGCAAACACGTTAAAGACCTTATAAGTCTGTGTTATAAGCGATCTGACTCTATGGACAGAACTGTTATCTCTATAAACGTACCACCAGTCTTCGATGGCTCAAATTACTTGTGGTGGAAAATTGTTATGCGCGCCTTTCTTCAAGCGCGTGATTTTCAATCATGGGTTTATGTAGTTAATGGCTATGATGCTCCCATTGTGGCAGTAGGAGATGCAACCATACCTAAAGATATTGGTGCATATGACGCTACTGGGATACGTGCACTCATTCTAAAGATGCTTGGGATATCTTAGAAACCTTATTTGAAGGGAATACCAGTGAAAAGGAAGACAGGCTTCAAAACCTAAATTCTGAATGGGAAAACCTTCGTATGGCAGATGAAGATTCATTTGATGAGTTTAATCACAAAGTGTCTGAAATTGTTAATGCATCCTTTGCATTGGGTAAGACTGTTTCTGAAAAGGACATTGTGATGAAAATTCTCAGATCGCTGCCATCTAAATACAATTCTAAGAAGCATGCCATCGTTGAGGGAAATAACCTTGATGTGCTTTCCAGAAATACTCTAATTGGAAAGTTAAAAACTCTTGATCTTGATCAAAACACAGTCAGAACGTCTGCGTTCAATGCTGTGACCAACGCAAGTGAACCTTCTAACTTGTCTTGGGATGATGAATGTTGTTCCAATCATGTTGATTTTGATAAATCACTGATAACAGAAAAGATCAAAGAGTTTGTGAAAAGAAGTAAAAGATGTGATAAACGTCTCTCTCCAGTTAATGCTTCAGATGATTCAATACAAGAAAAATCTCTCCTGGGTGTCAACATCTTGGATGCATCTGATACGCGCAACGAACTTTCAGCTCTTGCAGCAGAATCCTCCACCTACTCAAATTATGATTCAGAACTAGAGTCCGACACAGAGATTTGTGAATTCTTGAATAAAAGTAGATAGATTCACCAAGAAAATCTTCAACTAAGAGCTTCGTTGAAGAAACTTGAATCATCGCTCCAGGTGAAAAATCTTGAGATAGATTGTCTTAATGATGAATTCACCAGAACCATGTCTCCAAAGGAAAAACAGATTAATACTCTTAAGAATGACCTACAAAGGTTATCCGGAAGTTCTGACAAAATCTCAGCAATGTTATTTGGTCAGAAGTCCTTTGGAAACACGAATGGTTTGGGGTTTAAAGGAAAAAATGTTAACACAAACAACTCTCTCGTTCCGACTAATGCTGGAACAGTGTACGTTGAATGTTGTGATAAACAGAAGGAAATTCAACAAAACAAAAGATCTTTATTGATTTGTTCGTATTGTGGGAATGCAAATCATGTTCAAAGTATGTGTTGGAGATTCAAGAGGAACAACAAAAGAATTGCCAAACTACAAGAGAACATGCACAGGTTGAATCTGGAAATGGATAATCAACAAGGCTTTTAAAAAAAAAATCCAGAAATTCCAGAGTCAAACGAGGTAAGAAATCTGTTTATGCAACATACCTTGATAAGCCAATATGTGGTAAAAGAAGTGAACATTTGGCTCACTTTGTCGCTGTCTAATACCAGTGACATCCGCATCCTCATCTTTAACTTGAGAAAATGAGGTTTGCATCAAGGTGGCTCAAATTCTGTATTTATCTTTTATTATTTTTGTTAAGAAAATATTCTCCTGATATTTTAGATAATGGATTATGAACCATGAAAGACTTGTTCAAAGTTCTTCTAGGGTTTGGTTGTCCATAAGTCTATTTATAGTCATTTGTAATCAAAGTCCTACATCTCTTTTCTCCTTGAAAGATACAGTTTCATGGCTCCTATAACTAGAAGTACCACAAAAAGGGATGCAGTTGAAGCAGTTAATGTGTAACTGTGTGAAGGGATATCTTCTTCAAGAATGAAAAAAGAGAGATGTACAAATGATGGAGAAGGTTCTTCCTCTAACTTCCTCTTGTCTGTTTGTCATCTTGATAATAACTTTAGAGGTATGGTGAAAGATTTCATCAGCAAAAGAAATGATTTAAAATCGCAAATTATTTCTTCTTTAGAAAAGATAACTCACTGTGAACAAATGTTGTCTCTAACAAAGAACACCTTGCGTGAGCTAAAAAGAGAACTTAGTGAGTTAACTGATATTTCTGAAGATTTAGAGGAATTGAACGATCCCATAATCGATGGTTTTTTTTTTTAATAATGAGAAGGAATTCTCAGTAGACGCTCTGAGAAAGCTCTACAATATCTAGGAAAACTTCTTATGAGAATTTATTCTTATGTTTTAAGAAGGATAACTAAGGTTTGGAATAGCCATTATTGTGATTACACATAGCTATGTCCAACGTTTTCATCTTCAATGTTTTTTGATTTATTTATTTAAATTCTAAAGTTGGTTTGGAAGATGATTTTGCAGTATTAATCTTTATGGTTTTATATATTGCAATTTGTTATGGGATATTTTTGTTTGCGTCCGTGAACTATGATTGTCCCATACATGGTCAAAAGTTAAGTATTTCATATGTCGATATGCATGTATTGATAAAAGAATGAATGAACTTTTGACAAACAAAAGATAAGCCTTTTATGTCATTATGCAAATATTGATGGAAGAAAGGATGAGCTTTTGTTTACAAAGATTAAGGCTATTATATGTCATTGTGCAAATAGTGATGAAAGATAGAATGAATCTTTGTTTATTCCGCAATATTGATCTTCCCTGATCCATATTTTTATGTATATACTGTGCGGCTCCGTAAGTTTTCTTATATGAGCATTTCCGATTAAATTAATCATGGGTTCTCTTGTGGTTAATTTAGTTGAGATTTTTGGATACAAATTCACATTTTTATGTGATTTTTTAATGTCCAAAGAAATCCTTCTTTTCTCGTGAAAGTAAGGTCGCTCTTGTTGTTCTTTCGGGAATGACAATTTATGGGGGAGAGTTCTTAATTGAACTTGTGCTTAATTGACAAATCTTTGTGGGGAGTGTGGATGTGGAATTTTATAGGGGTTATCTTGTATCTTTATAAACTCCTTGATGAATGCATTTAGTTTCGGCTATATAATTGCATCTAAAAAGTTTATATGTGCTTTCTTTTGGTCATGAAGTGTCTCTATGGAAATTTCATTAGGATCCCACTAGTTTTCGTTCCTTTGCCAATTTTATTGACAAAAGGGGGGAGAATTAATGTGTAGATCACACTACAAATACATATGATTTTCGGATCATTATGTAAGGGGGAGTGGTTTTCATGTGAGATGAAGTATTGAATAAGGGGGAGTGATAGATATCACCATAGTATTGCTGTCAAAGTTGTGATACAATTGAACTTTGATGCTGTGTAATGATACTATGACACCATTTAACAATGATTGAGAGCTTTTGTTTTCTCATTGTTATGGCTACGGATCTTCAACAACGATGATGCTGATTTGAATATCTTTGGAATCATTGGAGTACTTGAAGTGACTAAGATTTCGAGTAATGTTGAAGAACCAAGGAGATCATGCATGTGGAAGAGAAGCTGCAAAGTTTATTTATTTTGTATTCCATATGTATTGATAGTTTTGTCACTAAAATTGACAAAGGGGCAGATCGTTAGAGCACTGCTCGGTCGAACTCACAAGCGTTGCTATCTCAAGCTTGTTGTCAAGTTTGGTTGCCAAAACGTAGCTAAGTCTCGGACTAGGATAGAAAGTGTAGTCGAGCTATAGACTCCACGACGTTCATCATGCAAAGACGAAGAACTACTCAAGGAACTGGTAGATCTTCATCGACAAAAAGGTATGTGGAGACTTGAACTTATCTATCACTCAAAAGTTTATCTACTCTATCTCCTATCTTGAGACAAAAGTCGTATTGCTATATAGACTTCGATTATACACATTTGCTATTTCGAGCCGAGTTTAACTCGCTTATCTATTTCTCAAAATATGTGTTGGTAAGCTTTCGCTTTGGCCAAGTTCATCTTTAAAAGTGACGAAAGTTATGTTGATTATTTCAATATCTTGAAAATTGTTTTGATGAAATATAGTGTGTGAATAACCTCTATTTAACATCCTCTAAGAATGTTTCAATGGTTGAAATAAAGAGTTTAGAACATGTAACCATTGATCAAATTTTAGATAGTGGTAGTAAAAGGTTCGTTGAGACTTGTGAAAGCGATTGATTTTAGACTTATTTAAACTAAAAATAGAGAAAATTTAATTTCAAGATTGAAAATAACCAAGACACTAGATTCCACTATTACACATGAATGAATGATGGTAAAAATTCCAAAACTCTAATTATCTTTAAAATTTCTTATTTCTTAATTCACAAATAATCAGGCATATTCTCAAACATTAATTGTATTTCTTAAGCATAGATTATCTAAACAAAGTATAACCTATTTAATTGAATCACAACTAATTAAGAAAATAATGCAAACAATTAAAATTCTGCAAAGTAGTGATTGAGTGAATTATAAAATACAAATTAGAGAAAAATAGAATAGTTACCAATTATTCATGCATAAATAGCTTCCTCCGTGCCTTGGTTACGCGAGAATTAGCTCATCATCATGGAAACACGCTCAAAATTCATCTTTATTGCTCAAAAATGGTGTTCACAATAATGAAATGGGAGAAAAACAATAAAACCGGGTTTGTAACAGTTTTATTTGTTACAAACCGAGCTGTTACAGAGAACGATAAAAATGAAGTGTTTTTGTCACTATAGCAATACGACCCACAAACAATTGTCGTTGTCACTGTTGGAAAACGACGGTTCTGTGTGCGTCTTATGTTCTTCGTGTTCTTCACAGCAGCAGAAAATGGAGTTTTTCTGCCACTTGATTTCTCGACTCTCTGGTTCTTCCTAACTGCTCCCAACTCTTCCTATCCCTTCTCATCATCCCCAAAAGCGTATATATATCCATTTGGACCGAGAATAAATCATAATCTCGGAAATCAATCAAACATATTTTCTTTTACTCCCATGCAAGACACGGGATCATATCTCTGCTCGCTAAAATCTTCAACTGACACACTCTAAATTGACTGAAACACGTTCCAGAATGAGTTGACAACGTTGTAGACTCGTTCATTGCTCCAAGAATAGCCAGAAATCCCGAGAATCTCTCTCTGCATCCACGAACTCCCCTGTATTCGTCCCACCGTGATTATAGCCCAATTTCTTCGACCCTGATGGACTTACCAGTCCTATGTAAGTGTAACAGGACCAATATAACAGATTTTAGCGATTAAATCTCCCTAGAAAACTTCTAAATCCAATACAGCGGTCTCGGGTTTTCAAAGTTCCCTGTTTTGTCGTGTGTCCATATATAGCTTGATTATGTCGATTCCAAAGCTCATAACTTCTTTGGTTAGTTATAACAGGCCCGTAGTAATCGAAATCCATGAAAAAATCACCAAAAATCACGTCAAATCATGCCCTGAAAATCACGCAGCTCTGTTCTTCTTTTTCCCGCCTTTTTTCATTTACAAACGAAGAGGGTGAAGTGCCCCTTATCCTGCTACTTGGGTGCTGATAGTAATTTGGGTACCTCTTATCCAGTAGTGAGAGTCCGAATAACAAATGCCCCTTGGGTGCCTTTAGACAACTTTTCGAGCCAATTTTTCCGCAAGAGCTTATTCCCTAGAAAAGGCTTAAAACAACTTTATTAGAAATAAAATGAGTCCTAGATAATGTAGTTATGGGTGAAAATGCGTCACACTTACGTGCTTATCAAATTCCTCCACACTTACATTTTGCTAGTCCTCGAGCAAAACCTACAGACCCGCTCAACAGCTGGTCATTTGTGTAACACCAAGAGAGACCCGCTCAACAGCTGGTCATGTGAATCAAAAGAATAGACCCGCTCAACAGCTGGTCATTTGTGTAACATCAAGAGAGACCCGCTTAACAGCTGGTCATGTGAATCAAAAGAATAGACCCGCTCAACAGCTGGTCATTTGTGTAACATAGAGAGAGACCCGCTCAACAGCTGGTCATAAGAAAACAAAAATAATAGACCCGCTCCACAGCTGGTCATATCAATTTATTTTTTTTAGACCCGCTCAACAGCTGGTCATTTGTGTAACATAGAGAAAGACCCGCTCAATAGCTGGTCATATCAATATATATATATTTTTTTTTGATGACCCGCTCAACAGCTGGTCATAATATGATAAAGAAACTCCTACAAAAATAAACAAAAAATTAATCACTCCCCCACACTTAAATCTAACATTGTCCTCAATGTTTCTAATGAAAGAGTAGTACCAAACACGAGGAGAAGTTGGAAAGATAGTACCTGGGTGAAGAGAGAAATCAAAAACTAATATACAACATACAATGACCTCGAAGGTTAATCAAGGGTAAGCAGGGTCCTCCAGAGGGACCTCCTCAACATCACCTGTAGGAAAGGGCTCTAAAAAGGGTTTCAATCTCTGACCGTTAACCTTCGAAGAACTACTACTATCCGGTGTCTCGATCGTAACAGCTCCATGAGGAAAAATAGTACGGACCACAAAAGGACCGGTCAACCGAGAGCACAACTTCCCGGGGAATAGATGCAAACGAGTGTCATACAGAAGAACTTTTTGACCTGGAGAAAATGAATTTCGTAAAATATTCTTATTATGCACAAGTTTCATTTTGTTCTTATACTCCTTAGCACTATCGTATGCATCTCTACGAATCTCGTCCAACTCATTGAGCTGGAGCTTTCTGTGAGCTCCTGCCTTGTCAAGTGAAAAGTTTAGCTGCTTAATATCCCAATAGGATTTATGCTCTAACTCAACAGACAGGTGACATGCCTTGCCAAATACTAAACGATAAGGTGACATTCCAATGGGTGTCTTAAACGCAGTACGGTAAGCCCATAAGGCATCAGTAAGCCTCAATGACCAGTATTTCCTATTGGGATTAAATGTTTTCTCTAAAATACGCTTAATTTCCCTATTGGAGACCTCTACCTGACCACTAGTCTGTGGGTGATATGGGGTAGCTACTTTGTGGGTAATACCATACTGTTTCATTAACATAGCAAATGGTCTATTACAAAAGTGTGAACCTCCATCACTAATTATAGCTCGCGGCGTACCAAAACGTGTAAGTATATTATCTTTCAAAAACTGGACTACAACCCTATGGTCGTTGGTTTTACACGCAACCGCCTCAATCCACTTAGAGACATAGTCTACAGCAACAAGGATGTATAGGTTACCAAAAAAATTAGGAAACGGACCCATAAAGTCAATACCCCACACATCAAAGACCTCAATAACTAAAATAGGGTTCAAGGGCATCATGTTCCTACGGGAAATGGTTCCTAATTTCTGGCAACGTTCACAAGTAACACAGTAACTGTGGGAATCTTTAAACAACGAAGGCCAATAGAATCCATACTGCAATATCTTAGCAGCAGTCTTCTTAGCACTAAAGTGACCCCCACAAGCATGATCATGACAAAAGAAAATAATACTGGACTGATCAATCTCAGGTATACATCTCCTAATAATCTGGTCTGGACAATACTTAAACAAATAAGGATCATCCCAAAAGAAGTGTTTAACCTCAGCTAAAAATCTAGAACGATCTTGTTTACCCCAATGTTGGGGCATTCGACCAGTAACAAGATAGTTCACTATATTCGCATACCAAGGTAATTGGGTAACAAAGAACAGTTGTTCTATCTCTAACAGGAGGGGAATCATCAGGGGTATCCACAACAAGCCTAGACAAGTGGTCTGCTACTACATTTTCTGCACCTTTTTTGTCTCTAATGTCTAAGGAAAATTCCTGCACAATAGGATCCATCTAATCAATCTAGGTTTTGTATCCTTCTTGGAAAGAAGATATTTCAAAGCAGCACGATCAGTGAAGATTATGACCTTAGAACCTAAGAGATAGGGTCTAAACTTGTCTAAGGCGAACACAATGGCTAACAGTTCCTTCTCTGTAGTAGTATAGTTCAACTGGGCATCATTCAGAGTTTTGCTAGCATAGTAAATCACATGGAGTAATTTGTTTTCTCGCTGACCTAGCACAACACCAATAGCAAAATCTGAAGCATCACACATGATCTCAAAGGGTAGGTTCCAGTTGGGTGCTTGGACTATGGGGGCGGTAGTGAGTAAAGTCTTAAGCTTCTCAAAAGCCTCTAAACAAGCATCATCAAAGACAAACTTAACATCTTTTGCAATCAAATTGCAAAGAGGTCTAGAAATCAAGCTAAAATCCTTAATGAATCGACGATAAAAACCTGCATGCCCTAAGAATGACCTAATATATCTTACGGTTTTTGGGACCTGTAAAGTCTTAATAAGGTCAACTTTGGCTTTATCTACCTCTATACCCTTAAAAGATACGATATGCCCTAAAACAATTCCTGAACGAACCATGAAATGACATTTCTCCCAATTAAGCACTAAATTCTTCTCCTTACACCTAGTCAAAACTAATGACAAATGATGCAAGCACTCATCAAAAGACGAACCAAATACTGAAAAATCATCCATAAAAACCTCTAAGAACCATTCTACCATGTCAGAAAATATGCTCATCATACAACGCTGAAAATTTGCAGGGGCATTACAAAGCCCGAAAGGCATGCGTCTATACGCAAAGGTACCAAAGGGACAGGTAAAAGTAGTTTTTTCTTGGTATTCAGGGGCAATAACGATCTGATTATATCCGGAGTAGCCATCTAAGAAGCAGTAGTGACTATGTCCAGCTAATCTCTCTAGCATTTGGTCGATGAAAGGAAGGGGAAAATGGTCCTTCCTAATGACCTTGTTCAATTTCCTATAGTCAATACAAACACGCCAACCCGTGGTCACTCGGGTTGGGATTAACTCATTGTTCTCATTCTGGACTACAGTAATTCCGGATTTTTTGGGGACAACCTGAACAGGGCTGACCCACTTGCTGTCTGAAATAGGGTAGATAATGCCTGCATCTAACAACTTAAGAACCTCGGTTCGAACTACCTCTTTCATATTAGGGTTTAGTCGACGTTGCATTTCCCTATAAGGTTTGGTATCTTCCTCTAAATAAATCTGATGCATACAAACAGTAGGACTTATACCCTTAATGTCTGCTATGGTCCATCCTAAAGCTTCCTTATTGTTTTGAAGGATGGTTACTAGCCTACTTTCCTGATCACTATCCAAGTTGGATGCTACAATCACGGGTAAAGTTTCAGATGGGCCTAAAAACACATACTTCAAGGTATCTGGTAATGGTTTAAGGTCCAACTTAGGAGGCTCTCCTAACGAAAAAACTAGAGTAGACTCAGAAACTGGTAGTGGTTCGAACTTAGGTTTCCAAACATTACTAGTGTCCAACAAAGGGGTTGAATCTAACAAAGCATTCACCTCATTAATCACATTATCATCATCAAAATCAATCCCAAAGTGGGCTAGGCATTTCTCTAGTGGATCTTCTAACAAAGTGTTTGGTAATGACTCCTCGACTAATGTTCCTATCATGTTGACCTCTTCTGTGCTCGAGTCATCTAGTTCAGAGGGTAGCTTACTAATATGAAAAATATTCAGCTCAATAGTCATGTTACCAAAAGACAAATTCATAATACCGTTTCGACAGTTGATGATCGCATTGGATGTAGCTAAAAACGGGCGACCTAGAATTACCGGTATCTAGTTCTCTGGGTCAGGGACATGTAGGGTATCTAGGATAACAAAATCCACTGGATAAATAAACTTGTCGACCTTAATAAGAACATCCTCGATCACACCACGAGGAATTTTTACGGACCTATCAGCTAACTGAAGTGTTATCTGGTTAGGTTTTATCTCACCAAGTCCTAGCTTAAGGTACACATGGTATGGGAGTAAGTTCACACTAGCTCCTAAGTCAAGCAGCGCTTTCTCAACATGGTATTTCCCTATTGTACATGCAATGGTAGGGGAACCTGGGTCTTTATACTTAGGAGTAGTAGTATTCTGAGTAATAGAACTCACATGACTAGCTAGGAAGGCTTTCTTATGGACACTGAGCTTACGCTTTCGCGTACACAAGTCCTTAAGGAACTTGGCATAAGGAGGAATCTGCCTAATTGTATCTAATAATGGAAGGTTGATAGTTACCTGCTTAAAAACCTCCAAAATATCATTAAAAGTGGACTCCTTCTTAGTTGGTACCAGCAATTGTGGGAATCGGGCTCTGGGAACAAAGTTTGGCTTATCAGGGGCCTCATCAGTCTCCTAAGAGGTTCCATCAATCTCTTCAGCTTCTGATTCAGAAGGGTGAACTACAACAGGTTCACTATCAGGCATGGCAACCTTATTGTCTATTTCTCTACCACTCCTAAGGGTTTTGATTGCATTCACATGATCAGATGATCTTCCTCCTATTTCATGAACTCCTCTAGGATTAGGTTGAGTCTGACTAGGAAAACTCCCATTATCTCTCTCACTTAGAATCTTAGCCATTTGACCAACTTGAAGTTCAAACTTAGCAAGAGTCTTGGCATTATGTTGAAAATTCTGCTTGGTTTCCTCTTGAAATCTAGCCTGGTTCTTTAGTAATACTTCTTGGGTCTTTACGAACATGTCCTGGCTCTTTTGTAATAAACTAAGAGATTCCTCTAAGCTAGTTATTCTATTCTCATAAGGGTTCTGGAACTGGGCTTGACCTGAAGGGTTCTTATTATAACCAAAACCTGGGGGAGGCTGAGAATTACTAGACTGGCCTTGACTCTGTCCTTTAGACCAAGAGAAATTAGGATGGTTTCTCCAACCAGGGTTGTAGGTCTCTGAGTAGGGGTCAAACTTCTGACGGTATTCAAATCTAGCATTGTTATAGACAGCATGGGCTTGCTCTTCACTAACCTGACCTTCCCAAAACGATTTATTGGGTTCTATTCCACAACTAGAGACTTGAGAGGCTCTAATCCTATTATCAGGTTCAACAAAAGACCTATGTTTAGACTGGTTTAATTCCAAAGCTTCTAACCTTCTAGACAAAGCAGTAAACTTAGCATCAGACCCAAATCCTATATCAACCACATTGGTGCTACTTCTATTGATCAAGAGTCTTTTAGGGGGTTCAACACAAGACTCCCACTGTTGGGATTTTTCAGCGACATCTTCTAAGAAGGAAAACACATCATTAGCATTTTTACTAGTGAACTCACCAGCGCACAAAGACTCGACCGTGGCTTTGGTCGAATAGTCTAAACCATCATAAAGAATCTTTACTAGTTTCATTTTGTCAAACCCATGGTGAGGACATTGGGATAAGAGATCATTGAATCTCTCTAAAAACCTATAAAGAGATTCTCCCTCTTGTTGAACACTAGTACTAATTTTCTTCCTAAAAGCTGCAGTTTTATGTTTAGGATAGAATTTAAAATAGAAGGCATCAATAAGTTCCTGCCATGTTTTTATGGATTCATATGGTAGGTTGTTCAACCAGGTCTTGGCTTTATCTCTCAAGGAAAAGGGGAACATCCTAAGTTTCAAGACTTCTTCACTAAGGTCTTTAATATTAAATGTTCCACAAATTTCTTCAAAGTCCCTAATGTGAAAGTAAGGGTTTTAATCATCTTTTCCTAAGAATATAGGGATCATCTGAAGAATACTAGGTTTCAACTCATAACTAGCCGTAGAGGCTGGTAACTTAATGCACGATGGTCGGTTGGTCCTAGTTGGGTACATGTACTCCTTCAAAGTTGTCATTGTTGGCACTGTAAAAATCCTAGGGGTGAATTCCTCACTAAGACTTAAATTCTCAAAATTGAAGTTTCCCAAAACAGGGCTCTCCAAAGAAGAGTCTTCGAGCTCCCCGTCTACAAAAGAAAAACCTCTAGGCTCGTCACTAATCAAACGGCCAAAAGTGTCTCTTTTCCAAGCACGCTCACTAATGGACTTGAGCGATTTTGGCATACACTAAAAAAATAATAATAATAATAAAAAAAAAAAATCCTAAGGAAGGGAGGTTCTAAGCAAACACACAATAGGCTGACTCCACAAAAGCAAACCTAAATATTTCTAGCAAACAACAAGCATGATGGCTCCACTTAGATTGTTTCTAGACAAGCTTTTACTCTTTCGAAAGGGAATTCGTTACAATCTAAGCAAACCTCTCTGGATCGATCCGAATAAAGTGAGTCGAAGAGAAGTAGGGGAAGCTCAGAGGAGATTTGATACCCCCACCTCTTTGGCAACGCTTCCCTGGGTTACAAGGCGGCTCTAATCGACTTACAGTAATCTTCCTGAACTTCAAAGTATGCTTAAAAGAGCAACCAATATTTTTCGAACGACTTTCCTATTAAGCTCGTTACCCTATAGATCTCATTCTAGTCAATATTTTAAGCTTGGGTTCGTGTTTGGTATTGTTTTCCTAAGGCGGGCAAGAAGAGAACGGTGATGAAATCCGAACCCTTATCTTGTATGGCCAGTCCTTGCCTTTTACTAGGAAATTAAAATTCGTATTCAGTCCTCAACATATATTCACCTTAAGGCAGACAGTAAACCCGCTGACAGGGCATTCGCGGGTGTTTCGAAAAACTTACCTCCCGTACCAGACGGGCGAAGAACCGCTGAAGTCGACTCGGGCCACGACTCCTATGTCATGTACGAACCCGAGGGGCCGAGACGATATCGTAATCGTCGTCCTTCTCTGCAAACGGTTTAATATTTCAAACTACCCTTCTGTAGGGTTTAAAAATAAAAGAATAATGTCCCAAAGTCCACAGTCCAAAGTCCAAAAATAAAGTGCAAAAGAAAAGAAAAAAAAAATTACAAAAATAAAAGATATCCTAATACAATTTCTAAAAAGAAAATCTAAAGAAATAAAAACTAAAATAAAAATAAAATCTAAAAACCTAATAAAAATAAATAAATAAAATTCTTTGTCTTTCTTTTCCTTTTCTTTTAGCTTTTATCTTTGGCTCCTAATCTCTTAGTCACCAAAGTCTTTGGCTTAAATTCTTTTCGGTCCAAACTCCAAACCTGTAGCACAAAGAAATATACCCAAAGAAACGTAAAATAGAACAAAGAGAAAATAATAAAAAAAATAAAAAAAATCTAAAAACTCTAACTTAAAAACAAGTCCGCGTCGGCGGCGCCAAAAATTGATGTGATTTCAACTTTGTTGTAGTAAAAGGTTCGTTGAGACTTGTGAAAGCAATTGATTTTAGACTTATTTAAACTAAAAATAGAGAAAGTTTAATTCCAAATTTGATTTCAAGATTGAAAATAACCAAGACACTAGATTCCACTATTACACATGAATGAATGATGGCAAAAATTCCAAAACTCTAATTATCTTTTAAATCTCTTATTTCTTAATTCACAAATAATCAGGCATATTCCCAAACATTAATTGTATTCCCTAAGCCTAGATTATCTAAACAAAGTATAACCTATCTAATTGAATCACAACTAATTAAGAAAATAATGCAAACAATTAAAATTCTACAAAGTAGTGATTGAGTGAATTATAAAATACAAATTAGAGAAAAATAGAATAGTTACCAATTATTCATGCATAAATAGCTTCCTCCGTGCCTTGGTTACGCGAGAATTAGCTCATCATCATGGAAACACGCTTAAAATTAATCTTTATTGCTCAAAAATGGTGTTCACAATAATGAAATGGGAGAAAAACAATAAAACCGGGTTTGTAACACTTTTATTTGTTACAAACCGAGCTGTTACAGAGAACGATAAAAATGAAGCGTTGTTATCACTGTAGCAATACGACCCACAAACAATTGTCGTTGTCACTGTTAAAACGACGGTTCTGCGTGCGTCTTATGTTCTTCGTGTTCTTCACAGCAGCAGAAAATGGAGTTTTTCTTCCACTTGATTTCTCGACTCTCTGGTTCTTCCTAACTGCTCCCAACTCTTCCTATCCCTTCTCAACATCCCCAAAAGCGTATATATACCCATTTGGACCGAGAATAAATCATAATCTCGGAAATCAATCAAACATATTTTCTTTTACTCCCATGCAAGATACGGGATCATAGCTCTGCTCGCTAAAATCTTCAACTGACACACTCCAAATTGACTGAAAAACGTTCCAGAATGAGTAGACAACGTTGTAGACTCGTTCATTGCTCCAAGAATAGCCAGAAATCCCGAGAATCTCTCTCTGCATACACGAACTTCCCTGTATTCGTCCCACCGTGATTATATCCCAATTTCTTCGAATATGAAGGACTTACCAGTCCTGTGTGAGTGTAACAGGCTGGAATAAGTCGATTGGAATGATTGAATCTCGCCACAGCTCCTCAAAATTCAAAACAGAAAACTCCGCAGGTGAACAAAATTTGAACCTGCATTTTCCCGCCATTTTTTTTTAAACCGTGAAGAAGAAGGGTGTCCCCCTAACCAAGCCGGGGGTGCGAATAGCAGGTGCCCAACTGAGGTGCCCCTTATCCAAACTTAGAGTCCGAATAACAAATATCCTCCAGGGGTGCTCCGCATAATTTTTCGAGCCGATTTTTCCAAAAATGTTTATTTCCCAAAAATACTTACAAACACATAAAACACCATAATAAGTACAAAAATGGGTACTAACAATATACACGATAAAGATGAAAACAGACACATAAATGCGTCTATCAGTATACAAAATGGATGAACGAGACTGGATAAGTGGCGGAAGTTCACGTCCGTGAATTTCTGCTGATGTTGGATTTCAAAAACCAACTCATTCAGTTACCTAAGTGCGCGTACTGGCGGAAAGTTCACGTCCGTGAATTTCTGCTGAGTTTGAAAACCAAACAAACTCAAAACCGGTTACTTAAGTATGCGTACTTAAGTGGTTACTTTCTAAAATCGGTAGTGTACATGAACTTAAACATTTATTAATAAGGAATGCAATCTTTGCAAACCATGGCTATAATGTTCATGTATTGATTCGAGTGAATCAAACCGATTTTGCTTCAATTGTGTTCTTGTATAATTCTATGAGAATATAGCAATTGAACAACTCTTTAACTAGTTTCATTTGAGTCATTTGAACTAGTTATGGTTAAGATGAATAAGGTTGATATGAGAGTAATCATATGGCTAACCTCGGTTAACTATTTGTGAACCAACATGGTGTACACGTTTGGGTACGGTTACATAAACCTAAATGAGGGTACATTTCATTTGTGTGTAACAAGCTAAGTTCGATCTAATGGTTGAAAGATATTAGCTTGGTTGAATCAGGTTTTTCATCTCACGGTGATTATTGAATGCTTTATTACCAAGGTAACTTGGATTGCAAACCCTAATTTGAAAACTATATAAAGGAGAACTCTAACAACTGGGAAACCTATTCCCCACACCTCCTGTGTGTTACTAGTTGCATAACTAGAGTCGATTCTCCTTTAACCTTAGGTTTATTCTCGAGAACCTGTAGGTTAACGACTTGAAGACTTCATTAGGATTGTGAAGCCAGATCCAACTATTTTCTTTGTAGTTGCGTGTTCTGATCTTGCTGTTTCTATCGTATTGAGTTCAATTGAAATAATTGACTCGAGATTTAATATCGCTGATATGCAAGATAAAAGTAGTCACAAACATCTTCGTCTCATCGTTTGTGATTCCACGATAACTTGTTTCGCTAGTCGATTAAGTTTATTGTGAGGTGATTGATAATACTAGGATGTTCTTCGGGAATATAAGTCCGGTTTATCGATTGGTTCCTGTTCACCTTGATTTATCAAAAGACGGAACAAAAACTCTTGGGTATTTCTGTGGGAGACAGATTTATTCAATCCTATAGACTTTTCTGTATGATACAGATTTGTTTATCAAGTCTTCAACTTTGGGTCGTAGCAACTCTTAGTTGCGGGTGAGATCAGCTAAGGGAATCAAGTGCGTAGTATCCTACTGGGATCAGAGACGTAAGGAGCGAAACTGTACCTTGAATCAGTGTGAGATTGATTAGGGTTCAACTACAGTCCAGTCCGAAGTTAATTTGTAGTAGGTTAGTGTCTGTAGCGACTTAATACAGTGTGGTGTTCAAACTGGACTAGGTCCCGGGGTTTTTCTGCATTTGCGGTTTCCTCGTTAACAAAATTCTGGTGTATGTGTTATTTCTTTTCCGCATTATATTTTGTTATATAATTAAAATATCACAGGTTGTGCGTTAAGATCAATCAATTAGAATATCCAACCTTTGGTTGTTGATTTACATTGATTGACACTTGAACATTGGTCTTTGGTACCGTTCAAGTAACTTCTCTTATATTCAATCGGGCTCGCAGATTTCTATTGGCTGATTGCGGATTGAATTAAGAGTTTGAGATACTAAACTCTTTGATATACTTTATTCTAGATTGAGTCTGACTGACTAGTTGATTCTCTAGAAAGTGTATTGGAGTAAGTCCTCTCAGATTGCCAAACGAATTGTTGGGTGTGGTTGTTAGATCCCCGCATTTTCAGGATGGTCAAGGACTAGATTAGGAAATCTAGTTGGTTTGGGAAACCAATTACTAGTGTCCTAAGTATAGCAACTTAAGAGGTTTGTCTCTTAGAGTTATGTTAGGAAACCCTATACTTATAGGAAAGTAATCCTTGTTAAGGAATGTGTCTAGTCCTATTGATGTGTATAAATATCCATAGAGAGAACTAGAGAAAACACACCAGAATTAACAAAAGTTCTCTTCTTCTCTTCATAGGCTTTGTATATTCCAACCTATACGGTGATATATAAAATTGCTTATTCCTTCCCGAGGATTTAACCTCGTTAAATACTTGTTATTTTTGTGTGTGTGATTGTGTTCTTGGTGATATTGAGGTACCGCTGTAACAGTGTAAACCTAACGCTTCCGCAGGCTTTGGCGCAACAATTGGTATCAGAGCGATCCAATTGTCCCAACATGAGCTTCATCCACTTTTGCAGGTGCTGGTATTGGAGGTGTTTTTAGAGATGATACGAGCAAGTTCTTATCCTGTTATGCCTCGCATATTTATAAAAATAGCAACAACGTTGCAGAGATCTGGGCGATTAGACAAGGTTTAATGTTGGCTAAGAAGTTGGGTTTTTCGTCTGCAGAAGTTGAAAATGACTTAAGATATGCAGTTCAGCTATGCACGCAATCATGCGAATGTCCTTGGTATCTAAGGCGTTTGGTTGAAGATATAAAATGTTTATCCCAGTTTTTTACCAATATTATATTTACTTATCAGTATCGTGAAGCTAATTATGTGGCTGATATTTTGTCAAAAAAAAGCTGTTAAATGTATTATGAATGAAGTTTGGGTTTCTACACCCCCATACTTTATCACAGCTGCTCTAAAATCTGATAGTCAGGGGAGGGCCTTACCCCGTTTTGTTGGGCCCTAGTTTTTTGCTATAATATAGCCATCTACAAGGAAAAAAAAAAGAATCTGTTGTATAAAAAAACCCGTTTGTTATTAAAAATTATGGGTCCTGTTAACTTATATACCGGGGCATATGTTAAGGTTGATTAAAAAAATATTTTTTTGCATTGGTCTTTACAAATCTATTGGAATAATTAATGGTGGGTTAGGATGTAGAATTTTAAAGGTGGAATTTATGGGTCCAGGGGATTTGGTAGAATTATGTTTCCCTCGGTACGTTTGGTTGCCCGAATCCTTGGAATCACGTTTTCTACGGGATTCATTTTTCCGGCAAATCCTTCATATGGAGTCCGACCCCTCCCCCCTAAGATTTGCTGGAAACTTATCAAGAATTTATGGACCCACTTTTTTCTAACTTTAAATCTCATATATATACAATTTTAAGATTTGGGGGTAATGTCAAACGGTACAAAGACTTTAAAACAAGAAAACTCATCCTAGGAATTTTAATTAAGTTAACAAACACTCAAGCAATATATATGAACCCAGAATTTATAATCCCATAAGATTATCAATTCCTGGAAACGGTGAATTCTGCAAACAAACCCACCATAAATCTTCTTGGAAATATGTAACGACCATTTCTACGAGGGTTCATTTCCATTTTTTCCCTTATTAAATTAAATTGTTTATATAAAAGTCCACACACATTAATTTTACGGGGAATTTTTTTTCTAGCCCAATTCATTTTTTTCTTATATCTAAAACCCATCATTAAGATTTCATATCTAGAAAACCCATAATTATCAATATTGGGATATGATTACAAAAATAACCTTACACTTAAATAGAGAAATTAATTTTTTGTTTGTCAACAACTCCCTAAAATACTCCCATTAACGTGTGTGAAATAACTTCTTCTACCTATATCTCCCTACAAGAACTCATGTTTTGCTTCCTCCTAAAAAATTGCCTATAATAAAAAGAAATTCAATTATCACAATAATTGCATGCATATACGGTGAAAGTTTAAGATTTCTTCACAAGAAATTAATTGGTGAAAATACAATTTTCACCCGGAAAAAATGTAAAAACTAGAACTTTCCCATGAAGTGTGTTGAGTGAAAACATGACTTTTCACTTAAAAAACGGAAAAAACGAACTTTCACCCATTATCAAGGATGAAAACACATTTTTTCACACCAAAAAACGTGAAAGATAAACTTTTCATCCAAAACATAAGTGAAAAAAACAAATTTTTACATGAGTAGGAGAATTAGGTAAAAATGAAATAAAAAGCTTAAAGCGATTAATATAGGCTGAAGGAAACAGAAAAGAGCTTATACGGATAGAGTGTCTTTTCTCGCAGAATGCATCCCACACTGTTTTCTTTCCCTTACCAAAGTTTTATTGTTTCTCACCTGATTTTGATTTTCATCAAGCACTCGAACCATTATGCACTGTAACAATTCATACTAGACACAATGACAAGTTTGATAAACATGTGTGTTGGGTTGCGTCACCTAAACCCATTTACACATGTTTAACGTGAATCATCAACAAAACACCATCATCTCGGATATCTTAATTTACCATGGCATGTGCTTTATTTTTGCATCAATTTCTAGTGACTAACTTAGGTTATGATGGTGGAGAACAAAATAAGAAAACAAGATAGTGTGTAAGATATTGAGAGAGAAAGAATAAGACGTGGAACCACTTAGAGAGAGAGAGTGAAACGTGAATTTAAGTTCGCAAATTTATGGGATCTTAACTACCCGGCGGAAATGATGGTAATTTTCGTTACAAAATTGTTAAAAGAAAACAACACGATAAAGGGTATTCTAGCCATGACAAAAATATGAAAATAAAAAATCAATTCAAAACTTACTATTTTATGTTGATAAATTTACATATTGGGTTATAGATATAAACCATTTTAATGGTGGATTTTTAGAAGAGAGAACTCATTCTTGGGTTCTCTCGAAATTTCCATTGACTTTTTATTTACACCCAAAATAAAACCACAATACAACCAAATAAAAAAACCCCTAGATAATCATCTCGGTATCCACCGACCAGGGGCGGAGCCAAGGGTTGACTAACCCTGGCTCTAGCCCCCCTTAAAATCAGTAAAACTATAAAAATACCCTTAGTTTTACCAAGTATTTTGGATTTGGTCCACGTAAATGTTATCTTTAGTCCACAAATGTCCAAACATTTTTACTTTAGTCCCCTCATTATTAAACTCTGGCTCCGCCACTGCCACCGACCACCACCGTTTCATCTACATGATTCATCACCACATTTGGTGAATAAGGGAAGGAGACAGTTGATGGTGTTATGTAGGATAGACATTAAAAATAGTGGACGCGGGACTAGGCCATCATATTAAATTAGTTGGAGAGCATGTTGCGTGACTGATTTACACTATCAGTTGGATCATCCGCTAGTTTTGTCGCTAGGTTGAATTGGTAGTATATGCAACTATTTTTTGGGTTAATTGAATTTCACCCGTTGTACAAAGTTAACTGCGTGATCTGAAATTTAATATGTTTTGGTGGATACCTATGTACTCAGAGTGCAATTGATGATGACACTAGGGTTCAGACCCTAAACTTTTCATAATGAAATCTTCTAAGATAATGGTTTACCAATTAGTCGCCCATTAATTTATTTAGTTTTTTGGTTGAATAGCCCTTGGATTTGAATTCCTGGATATAGAAGACGGGCAAAATATGACTAATGTTCTAATATGCTAAAGTCTAAATATACTGTTTAAATATCCAAAACTGGTTATTTAACCCAAGAATTTGTTTTCTAACAAGTTTAACTGACTACACTACCCTTTTTCTTTCTTCTTCGTTACCACGACGTCCACAGTAACCACCGCCGACACACAACCACACATGTAATCATCCACCTCCGTCACTAACACAACTTCACCAACTGATGGTGTGAAAGTTCTTTTCCTAAGCAGCAAATTCGATCCTAGTTGTTGGATGTTTAAAACCAAAAAAAAATGATCAAAATCGTCTGAAACAGAACCAAATTTGATGGCGGTGTCAATTTAGTGATATTGCATTCGTTAAGTGGACCTAACTAATTGATGAAAAATTGAGTACACTGATAGAACTTTTGAGTTGAAGCCAAAGCCATTGATTTGCTACAACCAATTTTTTTTATATATATACAAAAAGAGATTTCCTTATTAAATTGCTACTGCCAATGTTCACCGTGGTGGTCAGTCGATAGTCTAATAAGAAGGATTGGAAGTCATCAAATTGAAGAAGACGAAAAAGAGAAAAATGTGAGATTTTGGTCTGGTTATTGTGTTTCCATTGTCGTTCTTCCGTCTATTGGTTACTCCAGTTCACCAACTAATACTATTTTAATTATAGTGGATCATAAATTGTTGAACGAAGGAAGGAATCAAGGCTTAGAAATCGTGAGCCATAAGAGAGTTCCATGACATGAGCAGGGAAGGAGTTGATTTGTCATATTTTGCAGGGGAGGAGTTGATTTGTGTTGGCTCCAATATGCAACCAGTACTTGGCCATACTTAGTTTGCTAGACACACATCAACTGTTCGACAGAAGTACCCAACCAATCTTCCATAGTTTTATGCAATCGTGAGCCATGGTTCAACGGGGTTTTCAACGGGTCAGAAGAGAATTCAGTGATAAGAGAGACACTGCAAAATTAATAGAAATGAATGGTATGTTCTAGTATTTCTTTGTTAGTTAACTTGAAAGTGTGATTTTATATCAAATGTTGATCTACGAAATACACAAGATGCACCCGAGTGCATAATGTATATTCTGACAGAAATTTTTTTTTTTTGGATAGGTTGCATCCGAGTGCATAATGTATATTTCTATAGAAACAGATTTTGGGCAGGTTGTACCTAGGTGCATAATGTATATTCTGACATAAAAATAGATTTTGGTCTGGTCGCACCCGAATGCTTAATGTATATTTTTGCCCTGGTTTCACCCGAGTGCATAATGTATATATATATAATTATATTTTTTTTTATATTTTGTTGTTTTTTTTATTTTTCTACTTTAATACTTGTTTTGGTTGATGTTTTAATGCTGAATCTGATGATAATGATAGTGGACTTATTGCTCAAGATCATGAGCTACTGATTTTGATCATGTATAATATATTGCAAGTGATTTTTAGGATGAACCTATATTTATCCACGAAATACACAAGATGCACCTGAGTGCATAATGCATATTGATAAAAGAAATAAGTTTTAGACCAGGTTGCATCTGGGTGCATCATGCATATTTTTTTGATTCTTATAGAAAAAATGTTTTGGCCAGTTGCACCTGGGTGCATAATGCATTTTCTTATAGAAAATAAATTTTGGCCAGGTTGCACCTGGGTGCATAATGGTATTTTTATATGAAATAAATTTTAGCCAAGTTGCACCTGAGTGCATAATGTATACTCGGCTTGGGTTATAATAATTATTTTTTTTTCGAATTTCATATCAATAATGGATCTTGTTTTAAAGAGATTTTCGAGCCCTTTCCGAAAATATAAATTTTATTAAAATCCGACTAATATTTTGGAAGTTAAAAGTTTTCTCGCAAATAATTTTAAATTGGAAAGAGATAATAAATAGGAGAGAAAAAAGTTTATTATAAAGAATAAAGTTTAAAAGAAAAGGTATATATGACTAAATTTTATTGTGTCTTTTTCACCTAGACACATAGTTTGCTTGTCTATTACTCCTGTACTTTATGGGTTTTGGTCATATGACCCATTTTCCGTTTATTTATTTAAATCTCACACAAATTAAATGATTAAAAAACAAAAAAGATAGGTATATGATGATCATTAATTGAAGTAATCCAGAGTTTTGATAGTTTTCTGTTTTGTTTAATAAAAAAGAAGGTTTTAACGAAGAAGAAGACAACCATAAATGGTAATAATTATGGCCATAATCAATTTGACTTTTATTAGTGGTATATAGGAAAAACTAGAATTAGAAAGTAAATTTATTTTATAAATTTTAGATGGGAAATAGGAGAAATGGGGATGAGAAATATATAAAACCTTATCAAAAATCATTAGAAAATTCCAAGAAATCATTTACAATGAATTTTTGCCATAACATACTGATTTCTTCAATTGGAACTTGTTTAGGTCCTGGCAGCCAAGGCTTTTATGCCGTGGAGTCAGACGAAATTTATGTCCGACATTCACAAATTTAAAAAAATTCTAAAACCATTTTTAACCTGTATTCCAAGATACATGATAAGGATGATTATTATATAATTTAGTTGCATTTCGAAGTTGTATTTTTTCTTTCTTGATATTTGAAGTTTCTTGGAAATCTAATTTTGTTGTTTCTAGAAACTATTATTCAACATTTGCCCTTATATTCATGGAAATCTAATTTTATTGTTTCTAGAAACTATTATTCAATATTTGTTCTTATAAAATTCCATACATGCATTATTTTAATACATGGGTCACAGTCTAGCATTATACTTATGCACCATAGTATTATACCATCCAAAATGGTCTAAATCAACAATCTAAAAACTCAATACCATCCCTGACTCTAGAATAAAAGTAACATTGGTGGAGCTTACCCTCTCACCTATTGGTTGGTGAGCGTAACCGCGCGCTCTCATTGGCTCGGAGAAAAGCCATTCGTATTCGTCAGATGAAATTTCGTGAGATATGGTGCGTTGATCTGACAATGTGTGGTGTAGATTGGGTGGGTGGTTGGGACACACACGACGGACGGCCCTCATTATTTAGAAAATTGTTATATTAATTTCATGTATTTACTGTGAAAATCCAGAAGATAAATAAAACTACTATATTAATTTCGGACATTTATAATTAAAAATAAATAAAATCAATTCAACATATTTATAAAATAAAATAATAAGATATATATTTTTTGAATCTTTTATAATTTCGTGTATTTATTATAAAAAATCCAGAAAATAAAAAAAACTACTATATTAATTTCGTACATTTATGACTAAAAAATAAATAATCAATTCAACATATTTATGGAAAAACGGATACCTAGCTCAGCTGGTCATCCCCGTTCTCCAAAGTTTCATGCATTCCAGGAGGTCTCAGGTTCGAGCCTCCAATGGCGTAATATTGCAGAAATTAACATGGAAGGTAGAGTTAGTTTGCCCCCCTTGTGATACAATCTCATCCCCCCATCCGCTTCGGCTCCCTTGGCTAGGTTACCCATGAGGCTCGCTGGTAGGCTAGCACAACAACCTGTTCAATTAATGTAGTATGTTGTTGGAGCTTAGCTTGTTAGGCTTCCAACTAGTTAATGTAATACTCTTTATCCAATACTAATAAAAATAATAATTTATGGAATAAAATAATAAAATTTATATTTTTTGATTCTTTTATAAGGAAAAGAGAAAACTACTATATTAATTTCGGACATTTATGATTAAAATAAAAAAAAAATCAATTCAGCATATTTATGGAATAAAATAATACGATTTATATTTTTTGAATCTTTTATAAGGAAAAAAATCTATAAATGACAAAGAGAACTACTATATTAATTTCGGAAATTTATGATTAAAAAAAAAAAAAATATTCAGCATATTTATGGAATAAAATAATAAGATTTATATTTTTTGAATCTTTCATAATTTTATGTATTTATTATAAAAAAATCCAGAAAATAATAAAAAAAGCTAATGTATTAATTTTGTACATTCATGACTGAAATCAAAAGAAAATCAATTCAACATATTTATGGAATAAAATAATACGATTTATATTTTTTGAAGGAAGAAAATCTAGAAATGACAAAGAGAACTACTATATTAATTTCGGAAATTTATGATTAAAATAAAATAAAAATATTCAGCATATTTATGGAAAACAAAATATAGTATAATAAACTCAAACAAAGCTTTTTGTTGGCAACCTAGCAACAAGCTGGGCACCAACACCTTTTTGAATAGCAATGCCTAATCTATGAAAAATAAAGCTACCAAAACCATTACTAGCGTCGTTACTAGCTAAACAATTTTTCAGAAGCTTAAAAAAACACAAAGTATCCTCACCAAGTTCCCGTAAGTTAGAGAAAGCTAGGACTCCCAAACCATGGCCGTGTGAAACACACTTGTCCAAGTATTTAGTGTGTTTAAGTGAAACCGCACTAGATATAGCTTTTCCCGGGACGAATGAGCGAATTCCTTCCCCAGCAAAGGGCGAGACACCTGTGACATCCATACAAACATCTTGTCCATTTTCCCAGTTGAGCACAAGAATATCAGCAGGTTTCAAATCTGTGTTTATGGAATAAAATAATAAGATTTGTATTTTTTGAATCTTTCATAATTTCATGTATTTATTATAAAAAATCCTGAAAATAAAAAAAACTACTATATTAATTTCGTACATTTATGATTGAAATCAAAAGAAAATCAATTCAACATATTTATGGAATAAAATAATAAGATTTATATTTTTTTGGTAAAAGCTGAAACGGCCAAAAATTGCTATATTAATTTCATTTACCAAAATAAATGAATAAAAGATTTTTTTTAGTAACGACTTAATAATCAAGCCGGTTTTATTTGTTAGTGTTTTTTTTTTGTCAATTCTCTGCTTATATAATGTAGTGCACTAGCCTAAGATATAGAAAGTCGAGATATTTGTAAATATTATATCCAAAATAAAATCATATTACTAATAGATTCGGTATCTCTATATAAAGCTTTTAAACAAAAAATAAATCCATTTTTTGGACACCGCCCTCTTCAGCTTTGATTTCTAGGATTATTTTTTTTAAATTTATGTTTTCTTACATTCCTCTGTTGTTTGTTTTGCAGGTAGCCATATAAATATTGTTGCAAAATTAATGTCATAACTCTTTTTTTTTTGCAGGGCTTATTGATCCATAAAACGATTGTTGCTTCACCTATTTGCTATAGGTTTGTCCAATTTTATTATTTACCTTGGTCATATGATTGTTTTTTATTTTCTCTTTTAATATGTTTTGTTGTTGGCTACTAATTAATTTTATGAATTTTATACGTGATTACGTAAATCGGCTTTCCTAACGTGCATATGGTTCTATTTTTTTTGATCTATTTTTGTTGTATTCAATTGGCATTGATGATGGTTGCAGCAATGCGATTGCATGAGTGCTGATATGAAGAAAATCCCGAAGAATACCCGAAAAAAGATGATATAACTTCTACAAATGATGATGCCAAGATATCTTCGATTTCACGTTGCTTTTTTTCGTGCTTGGGTTTTGCGTTCTTCTTCTCCTATATTAATCAGGAATGTTTTTCATTGTTTGTACATCTCTGATATGTATTTTTTTCAAGTTTTCTCCCATCCCTAATTTTTCGTATTAGTTTCTTATATGATTTTCATTATTATATTGAAACACTTCTTTGTTATATTTTGCAGGAAACTGTTTCTTAGCGACAACTAATTTAAGTTTCTTCTAATTACTGCTCCATACTGATTAAACTTTTTTTGGGATTTTGTAGGTGAGGATTTCTTAACATTAGCAGGTTTAGGTTATGTAGATACTACTCTGTCCTTTAAGCTTCATGTGGAGGTATTATTTAAGTGATTGATTTGTGAAATACAAGCTTCGTGCTAATGATGCTTAAGCATTGTAATATAACATCATGGGAAAGAAAAAAGCCCACATTAATATTTGGTTCTGATATAGGTTAGTTTTTTTTTTACTTTTACTTAGTGGATTGGTTAGTTTATAGAGATCGATTTGATCTTTGGAGAATTTTTTTTGTGAAATTTTGAGTTAGTTTAAAGATCCTGTAATTCATATGTTCATTGGTAGTTATTTCAAGCTCATGTTACTTTATTGAATGAGGTCTAGCGAGAATATGGTCAATGTTGTTTGTGTTTGAGTTATAACCTCTTACTGGAGTTCAAGTGTTTGTTAAAAGTGGCCTGGCCACGGTTTCCAAACTGTAACTTCTAGTTTGCAAAGTAGATATCAAAAACTTAGGGTTCTGTGGTACTGAGTGTGTGTTTGTCATTTCTAATTTATTGTTGACCTATTCGAGGGTTCTGTGGTACTGAGTGTGTGTTTGTCATTTCTGTTTTCTTCCAGTGCAAGCACCAATTAGTTGCATAACTTGCTGTATTAGGAGGAGCTTGTGTGGAAGTCAAGGTGTCTGATGAGGAGCTAACACTTCTTCTTTCCAAACTCTGATAACTATAGATAGTTAAGCTACAATTCTGCATTTGGATAAGAGGTAATACTTGACTTGATAATAATTTAATGCTTTTGATTCTGAAAGAAAAATCTTATGACTTGGCTGGAGGAGTCACGTTGTACTCTTAGATTTAGGTACCTTTATTGGCAACCTGGGAACAATTTAGGTTACATTTACATGATTATTTTTTTGTCACTAATCTGTTTGAAGAGAATAGATTAGTGTTTGTAATCAATTGATCACTCTATAGTAGAATTATTAATTTGCTCAAGTTGAAGGACATGTGTAACTGCTCTTCATGTGATGAATCATCACGAAATAAACACCTAAATGCACTGAAATAAAGGTAAAATAGAATGTTTTTATTTTTATTTTTAAGGTTTCATGTTTACACTTTCATAAGAATTTCATTTTATGGTGAAGGCAAAGAAGAATTTTAATGGCAAACCTTTGACAAATTGATGTTTGATTCATATAGTTTCTTCCGGCGAGAATTATAGACTATTGTCATGGCAAAAGAAAAAGGATTTTAGACTATCGCCGAGGCAAAAGATCAACTAATTACCTAGCTTGATAATCAAAAACCTTTAGTGACATCCAACTTGATAGCTGCAGCGTGTAAGGTATGTCAACATTAGTTGAGCCTAATTTCCAATTTTGAGATATTTTTAGCTCTCAAATCGTAAAGTCTTGAGTATATCCAATTTTTGTGCTTGGCAGGTTGTATTGGAGTTACTATTAGCAATTAAAACGATACATTTTTTTTTATAGTCAAGTTCTCAGCATAATGTAACACTAATACAAATGCAAACACAAAAGTACAATTTTTTTTGCAGTCACGTTTTTAATTTGCGCTCATTTGACCACAATACAGCTGATTTGCATGTAAAACAAGGCAATGGATTCACGCCAAGACCAAACTACAAAGAATAAAAAGGGTATAGGAACACTTGCACGTAGGGGAATGCAGTTATCTGTGTAATATATATAGTTGGGGTATACCCCAAAAGTTATTCTTTTAGGGGTTTTGAACAGTATTAATGATGTGAGTGTAGGGTAGAATGAGAGCATTGAAGATGGTTAATGAGAACAACATTATTGTTAAAGGTTTATAGATTTTTCATATCATTTCACCAGCAGGAGAACATTGTAATGATTGCTAAAGTTTGTTAAACATGCTAAGTTGAGTAGAGACTGTAGAGTGTTCAAGTTTAGTACTTGGTCCATGGAAGACATTCTCAAAGCGGTTTCTTAATGAATTTTGTAATGAACAATTGTCCTCTCTCCTCCTTAATCAAATTTAACTCTTGATTAAAAAAATCATGAAAAAAATCTAATGTCATATGACTCATCATAAAAGATACAATGGAGATCATAGAAATAAAACTGAGAATAAAAAAGAAGATGCCTGAATTAAAAAATAGTAATCGAGAATGGAAGGTAAAATGCACCTTTGAATTTTTGTGCTTTGGTTTTTTCTAATATAAATATGTATATTATTCTGATTGTAATGATATTTTTGGTACCAGGGGAGATGCAATTAAAGTGACGCTATGGGCTGGATTAGTGAACGTAATTAGTGATGATATCGTGAAAAACTTTGTGGATGTACCTACCGTGGTAGTGGTTACTGGCACATGTTACAAGATTCAAACACCTATGTAGTGTTTTTTATTTGAATCTTGCTTCATCTGTCTTTATACTAGAAATAACTCGTGCCATCACGGCACGCGTTGTAACATTTATCTTCTATCATGATAAATCCTGAACCTAACTAAATTACCTATAATATGGTGTTAATGTTCCATAAAAAGATTAAAAAAAAGTTTATCTAATTTAATTATTGCTTCTAGTGAAAATATAGTTAGCCTATAATATATCCTCAAAGTCTAGTTAGGCTGAATTTCACACATATCGTATTAGTATTTTATGATATATTTTTTAGGATTAATTAGGATGGTTTGTACATGTATATACAATTACATATCCTTCCGCTTTCCCTATCAAAAATGTGAAAAGTTAGAAGAAATCAAAAGGTCTGCACGAAGGTAATAAAATAAATACGATATTTCAGCCCAAAATATATGCGAATATATATTTTATGTCTCCTAAAAATACTGACTTTCTCAAAACTAATAACTTCCTTCAAATATTCATCGATCTCCTCTACGTCTTTGGTTTTCACTTCAGATAAGTTACTGAAACCCTTCAAATTCTCAGGTGATGCAGATCAATTGAACGGATTTTAAATCCATTCTTTGATTTTCCATCTCATATCTACTAAATTACTTGGAAAGGGTGATTTAGTGATTTCATATATTAGATTTATGGTGTGTACGTGGTCGAGGAGAAAACATGTAAAACTCGTTATGTAACTATGATTCTTTTTACATGTTTATTAATTGAAGGGTTTGATTCATAGGAATGTAAATGTTGGTTGTGATTCTTTGCACAAACGTCATCATATCACCAAGGTCATTTACAAACTATATTGTACTTTGATTTGTTTCTTTGTTTCTAGGTATGTTATAGGATTTTCTTATTTCCAAATGATTTGTAAATTATTTTTTTTGATGCATGATTTAACAAAAAAAAAAAAAAACCTCGTTATCATGGATTTTCTCTATAATTGGTTTTTTATGCACAATCCTTCGGTGGCCGGAGAATAACTTAGTTTTCACTTAATTTTGTGGATTCAATTGAATTTTTCTATTATAATTTTAAGAAATTATTTGGTTATTCTTTGATCGCACAAGAGGAGGAAATGGGTCGAATCAGGTACTTTTCTATCAACCCAATCCTCTAAACTAGGTTTTAGTAACATGCAATCGCTCAAAAATTGGAAATTTTGAAATCAAAATTTTCTGGGTTTACCGGAATCGGACGATGTTAGTGTACATTTGAACCGATTGTGTTAGGAATTGGTTGTTGTTCATGCCCATATACCCCGATTGTGCTGCATGTGTTTTCTGGTTCGAGAAATTTGAACCATAATCGGTCAATGTTAATACCCACATAGTCCGATTGGGTAACTGTAAGGATAACCGTTTTTTCTGTAACTTTTTTTCGTTAGAATCGGATTATATATGTGTTCACATATCCCGATTGTGTAGCTACTGCTTAGCCATAATCGGTTTTCATTTGCATATGTAAAATCCGATTGTTGACTGTAATGTTACAATCGGGTTTTATAACAGTATCGAGTAAACCGATTGTTGTAAGAAAGAATGCCCACTGTTTCTAAAACTTTTTCTGGTTTGAATCGGATTACATTAACACTTATATAAACCGATTGTAGATGTGTTATGTTAGGAATCGGTCTTTATATGTATATCGAGTAAACCGATTGTATACCTTGGATTCAAAAATATGCATTGAATTCCATTGTTGTTTGTCGCTTATCTCCGTATTTTACAGGCCAAACAAGGGAAGGCAACAACGTCAAGCCGGAAAGAAATATAAGAGGAAAAATGATTTGGATTTTCCTCAGAGTTTGAGACCTTGTCGAGAGGGTGGTCAAAATTTAAATGCTTCCCACCGAAGGGGCTCGGGGAGTAAATCAAAAGTGATCCACATCAATGACCCACCACCTTAAGCGGAGCAACCAGCACAAGAAGAATCTGATTCTGATACACATACTGAAGAAGGAGATGGTGATGGTGATAGAGAAGTTGTTGAAGAATAAAGTGGTGAGGAAGAAGGTGATGGAGAAGAAAGTGGTAGCAAGGAAGGTGATGGACAAGAAAGTGGTGGCAAGGAAGGTGATGGACAAGAAAGTGGTGGAAAGGAAGGTGATGGACAAGAAAGTGGTGGAAAGGAAGGTGATGGAGAAGAAAGTGAGGAAGGTGATGAAGAAGAAAGTGGGGATGAGGATGATGAAGAAGAAAGTGGGGATGAGGATAATGGAGAAGAAAGTGAGGATGAAGGTGATAGAGAGATAGGAGAAGTTGAAGAACAAGTCCAAGGAGAAGAAGTTCAACAACAAGTCCAAGGAGGAGACGCTCAAGATGGTAAGAAAGATGGTAAGAAGAAAGAGAAAGGGAACCACATGCCCGACCCGAAGAAGATGTTTCCTCGAGGCCCTAATGATCATGTGAAAGGGTTACCCGGTGATGGAGGACGGGTGTTATGGGGGTACAAAGAGAGTTGGGCCGCGGTCGTCTGCCATACCATAGTAACTACCTAAACCTTATGTTATTTAATATAAAACTTATTATCCGCGTAGTCTTTTGATTATTGTCCATCGGTTTTGTTTTGTTTATAGGATCACAAGTATACCGTTCATCTTATGAAGCCAGGAACGCCAGGGACTATGATGAAGAGTTGGCCACTGGAAAGAATGGAATCAACCATTAGAGAAGTTGAGGAAGTAGTCCAACTAGTCCAATCTACGGGGTTGTTGCCTGCGGTCGAGAATTTGGATCTTGGTTACGACAAACCTCTTTGTTCCGTCTTTACCGAGAGATATTACGGGGAAACGGATACTTTGCATCTTCCGTTTGGCGAAATGACGATAAATCCGGATGATGTGAAGTTCATTATCGGGCTAAGCATACATGGTAAAGCCGTGAAACACAAAGAGTACGTGCAAGAGCTTGACTAGTAAAAGATTTACGCGTTCACCAATGAAGTGTTCCAATGGGATGAGGACATGACCAAGAAACAAATGCTAGTAGGCAAAGAGCACAGGATATTCCATCTCTCGAAGTTGAGGGAACTCTTCAGTGGAACAAAGAAACTTCGTGCTGAGGGAAAAGAGGTGACCAAGGAACGTATCTTCGTCACGGCTAATGCGTATGTCCTCTACGTCCTGGGATCTGTTATCCCGATGTTTTCGGTGCCCGTGTGAATGCCAACTTTATTCAGCTGTTGCAACCATTTAACAATATCCACAAATACTCTTGGGGCACTGCCATCCTTGCACACTCGTTGAAAGAGTTGAGAAAGGCTTCCAGGGCTGACAGGAACCAAATCGGAGGTAATATGGCTTTTCTGCAGGCGTGGATATATTTGCACTTCCCAATATTTGCTGCAAGGGCTTTTGAGAAGAAGGAATGGGATGGAAGCTTTTATGGAGACAAGTACATCTACAAGAGTAAGGAAAAGGACCAAGATGCGGTTTATTTGAAGTTGCGACGCCAGTTGGACAACTTGACGACGAAAGATATTGTCTTTGACCCTTACAAGGGGGGTTTGGCCAAAGGAAAAGGAAAGATGGTTGGGTGCAAAGAGCAAACTGATTATTTTGGGCCGTTGTTTCACCCAAGAGGATATGTAATGTATAACCCGACGAGAGTCATAAGACAATGCGGATACATACAAAAAATCCCAAAGGAGCAAAATAAGTTTAAAATCGATGAGAAGAAAACCAAGTCATATGATAATGATATTGTTCACGACCCTTTACATTCATGTACATATTGGAATGACAGAAGGTTCAACGGATATGCTCTGGATGGTCGATTGAAAACAGATGATGAGGCAATTCCGGGTTACATGCCGTGGTACCTCAATATTTCGCATACTCGAGTGATACGAGTAGATGAGAGGCCCCGGATAGAGGACAAAGATACATCTCTCAAATTCCTGGTGCGTATTATTTCTCAATTAAGGTTTTGTCAATTGTTTTAGCATTATTTGTTTAATGTTTGTTGTTTAAAATGGAAACAGAGAAGACGAATCGGGCACTTGATATCCCAAGCACAGCTAGAAATCATGCAAGGGAAAGATGTTAAGTCCAATGAAAATCTGATTGATGAATTGAACAGTCTTGAAGATGTCGAAGCGGGTGCAAAATTTGGGGAAGAGGTGGAGGAGGAGGAGGAAAAGAAAAAGAAAAAGAAGAAGAGAGCCCCCACCCCCCCACCCCCCACCCACACACACACACAAAAAAAAAAGTATTCTGAAGGTGCATCGAGCAGCGCCCCAAACGCTAAACGAGGACGAGGTGGTCGTGGTGGGGATGTTGATGAATGAATGGTTTCAAACTTATGTATTTAACTATGGATAATTATGGTGTCAAAACTTATGTCTTAAACTTATTGTCGAATTATGTTTGGTTATATTCCTCGTTTATGAATGACTGAATCTGGTTTATTTTGAAAATTGTTTGTGTTTTTCCAAGACGCGATAAAAGAACCAACTACAATGTTTGTGTGCAAAAAATGCATGATTCTGTAAGTTTTTTCTGCCACAATAGGTTTACATGTACCTGTATAAAATCCGATTCTGACAATTCTCCAGGGGGACAATTTCAGAATTGGGGTTTTGAAGTTGCACCACATAGACCTATTATGAAATTTTGTTCACTTGGTTTTCAAGTTTACATAATCTGTTTATAAGGGTAATTATAAAGTCCGATTCTGACAAAACAAAAAATCCAGAGTTTCACAATCGGTTTATGTGGGCATCCAATGTAAACCGATTCCTGTGATGAAAAGTGACAATGTTTCTGTATTTTTTTTTTGCCAAGAATCGGATTACAAGTGACACATTAAAACCCGATAATTGAGAGGCAGATTTTGACAACTTTTATAATCGGTCTATGTTGGCATCACTTGTAATCCAATTCTTGCAAGGAAAAGTGGCATTTCTTCTGTAACTTTTTTCGCCAAGAATCGGATTACATGTGCAATATTAAAATCCGATTATTGAGAGGCAAAAATTTTATGATTTTGCGAGGACACAATCGGACTATGTGGACATACCTAAACTCCGATTATTAGAATTGAATTTGAAAAAAATAGCCGTTGAGTCTTTATCTATATAAAGACAACCTCTTTGAGCCACTCCCACATCACACACTTATCCTAGAAAATGGAGTGGGAACCGCATGAAGATTTGTGTCTCGTGAAATCGTTTGCTAATACGTTTCTGTGAACGTCCGAATGAAATCTATTCAATGTTTTGGAAGAGAGTTAAAGAGTTCTTTTACGGGCGTACCGGGAATCCCAATAACCGCAAATGGAGAGACTTGGCATTCTGATTCAACTACATAAAAAGTGCAATGCGAGAGTATATTAAAGTTAGAAATATGGTGTACCAACATCATCCACAAGCTCCTCTTAGAGAAAAAGTAAGTAATCCGATAATATTTATACTTATGTAATCGTTAAAAGTTCGCATACTATCATTTAAGAATTCACTGAATTTTAGCTGGAACTTTTCAATGGGCTATGGAGAATTCGTAATGGGGAAACTAAGTTCATTCACCATAGAGAATATACGACGTTGTACCGACGTGCTCGGAGGTTCATTGACGAACATTTGATGTGTCAAATTCTAGAATACCTATACTGGATCCTATATATGTAATGCGATAACTTCCTAAACTATGTAATGAATATTTTGTTTCTGAAAGTAAGGCATAATCGGATTATGTGGGCATATATAAACACCGATTAAAACAATCGGTTTATTTTGGTATTGAAAAAACCCGATTCTAGGTTTACTTCATCCTTTGAAAAAACTCAACCCAGAATCGGTTTACAAATGCACTAACATCAACCGATTCTGGATCGAGGTTTGAAAGAAAAAGTTAAATTTTTTCAAGTTTTTGATGATGAATTAATGGTAGTTGATTTCAGGGTTAACTTGATTAAACATCATTTAATCACCCAAATTAGCACTAATCAATCAGGGGTAGTTTTGCCATTTAGTAAAATAATTGGATAAGAGGTTATCCATTTTACTTCAAATTATTCTTTTTTGTCTTGTAGTGGTAGGGCCAAATTAATCACAGTAATTGGGGCAGGTTTTTTTTCCTCTCTCCTTATTAGATTTTTGGGCGTACTAAAGAATAAACATGCAGGTGTTATGTTTAAAAGAATAGGCTATCTAAACCATGCTTATGCTTTCTTCCTCTAAAAAATGTACAGTGGCCGACCTAACGAGGTAATAATTTTGCATTTTTTGTGGGGAAACCTGTATGACTTTACGGTCGTTGTTAATATTTTTATCATCTAAATCTCTATTTTTTTTTGTTTGGGAATGGTTAATTTATTTGTTTTTCATGGGTCGTATTTATCATTTTTCTGTCTGCTGCGTTTCATGATATGTTTCTGGGTTGGCATGAGAGTAGGAATCTGTATTTTTTTTATTTTATTTTTTAAAGTTGATTAGTTCTCTCTTCTGAAAGAATTCGGCTTCAAATGTCACTGTGTTTGCGTCCTCTAATGTAATCTTATAATCTTGAGTTATGTACTCCTTCAGGGTACTTATTAGTGTAGTTTGAATAAACCGTTTGCATAATCCTTTTATGACATAGGTGACCGGACTAATGTTAAAGCTCTCCGGATATAGATTAAATCTAATAAAGTTTTTGAAATATTTTTTTTTATACTTAGGATTGGCCCATTTTCTATGTAGGCTCAAAACTTCCGTACTTCAAATATTTTCCATGGGTGTCTTACATGAATCATTTTCCAGGATTGCTTTGGTCAAAGGAATTGCGATCTTACTTAGTCGTAGTTTATATTACTGCATCATGTTCTATATATATATATATCTTTTTCCAGGTTTGCTTTTCTTCATGGAAATGTGCTACAGGGAGTGTTGTACCTTAGGCGCTAGCTGTAGCGCAAGAAAATCTGCTGGCATTTCTAGAATCATATATAGTCTTTTGCAATGTTTTTAAATAAATACTATAAGTAGAACAAATAGTTTTTAGTCACTGATTATAATCATTTTTCTTGCTTATGTCAATTAATTTCTGCCGGTGTTTGTCGTATTTTTGAAGCCAGTTAAGAAGATTGACAGGTCCTCTCTTTTCTCGTCACTCCCTTTCTCCTCCCTTTCTCAAAAGAAAAAAAAACCTTTGAGCTGCTTTGCTAATACCAAATCTGACAAAGAATTCTTTTTTCTTTTAAAGTTTTTGGTAATAGGTAATGAATAAGATGTTTTTACGTCGTTTCTGGTGTCTTTTGACATATTTCTTCACCGTTTTGGGGCGATTTTTCTTCGTCGTTGTGGGGCAAGTTCTTCAAATTTTAATGGCTGGTTCGTGGCTTGTTTTCTCGATTCAAAAACATCAACGGTTCATCACTACATCGCTTTCAATCAACATCCGTGTTTGTGTGGATCGACAAATTCATGGGAAAATTACTCATTTGTTTTAGGAACATCTCTTATCGAAGAAGACTACAATCTGATTAAATGGTTGGAAATCATTTCCGGATCTACCATCACCGCTCCCTTATACATAAAAAGAAATTGGATATCTTTGCGGCTTATTGCTCTTTCTCTTCGCGATCTACTTGTAATTGATGTCCTTATTTGTATTAGGGTCTTGATTATCTTGTATTTTGATATTTTTGTAAGCGAACATATAATCACTGTTTTGATTTGATTGAATTGAAATATGTTGATTGTCAAAAAAAAAAAAAAAAAAAAAAAAAAAAAAAAAGATTGACAGGGATTTTTGAGTGGAAAATAAGGCTTTGGTGCTTTTTATGGCGATGCTGCTGCTAAAAGGGTCCATTTTTAAATTTTAAAACAGCGTTCACAATTGGGACTTTATTCTTTTGATTGTTTTCTGTTGCATTATTTGTTTTTTTTCCCGACATTTTTCCTACCTCTGGTAGCCTCACTGTACATTCTTCTTAATCTATATATTTTTCTCTCTTCTTATCCAAAAAAAAATTACATTCAAGTCGTGCTTCAATTGGACATAGATAAGAGATTTTGTCGGTGCATACACTACTGAGGTATATTAACATATGTAGCTAATGTTTCTTGACATCGTAGTGAATTTTTAAATATTTTCATTGCATATGAAAGCTTAACATATATTTCCATCCTGTTTTGTTACTTTCTTTTCAACTACTGAGGTCAAACGGTCATCCAAACCGCTCTTACAAGGCTTAGCCTAGAAGGACCCATGTTTAGACTTGCTTGACCGGTATGTAATTTTATTAATCTACAATTAATTGTAGCTTTGACACTATAAATCTTTACTCATATCTAAACACTACATTTTCAAGTGAGCTTTACTCTTGGTAGTTATTATTTCAAATGCACACTCAATTTTGTGATGACATACGCATGCAGTTATTACTAATACTTAGTTTTTGCATGGAGATAGTGCAATGATAGATTTATGGAAAATATTTCTTACCCTCTGTATGAAGTGAAATTTTCTCATAATTTGTGGCATTGTCTGTTGACTGCAATATAGGTTTAGATTGCTGACAAATAGCAATCAATCCTGAGGGTTAAAATAATTGGATGGTGGCCTGGTCAAAAGTATGACCAAATCTGTCATCGACCAGGAGTATAGGAAAGTTCAGGGCCCATAATATTCAAGCCAATCACTATATAGTTGGTGTCTCTAATGTGGAGGCTACATTTGCCGTTACTGTGTATGTATTTGCGCCAATAATTTTTCCCAACTGGAAACTATGAAAAATAAGGATAAAGAACTTTTTTAGTTGGGTTTTTCATACTTCATGCTTCAAATGAAAAAGGATAAAGAATTTCCGTGGCAACAAAATCTGTGTATGATCATTACACATGGATACAAGAAGTTCAATTGCTTGGGATTTCTATGGCATCTTTAGTATGAGTCAAGATTAGAATGCCATAATTTTTATGTTAATTGTGAAGTCTATATGCATCATGTTTTTTATCAAGTAACATACATGAAGCATACACATCAAAAGGTACTTTAGGTAATAGTTTGGTCAAGAATTATATTTTATATTTTTTTTCTTCTGGTAACGGGGATTTGATTATTGTTGGGATGAACTTATATTTTGAAACTTAGCTTTGTATTTTTAAACTTCATAAAATTGAAATAAATACATGCATACAAATTAAAAGAGATATTTTTCTCTCTTTATGATCGTGAAGGCGAGAAAGTAACTCTTTTCCAGAAACGAAGGAGTATTTTATTTGAGTGCATCTATGTCCAATCCTTTTTTTTGTGTGTGTCAAACGTATAGAACAACAAAAATAGTCTAGAACTTTTAAAGACAATAATAGTAAAGGCGAGGTGTACCGAAAATGTACATCCTCATTTCTTGAGAACTAACTCATTCCTATGCATCGTCGTGCTTGATCATTTTTGCATGTCAAGTACATTCTTTATAGTTAACTTTAACTTTTTTGCTTTCGTGTAGGTTGTGACAGGAATGGATATTGCTGCCTCAGAGTTTTTTACCGGAAATGGCAAGACCTATGATTAATTTAAATTTCAAATAGGTGAGAAAAATTATGACTCACCAGATTTTATTTCTTTATCATTGATATAATGACACATACGCGATATATCATTTATTTATTTTATTAGTATGAGAAAAAGATCAATAAGAAAAATTGATCTGTTGGATAATCATGTCTCAATTATACTATGCATTTTCTTAATTTGTAGTTCTGTTATAATCTGTTACAACACTGTCGTTTAGTTTTATAAGAGACGCGTTTCGCAGAATTTACGGATATTAAATACTCACATAAGTAACGCGCATAATGTGATTTGTTGGATCCTACCTACTGATTCGACATGTCCATGTGGTGTTAATTTTGGAACTATGAAAGATATTCATAGTTAGAAGGGAAATCAATATTTCTCGACTATGTTTCAAGTTTGCCTCATGATATTTTAGATGAAAAATAATTGAACTATTTTCCGTCATTATATATCTGATCTCTTTAGAAAATTGACTTATTGATTAGACATCACCAAGGCTGTAATAATTGACAGTATTGATTTATTTGAGTGAAAAGCTTACATGTTGATGGTGCTGAATGGTAAAAGAAGTTGATGGAGTATATGCTAAATGTTTTTATCTTATTGTTTACAAATTTTGGGTCTTATGTTAATTTACCTTACGAATTTTGATGTGCTTTTCTTTGTCCAACGGATGGAACAATTGGAAGTATTTTTGGCTGTAAGATTGATGAGAAAATGAACAAAGAAACTGATAAGTTTGTGGTAGAGCAAATAATTTGGATTAGGTTGAGAATAATTTACCTCCTTGGGAAACAAATTAGCATATATTTTGTTGGGAAGTAAGGCACATTTATGCGCAACATCGTCCAAGGAGATAGTTATTTTTCCCAACCGTCTCTGATCTCTTTAAACTTTTCTTTCACATATCATGAACATATCCTATGTGTATCTTTTTGTGCATATATGCAGAAAATGTGGGTATTTTGATCATGCAGTGTTCAATAGAAAATAACCCCATGAAGAGGGTCATTTGGTCATGTAAATGTTTTTCTTCATTTTTTTGGCTATATAGTTCAAGTGGGTTAGCGTTGTTTCTGAGCACCACCTCATCATATCAAAATTTATGTATGAAAATAAACTTACATGCTTAAATGAATAAAAGTTTAACTTTTTTAAACTGTTATTCTGCCTTGCCCCTCATTTGTCAGTTAATCTAAGAAAGTGAAAGTTTTGTGCGCTCCATGTATTTTTATATTACCTATTTACTTTTGTTGGTTAGTATATGGGATTTGATGTTTTTTTTTCTTTATAGGAAACAATAGAGTTTCGCGAGTGAGAAAAAAATCACTCATAAATGTTAATTGTATAACAAGAAACTATCACTCATAACTAAGCAGTGCCGATTAATCCCACCAGAAAGAAATTATCATACAATGGGAAAAATTACGCACATAAATATAAAAATATGAAATATTATATCTAGGATTCAAGGACTATAATAAAAGTTAGGTTTAAATTATGGCAATTTTGAATTCAATGAATTTCATTGTAATTATTCAAGGAGGATAGTCAAGTTCAAGCTTAAGTCGTGATAATTTTTAATTAAATGGATTCATTACGATTATTAATTTATTAGATGGTATTTAATTATTTGTGCCTCAGTTATACTTTGTGTAGTTTCTAATTTAAGCTAACTCTTTGTTATCATTATGATTTAGACAAGATCCAATAAATTTAAAAGAAATCAGGTCTTTTTAATTCTTATTCCTTGATCATGCGGGATGAATAGTGGTGAACAGGTTGGTAATTGATCAACCAACGATGTTTGAAAATCCCTTCAAGCTTGGAAATTTTTTAAGCTACTGTAATATATAAAAGATTTAGTTGATGCTTTTAGTTGCTATGGTCAAAGGTGTACATAATAAATGTATCAAGAATTCTTACTTTCGATGTGTGAAAATCATTTTAAACTATACATATAGCATTTTAATTATTAATAATATAGTTTGAGGTATCAAACTTTTACATCCATTAAAAATAGTCGGACCAATCAAGATTTTTTTGAAGATATTTAAATGCATCTGGGAAACGGGCGCGGGGCAAAACCCCGCCACACAAATCGACAATTCCCACAATCCCGGTGCGTAGCATGGGTTACATACTAGTATAAGATAAAATATAAATGTGGGTAGAGAAAGAAAACTACTCCCTCCGTCCCTATTATTATATAGGCAGAGTTTAGAAATTTTCTAGTCTCATTAGATAGGCGGAGCTGCCGAGTTCACATTCAAAGGATGTCTTTTTGTGCTCCCCCTTAAAACCAGGGTGCACATTCTGCCTTTCCCTATTGGACCAAAAATGTTTTTGGTTTATTAATTTTTTTATTTACTTTTTAACTTTTATCCTAAAATTACACTATGAAAAGCGAGAAATATTGTAACGACTCATTAGTCTTCATCTTCCTCTCTCTTATGTTGTATCAATGGTTTGGTGACGATCACAAAAAAATTAGTGCAGTTGCTGTAAGATGTAAAATTATAGAAAAAGTCTTCAATTTCAAATAATACGTATTCTAACTGGTGAGAAATCAAAATCGGAGCCTGTAATTAATCAGTCACAACTACAAAGAAAAATTGCCCGAGATAAAGAGGGAGAGGGTTATTGTTGTATGATTGTGGAAGTCCTTAATCCTTAAATTAAAATTAAAATTTTCTTAAATTCATGTATTTGCTTGATATAAGACATGTATAAAAATGACAGAATTAAAGCCCAACAACAGTGGAGTACTTTGAATGGATAAAAAAAAGAATATATTCTTATTAAAGATGACGTTGATGCACTCGTTTGGTTATCTTTAATGCAATCACTCATTGGTTTTCTTTAAGTTTTTTCAAACACTACAGATATTCTTTCTCGCATCAAGGATTCGTATTTTCACTTTCGTTTTTAGTTTAATCGAAGACTGAAATCATTGTTTCGATTTTCTGGTACCCAAAGAAAAATGTGGTTAAGTCCACTGGTATTCTTCATCAAACCCCAGTTATAATAGTGAAACACCATCATCGAAACCAAAAGAAAAATACCGTTAATAATAATCAAAACGGTGCCTGTGGTAATCAAACCCCTAGTGACAATAATCAAAATCAGATCTAACCCAAGTGGCAATAATGAAAACAAAATCTAACACAAGTTAATGATCCAAATCCAAATATTATTGTGATTGATTGTGATAATCAAGTCAAAATATTGTTTTTAGAATAGGGAATAAAAACCATCACTGTTAATGCGGGAGGGATTTCCCCTTTGTTGTGAAGCCTTTCCTCCTTCTCCATTGCTTAACAATGGTATATATGTATAAAACAATGGTGATGATTTAGCTTGGTGTTCTTGATTTAATTAGAATTTTAGGAGTTTTGCTTTCTATGGTTTGGTCAACAAAAATACAAAAAAAGATTAATCAAGAGAAGATGGAAAGAAAATGGCGTATGGAAAGAGTTCTCAACTTTCAACGAAAATTTAGGAGTAAATAAAAAGAAAAACTACAAACTACAAACCGCTTATTGAAAGACCAACTAGGAAGGTTGGAAGGTGCACCCCGGTTTCTTGAGGGGTGCACAAATTTACACTCCATGGATATCATAGCAAGTAAGCTAATGTCTGTTGTCTTGGAAATGAGATAATGGGTAAAATAAGAAAAGTGTTGGATACTTATGAATCCACATTTTTTTCTTATTCTAAGAGAATTGGCAAATTCCGCTTATATATTGGGAACGGAGGGAGCAGGAAATATGAGGTGAAAATGTTAGTGTCATTTTTATTACAAAAGCTAGAATTTGGATTAACAGTGTTATACGACTCATAAGTTCAAAGTCGCCTTTAGAGCATCTCCAATGTTAGGGGTCAGGGTTATCCCATATGAAGGTCTTATTTACCCATTTTGGTTGTGGGTCATTTACTACATTGCAAGAAATAAATAAATATAAAATTTTCTGCCTAAAGTTTCTCTCCAATCCCCAAGGACTTATTTAACACTTTTGATTTAAATTTAGAGAAAATAGATAATATGGACGTAAGACTCAAGGTAATAAAGAAAGTCTTATTTAAACTTTCTCTTTTACCTCCGGTTTTGGGGTAAAAACTGATTCTGCTGGAAATGGTAAATTTGGGTGTGTCGCCGAGAAACGAATCTAAACCCTAAACAAATGCACTACACGAGAGTACTTTAGATTCGAGAGATCAATCTGCACAATTCTGGCCTAAACCAAGAAATGGCGGTTCCAGTCTTGCTGGTCACAAAACGAAGGAGAAGGGTTGATCTTAGGGAGGGAAGCGAAGAAGGTGTTGAGATCAGAAAGGCTAACTCTGAAGGTGTGTTTGTTTTTTTGACTTGTATCAGAATGTGGAACTTGCTTGCGGAATGTAAGCTATAAGTTCTTGGTGTTTTCTGGATACTTGTGTTGATAACCGTTGTCGGTTGAAATAGGTTGAAAACCTATTTATATAAGTCATAGTTGAACGCACCCTGATCTCATAGGAAGTGGGAGTAGTTGAGTGATGGAGAAGTGAGATCGTGTGAAAATGTTGAAAACCACGTCTTTCAATGAGGGAAGACGGGTTGGTGTACACCCACTACTTCTCTGCTGCCACTAACTGTCCGCCTTTTCTGACACTTTCTCATAATGAGCGTGTTGCACGCCGCACGCTGTAAACTGTCAGACCAATACCCTGATGAACATCCCCCAGTTTGTGACATGTTTGATGTCTCGAGTATTTTCGTGAAAATATGCAGCAGGTTGCTGAGTGGGTCTTGTTTGTAAGACCTAATTATTTTGACCAATCACGCGCAAGTTAGGCGGCGGGTGGTCATGTATTACAAGTCAAGCCATGAGGCTTGCCGCAAGAAATAGCACGTAACGCTTCTTAGGTCAAATAATTAAATTATTTGTGAAATCGATATTTATAAAACATCATTTGTAATCGATGCATATAATGCATCGCTTTTAAGCAAGCAGCTCAAACTAATCAATGCTCGTAAATGATCATTGTATAAAGATGCTTTAAATTATTCGGGATCCTAATGTCCTAAAAGGAGCATGACCGGCCATTTTCGAGAAGCTGCTGGGAGCCATTCATGCGCGCCAAAGGTAGGCCGATCGGTTTTTATAGGAGAGTGACGGCTGGAGACCACGGCGATATCTTATTGGTCTCCTAAGATTTGATCTAGGCCGGTCAATTCGTCTAGCGAAGTTGGATGGCCGAGATGATTTGCGGCATTTATTGGCTTCTGCTAAAATTTATTAAAATTCCTATTAGCAGCGCGACTAGACATTTTTGGGCGATCGTTTAGGATCCATACAGGCAGGCTGCGGCTTGGCCGATTGTTCCTTATGGAAGAGAGTTGGCCGGTGATCACGACGATGTCTCATTGGTCCCCGAAAATTAGATCTAGGCCGGTTGATTCGGCTAGCGAAGTTGGACGGCCGAGATGGTTTGCGGCAGTTACATACTGATGTTAATTCAATTTAGGGTTTAATAGCCGTGTGGCCAACCTACTTTGGGCTAACGGTTTTTGGTGTTAGCCGCGTGCTGGGAGCTGTTCGATCGGCCAGCACAATAGCCGGGCCGCTGGTGAGTGTATCCGAACCTTGCCCGTTGATTAAGATTGAATCTAGGCCGGTCAATCCGGCTGGCAGAGTTGGGCGGCCAAGATCGTTTTGCTGCAGCAATATAATGTTGCTAACATAAATTAGGGTTTTGTAACTCATGCGGACAACCCACTTTGGGTAATCGTTTAATGGCTCCGCTTGCGAGTTGGAAGGATTCCGATTGGCCTAAGCACTAGTGGGCACGCCGGTGTGCATGATAGTGCTTGTCCGACCATGTTAGGAGGTGGAAATTTACCGTCCAAAATGTACGGTCGTGATTGTTTTGAGACTGACATGGGAAGCCTATGTCCAATTCCTTAAGGAATTAAGTACGTCGACCAACCAACTTCCACTTTTAATTGAAAGTTCATGTTGCGCATTTAAAGAGATCTGATTGGTCGATGGGAAGGGGGGGGGGGGGGAGCAAGCGGAAACATAGAGCGTGGCCAATCGGCCACGGGTGGCGCCTGCTGGAGCATATCGGTCGGCCAAGTGGCGTGGCAACGCCTCCTTTTGCTGTTGCTTTTACTCGCTGCAGTTCCTCTTTATTTCTTGTTTTCTACTTTTGGTAGGATTTTGCTCCTACTAGTCCATGGCGGATTAATTTCCTAGCATACCTAGGTTTGGTCTCGACCAATAGGGTTCGAGATATTGCGCAGGCCGCAAAAAAGACCTAACTTTTGTAAATTAGTAAAATTAGGTTAGAAAGATTGAATTTTGTGGGCTGACACAAAATCAATCAATTTCTGGTGAATTTTGTGTGTTCATATAGAATCACTAATTATATTTCAGAGGACAACATAACTTTGTGTGTCTCTAATTGAGTACTTTCATGCATATCTTAATCCTGACACTTCGGGAAATTCATGCTACTCTGCTGCGAACCAACATTAATTGTCATGTCATGTCAACATCAAGAGTTCGACTGGGGAACTCGGCATATAATAGATACTCAGCAGGCTCCGGCATTAGTGAATAATGCAGCTAGGATCTTAAATACTCATTAGGCTCTATACTAATGAACAATTCATCTAGGAGCTTGAGTTTCAATATAATATGAAGAGAGACATAGGCACTCATCAGATTTTGATATATTCTTCAAATTCCCTGCGGAATATAGAAATATCAAGGTCTACTACTTCTGATGCCGGGTCAGGTAGACAGACTTTTACAGTTTTCGCCCTATACTAAAAACCACCATTAACACCTCCATTTAGCCATGTTATCCTTTCTTATGATGTTGACCCATATCATGTGGAAATTAGCAGATCAGATGCAACCGCATTTTTGTTATCAGCTACTCAAACAGACTAACAGTATATCTAGCAACAGAAATAAATTTTGTTAAGAAGAATCTTAGAAAAACTTGCTTTCTTTTAACTGATGATAAAGTGTTATGAATAGAAACTCTCTGCCTCTTTACCTTTCTCTATTATTCTACTACAACATGTTATCATGCACGAAGCTATACTGCAGAGCTATATTGTATTGGCTGATTTTTATTTTTTTTGCATGGATGCGTTACCAGGTATTTCTTTTGAACAAAGAAATTTCGTTTCATAGTATATATTAGGGTTCCACGAAAGCATGATTATCAAACGTATAGATTTCACCGTTAGATTTTCATGAAAATTTAGTATGTTCAACCCAATTAGTCTTTATGTACTCTATCAAAATTTCAATCAAATATGAATATGATGCAATTTCCAAATTCTAATTTTAGTAGAACTATCTTCGTTTAGAAAACCCTAATTATAAAAGCGTCGAAAACCTAAGTTTCGTATAATTTTAACCGTTGGATTATTCTGTAATTTTTATATGTGGTATATGTTATCCTCATGGAGATACTTTAAACATTTCATAAAGATCCAACCATGGAAAGTACTCCAAAGTATGTGATATTTCCTCATGGAAAGATCCAACGTGAATTGGAACAGTTATACAGAGTCATAAATATGTTTTTATCTATCCGTTGGATGTCTTTGAAATTTTAATGTGTTTGTATAAACATTGTGTTGAATCTACAGTAAAAATTTCATGATGATCTGACTATGATGCATTTGTATGTCGATCAGAATAGTTGAAAGAAGATTTTTTTTCAATTTTTAGGGTTAACGATATGTTTTGGGCTCATATGCTAATAGTTTCACACTTATTATCAATGGGCCTGAATATTTCATATATAATGGACCATATACGATTATATTCATTAACCATGACCTTGTCAACCCAATTGACCGGGTCTTGACCAAATAGTTGACCATACTTTGACTAAACCAATTCGACTCTAATTTGACCTTTTGAACTCAGAAGTACTTGAGCACCACTAAAGAGTCTATGATGTGGAAGCTTGTGTGCGCAAGTACAATACTTTCTTCATAAAAATCTCAACTTATAAAGATACACCTTTCAAAGAGGAAGCCATACCTTCAACATTTCCAAGGCGACATATTAACTTCAGACGATGTAATGCTTTGAAGGAAGTTTGTCGAAACATTCATTTTCCCTCAAACTTGAATGTTAAGTGGGATGTAATCCACTTGTTAGACTATAATGAGTCAATAACTTTAACAATGATATGTTGTAATTACAAGCACACCTCACGTTTTGTGGAAAGAAACTCACAAAAGTTTCCATGAGTCAGAGATGTAATTCTGGCTCTAGTAGTAATGATACAAAGTAAATGTATCTACCTATAATGGGACAAAGATGTAATTCTGACTCATACCAATGAGAGTTGCAAATCTTGGTATAAGCATTTTACTGAGAATGATACAAGCGTTGTAATGCAAGTATCATATATTAGTAGTCAACTACAAGAGATATAGGGAGTTTAAAGGAAAACGAACACACTATATTCTTGGAGAAGGTCGTGCCCTAGACATCAACATTAATGGAAACAAGAAATTTGCCAAGTCAATACACTTACCCATTTTTTTTCTTACCTTTATTCAATCGAATTCGTATGGTTAGATTCTACATTTTGATCCTATTGTCTACATGATAGTTTGACATATATTTTATTAGCTAAAATAAATAAATAAATAATTGCGAAGAATTAAATTCATTGTCTGCACTTATGGAATGAAAAGTATATCATTTTCATGAGATTGAAATACTCTAAAGAACTTGAGATATACTCAAAAGTACTTGAGTTATAAGGATCATTCGTACATTATGATGAAAAGTATATAATCTACGTGAACGGTAACACTCTAAAGTAAATGAGATAAATTTTCTTTTGTTACGTAATAAGGTCACACCACTTATTACACGAAACTCTTAAGGAATTTAAATTAGTTGTTGAACCATTTCCTTATAATGTGACTACGATGATTGGATCATCGAGCGAAGCAATGCTCAAATTTCCCCCCCAAGATGGAACAAAGATTAAAAGTCAAAAAAGCTCTATATGTACCTAAAGCTAATCACCTTGTTAAATTCCAAAGAGACCCATGCAAGTGGATATCATATGGAAACTCACAATGATGAGAATGTAATTGATTGCATCTTTTATAGTCCCTAATATATTTGGAAGGAAATATATCTTAGAGAAACTAATGAGTCAATCTAGTGAAATGTAAACCACTATAGTATTTGGATTATTGAATCCATATTGACTTCGACGTTGAAATATTGGGAATTGACTCATACAGACTTTGACATAACCATAAAGGCACTTTGGTTGTGACATGATGTTTCGTTTTGATATGACTCATACGTACATCACTGTGTTTGAGTGGACGATACAACGGGAAAAAGATTGACAGAGTGCGAAGTAACAACATATCTCTCAATAAGTGTTTTCTAAAGTACTAGATGCACAACCCCCTTCCCCCTCCCATTATGCTTTTAAGTAAGAGAGCATATTACTCATTTTACAAAGTCTTCAGTAAAACAGGATCGAGACCATCGAAGATGCAAACGGTAAACAATCCATATTACAAAGATAACAAAGTGAAGTTTAGAAAAATATTCATGCAGAATGCGGAACATTAAAGTGACTTATGGCTCTGGTGAATGTTTTGACATTTTGGACTAGTTATAGTTCCCAATAAATTTGCGTTTAAAAACTACTAGCACATATTTTACATGTAAGGGCTCACCACTCACTGTAAATGCTAGCGAGTGTACATCAAAAGGACTTGATGGTTATTGCATGTTTAATAGGATCAATGCAGAGCATCCTATACCTCGTGGTCTCGCAAAGGATATCATCAAAGGTTACAGATGATGTCTAAGGAATAGGTTACGCGTACCAACCTACCTTTTATTGCTTTGGGGATATGCAATATTAACGCATCTTTACTTAATTCATTTTAGAACCCAATATTAGTCAACCTTTTATGCGTACCAGTTGGTAACTGGATATAAGCCTGACATTCGTGTTCTTACGCATTTTTTGGTTGAACTATATATGTGCCATTACGAGTCCACATCGTACTATGTTGGGTCACGAAAATGATTAAGTAATTTTGCTGGATATTTACTCTCAACAATTATCCGCATTTTAAAACCTTTGGCAGGAGATCTCTTACCGCTAGATTTGCGGGTTATCACTTTAATGAGACAATCTTCCCGTCGTTAGGGGGAGATAAGAAAGAAGTATTTTCTAAGAGAACGACAAGAATTGTCGTGGTGTGTTCCCACTGTGCCTCATATTGATTCTTGTACTCCACAAATGTAAAGGTGAAGTGAAAGAATAATCGATTTTCAGAATGTACATTGATGTCGCTAAAGTGATGAGATCACACATACCAGCTGCAAGGTTACAAATCCTTAATAAGGAATATACACCATAGACTAAGGTGTTGCAACTACACTTAGTGGAAGTATGGTTGAGGATGTGGCTCCATAAAGGAAGTTGGAGAGACCACTTGGTTCGATCAATCATCACCTAGAAAGGAAGTAGGTGAGGAAGGCACAACTTATTTATATCATCAGAAATTATCTCATAAGATTGTCTCTGAATATGTCCATGAATCAAACTGGAAGACGCTCCGAAGTTTAATGATTCCAGAGAACAATGATATCCCAAGTGGATTATTAGAATGCGCACGAGTCAATGGAAAGATCATGCGAGCATATTGATGATTAATTTCATATACACTTGCTTAAGGAAATAGAGCAAGATAAGATCGAACCAAGCTCCTTGTTTCTTAATTGCAACGAAGAGCACATTTGGCCTATACAATCCAGGTAGAACTTGGATCTTTGACAAATATACAGGTATTTGGTGTGGTAGTGCTAACCAACCAAGTTTAAAGCCTATTGGACATACATGATTAATTTGTCACAAAGCATAATGAAAAGAAAGCAGTCTTAAAGTATAAAGACTCACCTTGTGGCGCGAGTTTTCTCACAAAGCCCTGGAATTGTTCTCTTGTAATGAACGTTATAGTGTTCCGCTACTTAGTTAGCTTGGTAATTTCAAAAGAACTTGAAATGCAGCATATGTATGTGGTTGTTACGTATCTCTGAAAGAATCAAGAGATAACAGATATTTACAAAAGTACTTGATAAGTCTTTTGTTGACCAAATCAAGTGACTCTAAACCACAGAGTGCGTTCACATTTAGATAGGACGCTCACTTATAGATTGAAGCAATCAGGCGGAAGTGGTATACCCGTCTAAGTGGCTATTTGATTTGGAGGGGATAGACAAGTAAGTTATTTTTCCTTGCGTATTCACAAGAAAGTTCCTAATTTGGAATTGTAGCTATCTATGTCGATTATACAGACATGATGGGTACTCTTAATGCAATAAGAGACCTTAAAAGCTATTTGAAATCCGAATTTGAGATGAAAAATCTGGGGAAAGCTCGACCGAATACTGAGTTTGTGGTATAATATTCCACTTGTTTGCATATGTCTAAAGTTGTCAGGCAATTTAATAAAGACATGCATCCTGATAGCACTCCCATGATTAGTCGAGGTTCAAATGTAAGTAAGTGACTATTTCGTCTAAAGGAAGATGACGAAGATGTGTTGGGAGATGAAATTCCCATATCTAAGTACAATAGACGCGTTGTTACTTAGTATAATAATGTACTCGATTAAATTTTACATCCTTAGGGAACTTGTTAGCTAGATATAACTCAGCACCAACGCAACGTCATTGGAATGGTATATTGAATATAATCATGTACTTAAAATTAACCATTGGCATGAATTTGTTTTATCCCTGCAAAAACATAAAAAGGAATGCTAATGAAAGTGCAATCCAAAAGTTGTTGACAACGAAAGTAATCATGGGGATATATGGTAGACTATTTTCTAAGTCATTACCAATATTCAGTTTCGAAAAATACATGACTAAAGGAACTGTCTGGAACAACTTTGAAAGTAATCATGGGGAGATGCCGACATCAGGGGGAGGATCCAAGGATATGATGTCGACATATTTTACTTCGAAATTGAAGTTGTGTTCTACTCTTTTTCCCTTCGATCGAGAATAGTTTTTCCCACAGGGTTTTGTCACTCAACAAGGTTTTTAGCGAGACAAAACTAAAAACATCAAGTATGTTGAACGTTGCAGACATAAAGATCGCGTTGATATTACTGAAAATATCTGAATCAAAGAAATGAAACGCGATAGTCCGTTAAGCAACGTAACTTCCAGAATCAACAAACAGAGTCTTATAAACATTCAAGTCACCAAAGTAATGTGTGATAAACTCCTTTTGACTGCATTATACTAATGAAATGTCTGACATCAGGGGGAGCATCTAATGGTGTGTTGAACTCTTTTCCTTCACCGAGGTTACTTTTTCCCACAGGGTTTTGTTGCTCGGCAAGGTTTTTAATGAGACAACAACAAACACCGGGAATTAATTTCCCAACTAAGGCTATTTGTCTTTCCCATGAGGATTTTCTTCCTTAGGAGTTGTGAAGCAATTAATGAACTTCAACAAAGCAAAGTGATCATCTGCAAGGATCACCTTTACTTGCATTTGTCAGAGTTTTAATAAGGCAATTGATTTCGGCACAAGTCATCAAGGAAATGACGACATTTGAAGAACTAAATTCGAAGCACTATATGTGAAGCACTGCATATGAAGTTCTATTGGACCGCACAATGGGAGCGTTATAGGGCCTACGGCCCATAGATGTGCGGCCCAACTAGGGTTTGCCTTTCTATGTATATATATGTTATTGTATCCATGTAACCCTATGACTGTTATGAAAAGAAACTCTCTGCCTCTTTACCTTTCTCTATTATTCTACTACAACATAAAGGAAAATATTGCGAAAAAATGAAAAGCAGGACTCAATTGGCTAGCGCTTTTCAGTAAAATTAGTTAGCTCTCTGGCTCCTCTTGCTCGTTGGCAACTCCACCAATCTTGGAGGTTTAAAAAGCATTCCAGATGTGGACTAATGTTTATAACCAAATGAGAAACAAACAAACCAAACCAAATTCACTACTAATGAGTATGTTTTTTCTCCTTGTGGGTCACTTGTTCGACTCCCGGTATTCACCTTGAAAAAACAAAGAAACAACAAATTAGAGATGGAGGAATTCAAAGAGTTCGATTCTTTGGTCTCCTTCAGATGACATATTCCCTTCAAGTTTGCAACTGACTGGGTATGATGGGGTTTTTTATTACTGAAGATTGTGATTAGAAGACTGTTTGGATGATTATTTGAGGTGATTTCCAGTCCATAATTTTGATCAAGTTTGGAACAGATTCGGTTAGTATTCTAAATGTTTGATAAAATGCCTGACAGAGATTAACACCAAAGCCAGCGTCACTCTGAAGGCTGCTGCTGCTGCTGTAATACTGCAACCATTTCATTCCCTCTAAAGAAAGCTTCAAGATGTAAGCTTTCATTAATATATGCAATCCCATCTTGACAGGGTTCTTATCAGTTATTCTGATTTAAAAGTTTAATTTGTTAGAAAGGATAACGAACTTGATTATTATCTGTTGTTATGGCTCTAAGAATGAGGTTGCAGACTGTCAAAACAATCTTTAAGTTGAACTATTCAAATATTGATCAGACAGCCATCTACATCACTGAACACTCCAAACTGGAAACTCAAGGCATTATATTCACCTCAGCCGCCAAAAAGGCACATACAGGCCTGCTATTATTCTTACTGCAGTGCACAAATCTACAATACCCAAGTTACAAGTAGAAAATAAGAGCTCCTTAATTGCTTCTCAGAGTCACTCATTCTGCAAGGATAAAAGTAGAATCACATGTAACTGTGTTTCACTGATTTTGTGGTATCAATGGGCCAACTGGCTGGGTGTTTTTTTTTTTTTTTTTTTTTGTCTCTGAATTTTGATGTTTGATTGATTTGTAACAGGATGACTATTCTGAAGATGAACAATTTAAGGTCCATTGGAAAAGAGCAGCTATCAATAGTGGGTTTGGTTTTGAATTTGTTGGTCCATTCAGCCGTTACTGGTATGTATGTTGTTTTTCCACACTTTCGACATACTTGCTTAATAATTGTTATTCAGTTTTCCCTAGTTAGGGGGATGAACTCATTTCTGCTTATTAGTTTCCCTTAATTGACACCCTTCTTACAGAAAACATGGGAGTGCTTTTGTTTTTCGCCAATTTCGCCTTCTTGGTTTTGCCCCAATTGCTCTAATTCAAAGAGTTTCTATGCATATACTTAACTGGGGTTGTACACGGAGATGAACGTAGCTTAGAGCTGTTTATGGATTGCTCTTAATTGCTGTTAATGGAAATAATGAGATGCTTTTTAGTTTTTCTTGGGCACAGTTGTGCAAGGAGTAGATGGTAAATCCATAGAATTACTATGTTTTTGCAACCTAGGGAAGCGTGGATATCCTAGGTACCCAAATGAAGCGTGGTATTACCATTGATATTGCCTTATGGAAGTTTGAAACCACCAAGTAATACTGCACAGTTATTGATGCTCCTGGACGTCGTGACTTTATCAAAAACATGATTACTGGTACTTCTCAGGCTGATTGTGCCGTCCTCATTATCAATTCTAGCACTGGAGGTTTGAGGCTGGTATCTCAAAGGATGGTCAGACTCGTGAGCACGCTCTTCTTGCTTTCACTCTTGGTGTCAAGCAGATGATCTGTTGTTGTAACAAGGTATACCATTCTCACAGTTCTTTTCCTGTCTATAAAATTTATACTTTCCAATGCTGTTTACCCTTCCTGTTGCTAACTATTATTTCGTGTTTCGTGTTTGTGTTTGTAGATGGATGCCACCACCCCCAAGTACTCAAAGGCTAGGTACGATGAAATTGTAAAAGAGGTCTCATCTTACTTGAAGAAGGTTGGATATAACCCAGACAAAATTGCCTATGTTCCTATCTCTGGATTCGAGGGAGACAACATGATTGAGAGATCCACCAACCTTGACTGGTACAAGGGACCAACTCTCCTCGAGGCTCTTGACAATATCTCTGAGCCAAAGAGACCCTCAGACGAGCCCCTTCTTCTTCCACTTCATGATGTTCACAAGATTGGAGGTATTGGAACTGTGCCAGTGGGACTTGTTGAAACTGGATTCATCAAGCCTGGTATGGTTGTTACTTTTGGACCCACCGTGTTGACCACTGAAGTTAAGTCTGTGGAGATGCACCACGAAGCCCTTCAAGAAGCTCTTCCAGGAGACAATGTTGGGTTCAATGTCAAGAATGTTGCAGTGAAGGATCTCAAGCGTGGTTTCGTCGCTTCCAACTCCAAGGATGACCCTGCCAGGGAAGCAGCCAACTTCACCTCCCAGGTTATCATCATGAACGATCCTGGTCAGATCAGTAACGGTTACGCTCCAGTCCTTGACTGTCACACATCTCACATCGCTGTTAAGTTCGCTGAGATCCTCACCAAGATTGATAGGCGATCTGGAAAGGAGCTTGAGAAGGAGCCCAAGTTCTTGAAGAATGGTGATGCTGGTATTATTAAGATGCTCCCAACCAAGCCTATGGTTGTGGAGACCTTCTCTCAGTACCCACCTCTTGGACGTTTTGCTGGTAGGGACATGAGGCAGACAATTGCTGTTGGTGTCATCAAGGAAGTTGAGAAGAAGGACCCAAAAGGAGCCAAGGTTACCAAGTCTGCTGTCAAGAAGAAATGAAGTGTGCTTTTAACTAGGGGGGGGGGGGGGGGCGCGAGGAGGATCAACAGGATACAAAGTCGGTTTCGTTTTTGCTTTTTGTTGGTTAGGTATCTGCGCAATCTCCTGTTTTGTATCGGCTTTTTTTTTTTGCGCTTCCGGATACAAATCTGGGTGCTTGACAGGCGGTGGCAACAAGATGTTAGGCTGCTCCTTTAAAAACTTAAGTTTGATTTTGGGTTTTCAAGTTTCTGTTCACAACTTTTTACTTGCTTAACCCTGTTAATTGAAAACCGTATTTGGTAGTTATTGTCTGTGGAGCTGTACCTTAAGTGCCTTCTTGTGTGTCATTTTTTAGAAGACTGCAGATTTTTAACACTAGTTCACTTTGGTGAACACCTGCAATGCCGTACCAGTTGTGGAAAGCTATGCCATTGTGTTGTGCAGGCTGTTATTGTGCATTTTATAATCCTTGAACTATGACCTGGAATTGTAGCTTTATACTCTGCCTGAAATGCAGAGCCGGATTCTGTTCAGAGTTTTTATCCATGTCTTCTAATTCAGTGTTCTATTTCAACAACTGAAGTTGCCAGTTGCTATGGGATGAAACCATCTTGGTGATTTTATGTGGTGCTGTATTTCACTGCAATAAATGTGTTATTATTGAAGGTGATTCGCTAAAACCCTTTCGAGTTTCAACTATTACAGTACTCAGATTTTACAGAGAGCTCAAGAAATTAAACCCCAAGAAAGTAAAAACCCCATTACAGGAATCATACTGAAGTACTAGTACACAGAAATCTTCAAAGAAACACTCCCTTCTAAATCTAAAGATATGAAACAAGGGCTAACATCCTGCTAAATCACTATGTAAAACCCATATTTGAAGGCAATGCAGTTCCAAAGGATTAACTCAACAAAGTACATATCATGATCCAAGAGATACCCAGGAAAACCCTTTTCTGGAATTTCAGTTTGTAATCTGAAGAAACCCTACTAAGTTACTAACCCCTTTTCATGAATCATTCGACTGTAGTAATAGCTTCTTATCATCATAAAGCTCACTAATCGTCTTTAGCAGAAAAAGGGTCATGACTAGAACCATCATCATCATCTTTAGCATTAGCAGCACCAAAAGCAGTGTAATTCAGAGTAGATTTAAAACACCGTGCACAACTACAGCTCCGTTCATGTACAAATCAGGATATGTGATTTGAATTTCATCAATTGTGTAATTGTTTTTTCTGGTAATAGAGTAGGGATTCTTGAACCTATTGATAAAGATTGAGATGAAGATGAAGAAGATGAAGATGGTGAACTGGTATTGATTAATGGGATTAAAAAAGTTGCAGTGATTGGAAAATTGAAAGGATCGGTTATAGAGAGTACCTCAGCCCAGTTACTGTAATCTTGAGTAGCCATTAAAGCTTCAAGGGAGACTATTTAAGCTCTTTAGAGGTTGTCAGGAAGGAAGTTTAAGTCTTTTTACAGTATCATCCACCGTAAGCTCTTTAGAGTTTGTCAGAACGACTTCATCTTCAGCTTCGTACATTAATTCTTCAATAATATGATCATTGATATACCCTTGACTACCGTAGATACCGAGTTCCTGAGCGTTCATCCTGTCTTGTTTTTTTAAAGAAAGTTTAATGATTATCTGTGTAAAACCAAATAGTAGAGCGAGAGAGGGGGAGAGAGAGGGAAAGAATCTCGGTTGTGTGTTTAAATAGATTTTGGGGGATCTTCAAGGACAACCAGACGGACAGATTACAATAGTCCCAAATGTTTAAAACGGTGTGACCCGAACTCGTCCCAGACCCTTGAGCCGTCTGTGGTTAGTCCCAAATGCTGCTCCACCATCCGGAGGTTCAACCTCTGTCACTAACCCCAGGCCAACTGCAGACACCACTCTCCAACTGCTCCCCTTTGGTTGTTTTACCCCATTGTTCTGCACATGGATCTGCCGCTCCATCAATTAATGCCCCCTTCAGTAAATAACAAGAAACAAAAACATTTCTTATTATATTCATAGCAAGTAATAAGAAGAAATAAGAAGAGAATGGAAAAGATGCTGGATCATAATTAGTTACCACATGAGTGCTTATAGATGCTGCGTGCATCATTGCAGACCTCCGAAGGTAGGCAACATCAGAAGTTGCCCTTATCTTGGATTCCGCTCTGGCCAAGTATGTGGTTACTCCGTCACAACACTGTTCCAGCAAAGTTAGAGTTGCTGGTAGAGAGTCCCGGTATCTCTTTTGAAGCTCAGCCTCTAAGTATTCCTTCAAACGGCCAAAACCAATGAACTGCTTTTCTTCATCAACACCCTCTCGCAGATGACGAAGAACATTTGAATCAACCTTGCAAATTTGTCTCCGAAAGTCCTCGTCAGAAACTACTCCCCTGTCCTTTGGCAGGGCCACAAAGTATGGGTGTACCCAAGGTAACCAATAGTACCCAAATACCTATCCACTTCCTACCTATCCGTGAACTCCCGCACATTTTATCAAGAAAATCAAAAACTTGTTACTAATTTCTTCTTTTATTTGTCATGAGTTCCCTAAGATGTATTGTACATACCTTGAGCCTGTTGTCAAACTTGGAGACAACAACAATTGTCCTTTTATATTCCGATGCTAGGAGGAAAATTTCCAGAGAAGAGGTTTATGCTAGCAACACCAAATTCTGCAGATTCCCAAGCCCTGGAGCAAGATTCCCAGAAAATGAATTCCGGTTTCCAAGTTCTCCAACTGTTGAAGGTAAGCTGCCAGTGAAGTTATTCTCATCATGTATTAGTTCTCTGAGCATTTTAAGGGTGGACAAAGACGGAGGTAGAGTCCCAAACAATCTGTTACCACCCAAACTCCATGTACCTGTAGGAAGAGGGCCTGCGAGGGCGCAGTAGCTGACATTAAGATGCAATACAATGCTCTGAGTTCCCCAAGGTGGCTTGGAAATGGATGTTGTAGTGGAAACTGAGCGCAATTCTCTAAAATCTACCTCATGAATGTTGGAACCCACACATCTTATACCAGACCAATTACATGGTGAAACTTCTGTGTTGAACCAGCTCGGAAGGAGATCTCTACTATAGACGAGAGAACATTAGAGAACGATGAATATCTGAATGTCATTAGAATCATTTGCTTCACAGAAGGATGAACAGATGAAGTAGCGGCAGCAATGAAACTGAAAAGGAGCCTAGAGTGCAGAATATGAATGGGTAGGACCATTTTGAAGCTTCTATCGTGGATGAACAAGAATCACTCTGGGGCTCCAATGAGAAATCATGCGCTGAAACAGAAGTATCTGCGGAAGTAGCACAAGGAAAGTGGATAAGTAAACGATACTAATGAAGTCAAGTATAATTTCAAACTACCACTATCAATAAAGCGATGGAGAAGTATAATTAAAACATTGGAGTTTGACAAAAAGAGATGGAATATGTGATGGCTTTATGAGTTTTAATTAGGGCACAAACTGTATAATTTATTTGTTTCTACTACTAGTATAGAATCTAGCTATTTCCACTTAAGTGATTAAACAAACAAAATCAAATAATTACCAATCTGAGAATGAAAAAATTCTGGAGAAACGAAGAGTTCATGATTAAAGTCACGATTACCAAAAGTAAACCAATAAAACAGTTAATTGATCGGTGAATTCCCCCAAAATAATCGGCTTTTGTGTCTAACAAATACTGATAATTTTATGTCAATTCAAACTTAACAAAATCCTTCCTTAAGAAAATTAGTTATACTACGGAAGAGGAAAAAGAAAAAGAAGAGCAAGATTGTAATGACTGAACAACAACAACAAGAACAAAAAGCCTGGAAATGAAAAAAGAAAAAAGAAAAAATCGGAGAAATCTAGCTCTAACACAGAAAAATCCAATTATAAAAACACAAAATCAGTTTAAAAGAAATCACAAAAATCAATTCTCCTCAAGACCTACATTCTAAAATCAGTAGATCAGAGACTCACAAAATTAGTTCAAATCATACCAAATTAAAATTAATATTAAAATATATCAACCGCTGTAAGAAAAACACCTCGAGAACAATTGAAAATTCAACTGTCTTCAAAATCTAGACAGAGATTCAGAGCTAAATTTTTTTTTTTAAAAACTCAACAATGAAGATGATTTTGCTCAAATTGATACAACAATTAAAAGATGTAAATTCTTTATTACCTGAAACTTAAACAATGAAGATGATTTTGCTTCACTTCATTTTCAATTTACTGAAACACAAAGTCTCATTGGCTGTTGTTTTCTTGTTTCAATTTCAAAAACGTTCAAATTTTTTTTCTCTCTCTCTTTTTTCTCTGTGTTACGCGGGATTTAAATGAGACATGTCTCTGGACATGAAAAGCGTGAAAGCACAGCAGCTGTGGCACATGTCTCTCCACGCATACGATATGTACCATAATATTCCCGATAATAAATGAGTGTGACCGTTGGTTAAGGGTTTTATGATGGGGGTTTTGCTGCTAAGTTCGTTTGTGATTTGGTTGGACCCACAAAAACCATGAGAAAACCCCACTTTCACATACGAGTCCAAATTTGTTCACACTACAGAGACGCGGACGCGACCAAATTCTCTAAAAAGTAGGACGCGGACACGTATATACATATTTTATTTATATATATATATATATATATACAATCATATATTTATACAGCAAAGTCAAGTGTTTCGATCCTGAAATTAGAAAATAATGCAGCCTTATGTTGTTTTTTTGCGTAAATTTCCAAAGAAAAGAAGAGATCGTTTGTTTATACACGCTGAAGGTCAAGCAAGCAATCAATATTAAACACATGGCACAATCAAAATGCATTCTTAAAACGACACATGCCCGACCAAGGATAGTTACATAATGTCATTTCCAAATACTAAACCCTAATAAAGACCTAACCATCCCATTTATTCTCCTTGTCTTCTTATTCTCGCCTCATCTTCTTCACTTTCCTTCACCGTCGAACAGTTTTGCTTCATTTTCTACTAACACTAAATCCACATCCTCTGTTACCTATGTTGTGATAGCAGGACAAAAATTTGTTCCAAGACTTTACTTTTGTATCTCGATGCATGTAGAATAAATGTTGGTGATCATTGTTTACTGACGAAAGATCAATGTGTATGGATCTGTAATGTAATTAATTAATGTTTCAGATACATTTCCTTAAGCTTATTATTCTGTATCGGTTTAATGATTGATCTAAATGTTTGTCTTTCTTCATTTAGTTAATAATAGTAAAAATAAAGATAGAAGTTTAAATGAAAATGAAAAAAAAAACGCATTAAACCCGAGTCGCCGGTGCGTCCAAACCAGACGCGAGCGGGACGCGGATATTGGTGCGTCAGACACGCGTTGTGTCAGCGTTCAACGCGCGTCATATGTCCGACGCGAGTCGGACACAGACACGGCTCAAAAAATGCAGCGCCCATGCAACCTAGCACTCCTCTAACGAGTGTATATTTCACATATTCTTCAGATTGGTTGATTTTTTAACTGATGGCCTCTCGATGTTTAGAATCAAGACCCTCGTTACATAACTTCCTATATTAAATCAAGGGTACAGATTGAAATGTCACGTGCACACTCGTTAAGGAGTGTGCAAAATTCGGACTCCTCACATATTTGTACATGGTAGGGCCTAAAAGTGGCCTCCTGGCTCCTGCTAATCCCCACAACTGGTGGGACCCGCCCTCATATTATACTCATGTGAGAGGGCGATTTTTACGTGATTTTATTTGGCGGTCAGTAGAAAATTACTGCGAAATCATATAGCGAAGAATACACGTGTACACTCTAGAGTGGTCTAATATAGTTTGAAAATCTTTTGGGAACAAGGTTAGCTTGTCAAAGGCAAAACGTAAAATTTTCCAGTAGATTCTCTTCATTCGACATAACATGGCCTTAATAGGGCCGACCGACCGGAGGGCCCGAAGAGAGAGAGCTCCTTTTGTGGCCAACTCTTTTTGTAAATTGTAGAGCAATAAAAACGTGCAATTTGATAAAAAAAGACTGGAAATTGTTATTATTTGAAAAACCGAAAATGTCACTCCCTGATTTTAATTTTTTTTTTCCTTTAGACATTTTCGTACATAAGCCGAAGAGGAAGGACAAATAGGTATTAGAAATTTTCGTAAATCCTAAGAGGAAGAAAAAATAGGTATTAGACATTTTCATAAATAAACCGAAGAAGAAGGGCAAATAGGTAATACGGGTTTTAAGGAATATGAAATAACAGAAGGTCAAACGACATTTTCTTAACAGTCCCGTTACAACGATATTTAGTTTTCCCTTAGTGACAGTGGTGTTCTGGTATTGCTTGTTTTTATAAATTTGATTTATTTATCTAACGAACTAGGTATCACCGGGGCCTTACGGCCCCGGCTCAACTACTCCCTTTAGTCTTAAGTGTACATATTTTATTTCTTTGTGACAATACATTAAAGAAAACTACAACTTAGTTAATGTATCCAAATACTTTAAAAAGACTACAACTTAATCGATTATACAATAAATAACTTATATCAATTCAGGATTCCCATACTTCTATAACATTACTATTAATAGAATTAATCTTTTAAAACTATTCATCGTTACTTAAGACCGAAAAAAGGTTCTTTAGTTAATTGTCCAGATGATGTACATGTTCTTTGGAAGTGCATTTCATCAACTTTTTTGTTGTATTTCCCATCACTGTGAATATTGTAGTATCTTTGTCATCCTTTACAACCAAATTCAGTTTGTACCTGTGTATATTTTAAGGCGTTAGTAAGTCTCGGTGTATTGTCCATCCATTTAATTAAAAACATCGTTCATTCTCACCATGGTATATCATCTTCAAATTTGTTTTTGCACTTACTACATTAAGGTTCCTCGTCTTCATCGTACTCGAACTTTTTAACACGTCTGTTGCATGCCATATAGTACCATTGTCTGTTCTCAACCAAGCCTAGCATCGTCGCCTCGCAGGTGAATGTTTTACCCTGCTATTTACTCGAACAAACACATGTTTAGCTATGTAGAATTCTAGTAGGTAAAAATTTCAACCAAATCCATGCTTACCATATTTTCATTGCATTGTATCATGTCAGTTGCTTCATGGCGAATCCATAACAAAAATTTAATGGGGGCACATATTGTTCTTGAAATTTTTTGAGAGTGCAAAATAATGCCTTTCCTAATGAATTGGATGATTTATCTTTATGTTTAGCAGTTGATATCTCTCCAAGGACACATACACATAATAGAACCATATTTTTACGACAATCCCGAATTGTAGTGCAATAAATCAACATGCTAATATAGAAGAATAAAATTAAATACATCAATGTTGTAAGAAATCAATTATAGCCCCAACAATCAGTAAGGGAATTACTTAAGATGAGAGCAAGGAGAACTGGTGTACTCCATTACTTTTGAAAGATTAATTTACCAAAACCTCTAAACTTTGAAAGATTAATGATGGGTGATTTTTTATCGGGGAGATAGCGGTTGAGTTAGTTCTACGGATTGGAGTAGCAATTACCGCATATACTAATTCTCAAAGAAATTATGTCGGGGCAGATGACTTAGTTGCCGCCGGACACGTATTAGATATAGATAGGTGTGTGATAAGTTTGAAAATTCTTATGGGGTCCTGCGACACCACATGCCCCACTATGGATTTGCCAATATAGTCTTTCTATTTTCGTTGGGATCATCCGGTTGTGGCGAGTCAATCTTATTGATTCCATTGTATCCTGATTTAAGCCTGTATAAGTTAATTTTGTAGGTTTAGTACATAATATATAAAACTCATATAGTCTTAATTTTATTCGGTGCACTTACTTTTTCTTGAATTCTGCATAAAACATAGTCATGGTCGTTCTCTTCTTATAGTATTCCAATATATTCTCAATCAAAGACGTCCATTGATTTCGTCACCAGAGAATCTTCTTTCCTGTTATGTTCATCTTTCTGGATTGTAGTTTAAATGTTGTTCTGGATTGCTTTATTATTGTCCTGAATTTCATCTTCCTGAATTCACAAACCGGCCATTATTCTTCTGTAGAAAAACTGCTGCGTTTTTTGAAGTTCTACTTCTGCAGACATAGTTAAAGATGTATTGAATTGTTTTCTTGTGGATTTGAACTTCGTCCTTTGTTGATTATGCAATATGACCTATCAATTAAATTTTCTTTGTCGATATTGTGATATTTTATCAAAAGAATATTCAGTTTATTTAAATAAATAAAAAAATTAACTTTTAACCCTTTTTTTTTGATACATGGCATGCAGCAGGTGATCTAGAGTGTTAATCTCCTTTTACAGAGTTTGTTATTTTTACCAAGCATAATATTGATGTTAAGTATTAAAAACTATACAACTTGTGAGATATTAAAAAAAAAAAGTGCACCCTGGGAGTTTTGCTTTAACTTGAAAAAGTATCATCCATGTTGGGTCCTATTTATAGGTTTGAAAGAAGTCTAGTATAGGAAATCATTGTTTCCATATAATTAAAATTGTGATAATTTCCTAAGGAAATCGGTTTCCTAAGGTAACTTCAAATGCTCTTATTTTTCTTATTTTTATTATTATTAATCGGATTCCAAGAATAATAAAACTGAATTAAACTTAGATTTATGAGCTCCATATGCGACTGAAACTTTGTTAGTATTTAATTATAGACCATTAAAGTTGACCACATTACCCTACATTTTCAAATCCAACTTGATTTGTACAACACACTACTGCTTATCACTAAAACCTATTTTTTTTATCATTTTGTTATTCGTTTGAGAAGTTGAATGAGAGGAATCCATTGATTATTCCATATTATGGTAATAGAGCTGATGCCTAAATCTGTCCTTCACATATCTAGTATCACATTTTTTTTCAATCAAAAATGGATTACCTCTGAAAATTCACTTAATTCTATATAGGTTTTAGGGTGAGAATCTTGTAGGTGTCATATAATACAGTAACTCTAGCTAAAATCTTTCATTACTTTTTACTGAAAATTAAAACAACAATAATGGTAGTTGATATTAGAAATTTGATAATGCAACAAAATTTGATGTGTGTCGTTAATGCAACAAATTAATAAATATATTTCCCACTAATTAACTGGTAATATAGCGGTAGTAAGAGATTGTTCCCACAGAGAGCTGTGTAATTGATATGTTATTTGATCAGCAAAATAAAGTAAATAGCAAAGGGGGGTTTTGGTTGTAAGATAAATAAAAAGACAATAAAGAAGAAAATAGATGATTAAGGAATCCTTCGTCGTTACCAAGCGTTAATAGGATCATAATACTTATCTATCGTTCGTAAGAACCATTCATCACCAATCGTAGAATAGCAGCTAGCTCAGTGCTATCCCCAAAACTCCTTTTACCACGGATACGGAAGCTCTCCAATATCAGATTCTATTCAACCGAACCACCAAGTAGTAGCTCACTCAAGGTGTAATCCAATCGAACGCTTTAAGCTTTGTGAATTAGGATAATCCCAGTAGTTAAACTCTTAGCTCAAGGTTTATTTGCTGGTGTTGTTTTTACACACGATTGCTCCACAGAATCCCTCTGTAAGGTCT
>JAJJMB010012369.1:1581934-1611322 GCA_023531105.1 Papaver atlanticum
TGCTCCTTTTCGTCGCACTTCTTCCACTTCTCTTGGACTTGGGCACTGATGTGATTTTCATAGATGTTTTAGTAATGGTAAATAGGATTCGAACTCTAAGACTTGTGAAGATTCGAGTTTTTAAATTTAATAAAAATATATACAAAAATATTACAAAGGGTGCGAGTGTTACTAGGACTCATGATTCCACCGAATTCAAAACATAAGGTTCAATTATTAATTCTTTGACAATTTTAGCTCAAGAAAAACATGGACTCTATTTTTTCCAAGGTAGATTCTAAAAACATTGATTGTAAATCCTAAGCATGATGTATCAAAACACCTAAACTAAGCATACATCATCAAATTAAATGACAACCAATTAATTAAAATCATAATTTCAATTAAAATTAATGAAAAAGTCTTAAAAAGAATTAATAAAATTACCCCAAGTATGATATTCGTCTTCCTCCGTCATCCCAGTATTGGGGTTTAGCTCCTCATGGTAAAAACATGCTCAAAAGATAGAAACATGGCTCAAAAGGTGTTTTTATTGAAGGAGAATAATAATACAGCGAATCTGCAACGCTTTATAGTCGTTACAGAAGTCACCGTTACAATTGAAGTGATGTTTATAAACGATAAATCGGTTCTGCTGTTGAAGAACGACACTCGTCTGCGACTGTTCCGTGTGGGTCAATGTTTTTCGTGTTCTTCTTTAGCAGCAGCAGAACCCGGTTTCCTGCACCTTTGATTTCTCGGCTCTGTGGTGTTCTAAACTTCCCCTAACTTTCGACACCCCCTCCTTGGACTCGTACAAGCCTTTATATAGACCACAGTTCGATTAATTCACAAGAAAATCTCCGGTTATCTTAATTTTTATTTTACCGGAAGTTACAACCTTTCAATCATTCATATTCCTTCTCACGCATATTCTGTTTCCATTTTTAACCCAAATCTTCTCTATATCGATGAATGGAACTTCAGGGAACATATCATGCCTTATTTTCTCGTCGTACTGCCATATATACCCAACAGTTCAAGGCTTTCCATGTTTAACTAAATCTCGACAATACTTTCTCTTTTAACGAATCTGCAGCTACTACCATATTTGTTTTGGTGTAATAATTCCGTACTAACCCAAATCCAAGAAATACCCGGTTAAATATCTCCCAATCCGATCCAGCAAAGCACACAATTGAGCTGCATATTTCACGTAGTATTCCTCCCCTATTTCACGCGAATCCATGGATATCTTCTTCTCTTTTCGACCATAAGCCCATTATCAATCCTATTACGATGTAACAGGTCCAAACTGCTCCAAGTCCGTGAAAAAGTTCTCATGAAATCTCCAACATTTTCTCGCCTGAAATTTATGCACACGAAGAAAAATTCTCCCGCCAAAATTCAGTGCTTGGTGAAGAAGGGTGGCCCCTTAGTAATTGAGATGCCCCTTATCCAAATGATGGATGCCTTTAATGATTTTCTCCCATGAGCGCAAATACCTCTTTTCGAGCCAATTTCTCCGCAAGAGCTTATTTCTCCAAAAACACATACAAATACATAAATAACCAAATAAATAAAAAATCGAGCACTAACAATACATGTATTTGAGATGAAAATAGACACATAAATGTGTCCATCAAATACCCTCAAACTTATTATTTGCTAGTCCTCGAGCAAATCTAATCTAAAAAATAAAATCCTAACTCACTGTCGCAAGCATCGTCGATTGCACTTAGCATGTGCAACAAGCCTTTAAACCCCTAGGTGGCCCTAGTGGCCGAGTTATAGTCTCGGGAGGGTTTACCAGAGGTGTACCCACAAAACCTTTACTCCAGACCCTAGCTATCTACGCAGAACCTTGGAATGGCACTAAAGAACCTCCTTGGTTGGCATACTTATTGATTACGGGAAGAAGTACCCTGATGCAGAATTTCCAATTGTTGTACACGAGTTTGCACTCAAGCATACTAAAATTCATATATACGTGACAGAGCTCTACTCAGATAGTCGCACAATGGACATCAATATCCGGAATCAACAAATCACATGGATAGATTAAGAGATGGATATAGAATAAACATAGATGGTTTTGATGTTGACTAGGTGAATGGTGTTTCTCATATCTGTCTGAAGGTCTCTGCCAAAATGAACCTATCCTAATGAACTGAGATACCGATATGACTAATATCAACAAAACTGGAATATACAAGGGGACCAGTGGTCGATAATCCTAAATCTAGATCTACTCGTCTGGCATATACAAGGGAACCAGCGATCGATTTATTGAACACACATTTATTTATTTTTTATTTTATTTTTTTTAACGACATGATTAGACCTTTTAGATCCAAGCGCATGCTTCTTGTCAGCAGATTACATGGTAATTCCCGTGGATCCTGCGTTCCACGCTTGTTTAGGCGACGGAGACAGGAAGAACACACACATATTGTTATCCAAGTGTTAATATTTATTCTGATTGGTTTATTGGTCTGGTCTCTCTCTTTTTTTTTTCTTTTTTTTTAGTATCTCAATCACTCTATTACACCCTAGCAGTGGTAACAACTTGAATCGTGAGCCCCACCTAATCACTTAGAGAAACATATTTTAAAAAGAAAATAAAATAAAAACAAAAGTGAAAAGGACTCAACGAGATATGGCGAAACTATCATGTTATTTCTAACACCTGAGCTATGTGCTTTTATGAATAGACTCTATATAGATGTTTCCATCCACTCAGATTGGTTCCTCAACTCCTACAACCAAAATGCTTCCATCCACTTAGATTGGTTAGTGCCATCCTTAATATGCATAAATTTTTAGGCTCTGGAGTTTATTATGCAACTAAAAAGTTTCTCCCATACCCCCAAACTTAAATCTAACATTGTCCTCAATGTTCTAAAGATAAAATTAAAAGCATAAACAAGGAGAAATTGTTACCATTTGAAGCAAAAGAGTTAAGGAAAGATTTTACCGTGTTGCATGGGCATGGGTTACCTCCCAAGAAGTGCTAAGTTTAAAGTCTTCAGCCAGACTAAGAAAGGATTAGTCACTCGAATCATAAAGTAACAGTCGGAATAACTGTGGGTCTTCAAAACCAAATTGAGTTGACCAAAGGAAACTGCAATAAACCAAGAAAGTGAACAAGAATAGCATGCCCTTATCTAGTTTCCTGATTAAGATACCTATATATAATTGTGGTTCAGTTTCAGGTTCTATGAAAGGGTCTAAATAAAATATTTTCATTGGATACATTTCCTCATAAGTGAGATCCAAATTATTAGGTTCTAGAGTCTGTAGAAACTCAAATAAGAACTTAGAAGCACATAATAATAACCTAAATAATTGAGGATCCTCTAAGTCAATCAGGTTTGACTTACATAATTGACCACAGTGAGAGTAGTGGTCATTCTTAAGCAAATGTGTCGATTTTATTAACCTAAAGTACTTAGGCTTAGTCTCAGAACCTAATAGGTGACACATTTGAAATCTATATGTCCCCACATTTGGAAGAAAACTATTTGGTGGGAAAACAAAGTCGATCTGGGTATCATAGCCTGGGTTAACCACATCAACCATAGGATGGGTTTCTAACGACTGAATTTCTTCCTGGACATAACTAGGTTCGGGAAAATGTGTATGAAGATAATCTTGTAAAATGGTTGAGGCAGAGATGTTAAGTCCCAAGTGAGGGATCTCTGTAAGAGTTAAAGCACATGGAGAATGATAATCACCCCCAAACTTAGAGTTTTCAGTGTCTCTAGTTAGACTAGTCACAATCTCCCTAATTTATAGGTCATCAGATTCCTGAAAATAGGCAATTGATTCTTCTAAGTCAAGTTCATCCTCACTCATCTCTACGAGTTCATTTTCTTTGTCTAAGACTATTGTTTCTAAATCACTAGACAATAAAACAGTATTTTCAGAATAAACTCGTTCCTCTAAACCATTATTGGCTTCGTAATCAAAAGGAAATACTACATCATCTAAAACGGGGATATCTCTAGACAAATCCTCGTCCTTTTGAATAGGTGAATAATTATTAACATTATTTGGATTTGAACTAGAAATAACATTATCATTATAAAGCTCAATTGTAGTAACAAATTCCTGATCACTATGCCTACATATTCCAGATTCTTCATCAACACTATCCTCGTCATAATCATCATTGTGATAACATGAAAATGGTCGAACCTCATCTAAACATGTAGTGTTACCTGATGTGTTTTGTAGTTGTAGTGATAAAAAGATTCGTTGCTCGAACTTGTGAAGGATTTTTGAAAATTAATTAAAATTGTTTCAATAATAAGTAGAAAATACCGAGACTCTGGATTCCACCATTGACCAATTAATTGATAAACTCTAATCAATATTCATGCAATATTCTTCTTTAAAGTGATTCTAATATTTGCCTCTAATAGATTTTTGAAGTAATAATTGTAAGCACGAAGCATGAAACATCAAAAGTATTAAAACCAAGCATGTCCCATCAAAACACTTCACAACTACTCAATAAAAACCAATTTTTCTTTTAAGTTCTATGCAAATAATCATGTAAAATAATTACAATAAATAATTAAAATAGAACTATACCACTTTTCATGGAACAATGGCTTCCTCCGTCGCCTCGGCTAAGGGGTTTAGCTCCTCATATTAACCACTTGCTCAAAATACATATTTGGTGTTCAAAAGTTGATTAAAAGAGTGAAAAGTGCTAAGCAGCGGATTCTGTAACAAATATAATTGTTACAGAACCTATTCATACAGAGAACTGTTGCGAACTGAAGCTAACTGTTGGAAAAATTGTTACAAAGGGTATAGAGTTTGAAAGCTACGGTCACAGTTTCTGCGACTTTCTTTTACTGCTGTTCTGTGTTCTTCGTCTTCTCTAGCCACAGTTGCACCAGCAGAAACACGATCTCTTCCAATGATTTTTCTGGCTTCTCTAAGGCTCTAAACTTTCCCCTAAACTTTGTTGCTTCTCAATATGACTCGCATCAACCTATATATATCCACCAAACCCCAAAATCTCTCGAGTTAATCCAAATATTCTCGTTATTTCTTATCAGCACGTTACGGGCTTTTAATCTTTTTTTTTTACGCGTCAACTTGGTTTCCAAACTCTCTTAGACTCTCTCAGGACTGAATAAGGACTCCATACACTCCAATCTTTCCGTAAAATCATCACAAACTCTTTTGTAAACCGAAAACATCTCAAAATATGAATACTCCCTGTTTTGCTCCAACAAGGATATCTATCCCTGTTTAATCGATTCTACAGCTCATACCAAACTTGTTTATCCTTAACAGGGTTAACCCAACGAAAATCAGCCCTTGAATCTCCTTAAAAATCGTCCAAAAATCAAACAGAAAATTCTGTTTTCTGTAGAAAATTTTCCCGCCAATTTTGTTTTGAAAATTTGAGAAGAAATGTGACCTCCCCCTATCCAGTGCCGGTTTGTGCTTAGCAGCTGCTTGGAAATGGGTTACCCCTTATCCAAAATGAGAGTCCGAATAGCAAGTGTCCTCCTAGGAGCCTTTAGCAACTTTTCGAGCCAATTTTGCCGCAAAAGCCTATTTCTCCAAAAACACCTACAAAGGGATAAAATACCAAAATTAGTACAAAAATGGGTACTAACAATATATACAATAGAGATGAAAATAGACACATAAATGCGTCTATCAAATACCCCCAAACTTATTATTTGCTAGTCCCGAGCAAATTAAAACTACAAAAATAACATCCTAACTCACTGTCGCAGGCATCGTCGGTTGCACTTAGCATGTGCAACAAGCCTTTAAACCCCTAGGTGGCCCTAGCGGCCGAGTTATAGTCTCGGGAGGGTTTACCATAGGTGTACCCACAAAACCTTTACTCCAGACCCTAGCTATCTACGCAGAACCTTGGAATGCACTAAAGAACCTCCTTGGTTGGCATACCTATTGATTACGGGAGGAAGTACCCTGATGCGAAATTCCAATTGTTGTATATGAGTTTACACTCAATTATACTAAAATTCATATATAAGTGACAAAGCTCTACTCAGATAGTCGCACAATGGACATCAATATCCGGAATCAAACAAATCACATGAATAGATTAAGAAGATGGATATAGAAATAGATGGTTGCGAATGGACTTCAATGCCAAGATGAACCTATGACCTAGTGGATTGAGATACTGGTCTGGACTAATATCAACACAACTGGCATATACAAGGGAACCAGTGGTCGATAATCCTAATTCTATATCAACTCGTCTGGCATATACAAGGGAACCAGCGGTCGATTTATTGAACACAATTTTATTTTATTTTAACGACATGATTAGATCTTTTGGATCCAAGCGCATGCTTCTTGTCAGCAGATTACATGGTAATTCCTGTGGATCCTGCATTCCACGCTTGTTTAGGCGACGGAGACAGGGAGAACACACACATATTGCTATCCAAGTGTTATTTATTCCGATTGGTCTAATTGGTCTAGTCTTTTTTTTTTTTTTAGTAACTCAATCACTCTATTTCAACCCAGGAGACATCAACATAAAAATTTGCAAAAAAAAAAAAAAAGTAATAGGATGATTCCGAGATACGGTGAAACTATCATGTTATTTCTAACACCTGATCTCCGTGCTTTTATTAATAGACTCTTATAGACGTTTCCATCTAATCAGATTGGTTCCTCAACTCCTAAACCAAAATGCTTCCATCCACTTAGATTGGTTAGTGCCATCCTTAATAGGCATAAATTTCTAGGCTCTGGAGTTTAAAATGCAACTAAAAAGTTTCTCCCATACCCCCAAACTTAAATCTAACATTGTCCTCAATGTTCTAAAGATAAAATTAAAAGCATGAACAAGGAGAAACTGTTACCATTTGAAGCAAAAGAGTTAAGGAAAGATATTACCGTGTTGCTTGAACCATGGGTTACCTCCCAAGAAGTGCTAAGTTTAAAGTCTTCAGCCAGACTAAGAAAGGATTAGTCACCTCGAATCGTATAACAGTAGTCAGAGTAACTGTGGGTCTTCAAAACCAAATAGAGCTGACCCAAGGAAACTGTAATAAACCAACGAAATGAACAAGACTAGCATACCCTTACCTAGTTTCCTGATTAAGAAATTTATATCTAATTGTGGTTCAGGTTTAGGTTCTATGAAGGGGTCTAAATAAAATATTTTCATTTGTTGCGTTTCTTCATAGGTGGGATCCGAATTATTAGGTCCTAGAGTCTGGAAAAACTCAAATAAAAACTTAGAAGCACATAATAATAACCTAAATAATTGAGGATCCTCTAAGTCAATAAGGTTTGACTTACATAATTGACCACAGTGAGAGTAGTGGTCATTCTTAAGCAAATGTGTCGATTTTATTAACCTAAAGTACTTAGGCTTAGTCTCAGAACTTAATATTCGACACATTTGGAATATAAATGTTCCCACAGTTGGAAGAAAACTATTTGGTAGGAAAACAAAGTCAATCTGGGTATCATAGCCTGGGCAAACCATATCAGCCAGAGGATGGGTTTCTAACTTCTGAGCTTCTTCCTGGACATCATTAAGTTCGGGAAAACGAGTATGAAGGTAATCTTGTAAAATGGTCGAGGCATAGATATCAAGTCCCAAGTGAGGGATCTTTGTAAGAGCTAAAGGTAAGGCACATGGAGAATGATAATCACCCCCAAACTTAGAGTTTTGGGTGTCTCTGGATAGACTAGTTATAATTTCCCTAATTTCTAGATCATCAGAATCCTGAAAATAGTCAATTGCTTCGTCTAGGTTATACTCAGGTGATGTATCCTCACTCAAATTTAAAAGCTCTACGAGTTCATCTTCTTTGTTTAAGACTATTGTTTCTAAGTCGCTAGACTCTAAAACAGCATTTTCAGAATAAACCCATTCCTCTAAGCCACTATCGGCTTCGTAATCAAAAGGAAAAACTACATCGTCTAAACCGGGGATATCTCTAGACAAATCCTCGTCCTTTTGAATAGGTGAATAATTATTAAAATTATTTGGATTTGAACTAGAAATAACATTATCATTATAAAGCTCAATTGGAGTAACAAATTCCTGATCACTATGCCTACAAAAATTGATGCCTCGTCGGATTAATATTCATCTCTGACGCTGACGGTTTGAAATTTATCCTCGGGATGAATACAATTTCTCCGGTTATTTCACCAGATAAAATCTTGGCTTCAATTACATGTTGTCCAAATCTAGTGAACAATAGTCTTACGCGTTGCAGAGACCTTCTCTTGGTGCAAGAGTTCTCAACACCATGATTAGGAAGCCAACTTTGATATCTAACTTGAACTGAGGCATTCCAGACGGATTTAAGTTCTGCAAGAATTCGCTGGAAAGATGTGGAATATTGCCAACACCATCCGCATTTAACTTTTCTACAGCAAGATATGTATATATATCATCGTCTAGTTTTTCATTGCTTCTGCATTAATCTTTTGCACATCGTCATTGCGGGATGACAATATAACCCGTTCATTAAAGCATTCTGGAGACACTTTTTTGCTTGTTCCCAGCCAGGGACAAAGTTTGGTTATCAGTTCAGGCATGTCCTTGCATCTATTTACTAACTGTGGAAGCTCAACAACTTCCTTGGGACTATCACCAACCTATCATTTATATCTGAGATTAGAGCCATATTAAAGGACAAATGCAACAAAGGGATGTAAACAAAATTAGGGTTATTCATAACTCTACTAAGAACTTTGAAAAAGATATATTTTTCGGTTCAAGCGCATCCAGCAACATATTTTGATGGATCGCCAAGATAGTGACATCATTCCAAAGTAATGATCTCCTCAGACATGATCCAACGGTTTCTTCAAGATATCCACTGGGTATAACATGCAACGTGTGTCTAAAGTCTCCTCCTAGAACAACACTAATTCCACCAATTGGTTTTTATTTATTCCAAATATCACGTAGCGTTCGATCAACTGCTTCAACGTAAAACTTATGTTGTATGGGAACTTCGTCCCGTATAATTAGTTTCACTTGTTTCAGGAGTTTAGACTGTGTATCAAGTTTGTTACCTCCACAAACACTGTTCTCAGTTATTAATATGGGAATCCTGAACGTCGAGTGTGAAGAATGTATATGATAAAACCCCTAGCTCATTGTGTACTTTATTAATATAAAAACATAGAAACATGATAGATAAAAACTTATGGTATATATATATATATATATTTGATTTCTATGAAGTATCTCTGCAATATCATTATTTATTTTAGTTGTGTACGACCTCCTACCAAAAGAAGTGAAGCAATTCCAGACGAAGCAGCAGTCAGAACTATGTGCCCGGTCCTGTGCATGATAGACGCCAATATGTTATATAGAAATGTTTTACCACTTCCTACGCTGTCATTGAAAAAAAAAACAGTTTACAGTCACCATCTCTCACAGAACTAAACCCGGCGTTGTACGCTGATGACTGGACGGAGTTCAACTTCCTGATAGTACTCTCTTCGACTTCAGCATTGCACACTTCGAGTTGAAGGCACCGATGCTCTCGCATGAAATTTTCACCAACAACATCACTGCATGTCAGTTTTGGTCTTGGCATATCCTCGAAATTATCAAACGACTTGCCAGATTCACATAGCTCTTCATCCAAAAGGTACAACCCAAAAATCAAATACATGCTCATCAATTGGCTTCCTGATCGATATTATACTTTATGCAAAGTTTAAAATGTATATCATCACATATGTTTAGTCTAAAATTTGACCACAAAACGTCTGGCTGATTTAGATTATTGTCACAAAGAATAATTTTGAAAGTTTTTCTTAACGGAACTCCAGTGTAACTACCGCCTCTTGTAAACACTTAGACCATTCATTGTCTTCTCTTAAAATTCCAAGTGCAGTGCAACTCTCCTTTAAACGTACGATACAATTTCCTATCATCACCATCCCTGACTATTTTCATGTTACTAAATGCATTTGCATCGGATACAACCGTTAGTAATAAATGCAGGTAATAGAATTCACTGGCGTTGGGACTTACGAAATATATCTTTGCAATTTCAAAACCCTTATTTCCTTACCTTCCATTTTTCATGTCCCATACAAAATGTTGTGGAAAATCTTGATAAGTATATGATGTGGCAGTTGGACTCTTGCGATAATACTCAAAAAACGCCATCAATGTTGAATTATAGTTTTCTACGGCAATATTAACCTTGTCCATTGACTTAGTTGCATCATACACGATTCCTTTTTAGCCTGGAAGATGAACAACCATTCGAACTATATTGGGTTCTTCCTGATGCACTAAGTGACCGTATAAACGTCAAGCGACCTCAGGTGGATTAATATACCTTGCATCAATGTACTGTTGCACCTCATCACATTCACCGACAATTAGTGTTGCATGATCGTGACCTTTATAGATATATTTGTGTATGTATTTAACAGCCCTTACACCCTCATAGATCTCAACATTAATGTGGCACTTGAATATCCTAGACAACTATGGGTTGTACGGAACAAAATTTGTGTTGTTCGCTTTGTATCCCTGCGGAAAATCACCTCCTTCACATTATCGCGACCACAATATATTGGATATCCACCTTCGTCCAATATATCGCCAAATTCGGCACATACAAATTTATCAACCTATTCAACTGTCTTAATTTTTCCAGGACCATTCAAGGATATAAGAGCATGCATATGAGGTAAACCATGTTTCTGAAATTCAATTGTGAACACATGAGCAACTACTTTTCCAAGCACATTCCCTTTGTTTATTTCATTCATCAACTCGTCTCTCTTCAACTCGAAAACACCAGCTACGAGATCAGGCCGATCCGAAGCATACTGATGGGGTGGAAGCTCATCTTGAATTTATGGTCAACGCGGCTTCGCATTAATTGTTAGGAAGATATCTGGATAATGATTAAACCGTGTAATGGGCATTGAATTTTGATAAATCTCACTCATATGCCTTGGACCACCAATAAAAGTCGATCGTAACACGTATGGCTTACCTCCATCGTTTTCTTCAGATAACACATGCGCTTTTGTTCATTGGATGCCCAAGCACCCACCAAATACTCTTGAAACAGTTTTTTTGCTCTTAGGATGGTAGAATACTCGCCTAGACGCTTTAAAAGACGGAAACTATGAAATTGTTTTGGATTTAACCGTTTCATAGTATATTTTCCTGTGTCTGGATTCACATTAGGATGCAACTCATCTCATTGTATGGAAAGAGTAGAAGGTAGTAGAAGGTAATGCAAGGGCAAGTATGTAGGGTGACACTCTGAAATATGTTTGAGTCGAGTTTCCCCTTCCGATGAAGTAAGATATCTCTGATGTTAGGCTTTTGAAAACCATCTCCAGGTAGTATAAGTGAAACTTCATCAGCCGTTGGCAGGTTACAACGCCTTTCATTTGTAGTTCTGTTATAGTGCATGATGACTTTGACATTTTGTTCGGCGGGATTGACACTGCTCAGAATCTCTTGTGCGGGGGAATATTTAGTGTAAAACACATTAAAATTTTAAATTAATTTCATTTTCTGAATTGTTCCAAGAACGTCTTGATCCAGTTGGGGATTTCGTGTTGCACGAACATCCAAGGCTTGATTAGGATCATAGACATACAAATGTTGATAGATTGCCCTCGTCAGGTAGTAACATTCCAGTGTTATGCCAAAGTTTTCCGTGAATTGCGAAGGATTTCGGGTCATTACCCTTCAAAACTCTCTTATCCAGTTTGCAACAAGACTGGTGAAAGATTCAAAGCATTGTACTTTCAGATGTGATCTATGATAAACCTCAACTTGGCTTCTTCTCCATCAAGCAAATCCATCAGTTCCTGAGGAGGCTCTCGCAGCGCTTTGCAAAGGTTGGATGAGTCGGATGTCCTCTCGTCGATCCAGTGCAGTTCTTAACACACTGGACATTCAATATCCATTTTACAAATCATCTTCCTCATCATCCGAAAGACCACGGAATTCATCAAAATCATCTGATGTAAAATCTTAGTTAGCAACTAACCTTACACTGCTAATGTTGAGATAATCATCTTTCGGCAGCATGTCTGCTGCAGAAACTGTGGAAAAATAAGGCATATCGTGAACTAATAGAATATAATCAGAGATTACACTTTCGCGAACTTGGGGAAATCACCACATGGATGATATACAATCACCATTATTGGTAAAACTAAGAATTAAATGAGAAAATATGATCCGAAAATTTCATTATTTGAAGAAGAAAGATATCAACAACATCATGAAAGAATCCAAACAACTCATAAATTCATCATTACTATGCGAATATATAGAAATCTAATCAATCACATGATTTATGTGCCATCTGCGGGAATCGAAACCACAACTACATGGTTGTAAACCATGCGCTCTACCAATTGAGCTAAGACAGCCAGAAACACTAAGTTAAAACTCCCGAATTCATGACCATCATATACTTACTGCCTTGTGGAAAGTAGAACCTGAACTTTTCTGCTATATTAAATCAAATGAGCCTTAAAGAAGTTCACCTTTTAGTTGCAAAATGAGATGTTTTTCAATTATTTCTAACAATTCCGTTACCTTAAGTCTTTTCCTTTCAAGATGGATTTGCATCATCAGGGCCTTCTATAGAGTACAATGTCCTGCAACCCAACAGAAATGGCCAAAGACAATCGGATGAAAGTCGTAAATACTTTTTGATGCAAGTACATACGAAGCACTGAAGTGATTCAATCTCCAAAAACATATTAGAAAAATAGATAGAACTAAGTTGTCCTATCCAGAGTCTGACCACGATAAGATACCCAGAACCGAAGTTCCAAGGCATAGGTAGCATTCTCCTAAAGTTCAGCATCACCAATTGCTTCGCCTCGACCATCAATTCCAAAAAGAAAAAGAATCTCACTTATCTATGAAATAAATCATCTTTTAAGTACATCAGAAGAACAAATTATTTCAATCTTACCCGTACATACCATCATTTTATCTAAGAAACAGATCAAAGACATTACCTAGAGATATCTTCTCATGATTCATTTTGACCCGCAACTCAGATGAGCTAAATATCACAGGCTCATAGTAGTATTGGGTGAACAGATTATTTTGCCGAAAAACAAACAAACCGATTACATTTTAAAAGGCATCAGATCAAAATCCTAAACATCTACAGTTTGTGTGATATGTACCTGATGAAATCAATTCTGAAACAGGCTTTGCGGCAGGCATGTTCATTGGGAAAAAAAAATCATGAGAAACTCTAGTAAGTTAATTTATGAAGGACAAAAATACTTCAAGTCTAAATCACCTTCACATGATGCTCCGCAATCATGAATTCACATATTATGATTCCATTGTCATTGATGTGGCACTTTAATAAAAATTGAAGATTTTTATACCATCACTATTGTGCTCTCTAGCCTAGCAGTGGTATTTGGAGCAGCAAAATCACTTCCATTCAACACAAACTGACACTTCAAATTAAGTAATACTAAACACCCTTAGCTGAAAATTGAATATCCACACATTACGTTCTCATTATAACTTATTACCACCAAAGAATATGATGCCACAATAAGTAATAAACTATTTTTGTAAATGCTTAAATTCAAGAAGGAAAATGAGACAGTTCTGATTCATAGCTAGTTATCAATAAATCACAATAAGGCTCATGGAGACAAACCTGATAAGTCAATGGCTTGCATGGCTATGTCTTTTAACTTGCAAATGGTGTCACACATGACACAACAACTTGGGTCAGTCACCATGGGTCCATGCCTCAAATGCGCAACAGTATCGTCCTTATCTGAATAACAAAAACTTATCAAGGGTCTGCTTTCATCAATGACAACATATTGAGTTAACCCTACATATGAATCACCATTTTTTAAGCTTACATGAACTGAAACCTCTTATGCATATATTCGAATCACCACAAACAAAATGTGAATGACAAATAGTCTCGCTTGAATGGAAGGAGTTCCTAACTTAGTCACAAAAGAAAAATAGTTGCTTTAGAGATGCTACGGAAGAAAGTCTCCAGCCATCTGTCTCTCAAACAAAGTCACCACCTATATCAGATCTACGCATGTGCAGTACCAAATCCGCCTATAGCTCTTATCAACGAACTATGAAACACCCATTAACATCATGGGCTAGATGCATGTAGCCTAAGCTAATAACAGAGATGGTATGTGCACCTAAAGTTCTCCCAATTGGAAGCATAATTGGGAACAAAATTATCAATATGGAAAAGTTATGGACAATTACTTCCTATGAGAACCTTAGTTATGAACAATCAAACTATAGAGGGAAAAAAAAAATCAGCAGGAGTAGAGATTATACCCATGTTTTACACATGCTAATTTTAATGGAACACATAATTTATATTAGTATCACAGCACAGACTGATTCGATAAAGAGATAATGGTCACGGTTTTTATCTGACATTGGGCTAGAATTTACGTATCTAATATCAACGCTTCCCAAAGAAATGCAGATTAAAGGTACATACACCATCCCATCCAGTTAACAGCAGTGACTTCCTCAATTAACTGTAAGATTGTATCCCATCCTCTTCTGAACCCATTGCAATCAAAGACTTCTTTGAAAGAGTTGGAATTCTAAAATACAAACAACCCATTTAAAGATAATGCTATCTGAAAAATGAATACATACCACCAAAAACAGATGGCCACAATAAATATCAATGAGCGACTTAAAAGCGAAGAAAACACCAAGGAGGCATCAATGGCCTTAAATCGAAAATAGAATAATTCCCCAAAACCTGTCCATATACATAAACTCAACCATGAATTCCTATGCACAATACATGGGTTCGTATAAACATAGGAGAATTTAGGAGACAATAAATTTACCTTCATCATAACATCGAAACACAATGTGCGAATAAGAATTTCAGATACATACTAAAACACCCATCGTTCAGATTAGACTCACTGCACCTACAAAATCAAAACAAAAAACACACAATCAAAAAATCAAACACAACCTGAAACGAAAAGGAAGGGCCTAGGGAGTTCTGATTTTTTATTCTTGCATGATGACTTCATGATCCCGGTGGAGTTCTTTCATGCTAACTGTGGTAGTCTTAATAGGATTTATCAATAGGTGTAAAAGCAAGCAGCAACCTTATGTATACAACCTAAACCACATAAATAAAGCACAGGTCACATAAGCTTTCTCGCAACATCTCTTTCATATGGCAAAACTATCGAACCATCCCCTTCAAATTAAACATTATAGCTGTTTAGAAGAGGTAGAACTTATAGCTGTTTAGAAGAGGTTCCTCGCACAGGTCAGTTGAACATTATAGCTGTTTAGAACTTATACATGGCTAACATACGGAATACGTATCAGGTGCTGGCTAAAAATATATAAAAGAATCAATTATAATTTCACTAACCCATCTCGGTGAGTACTCTCTGTTCATGTTCAAGCCACTCTTAGATTACTGATGTTAGAGTAAAACAAATCAGAATAAAAAATTACATGCAAGTAACTTCGTGCTGGTTCTTATAAATCTCCTCAAGATGAATCTTATAGTTGGTCGAATTTGACTAACAGGGATGTATCAAAAGCATTTGCAAGAGAAAACAATCAAGAAAATGAATGGAACCCAGAGTTACGGAGTTTTGACTCTAAGTAATTGTACCTGAATAAGAGCTACAACTCAGGATTTAGCCAACAAAAGCTCATAGTTCAGATTCTCCTACAGCATCAGCAGATGCAACCGCTTTGACGACTTTCCTAGTGAAAGAATTCTTAGACTCTTGTTGACATCAACACCTTCATTCTTCTTTCAAATCTTAAACAAACTTGTACGGGCATGTGGAATTTTACTTGCAGGTTTGACAGCCAAAGAATGTGTTCTCCGTCGAACCCCTGCGAGTCTATAAAAACTTTTAATCGAGCTTCCATAATTCTAAATCCGGTAAAGAACACAAAGATAAGCAATTCATCATCGTCAACATTATTAGAAGTAATAATAACAATATTAACAATTGGTTTTCAAGGATTCATGTGTTTATTTTTCAATGGTAGTCCATATTAAAGTTGCAGAATAAACATCTGTTCTTTGACTTACCAAATTTAGCTTAAGTAGTTTCACCAAGGGTTGAATTCATCATAGACGCTCATTAACACTAACATTGTTAGCAACCTAAGAAGGCATGTTGGGCTCTTTTTGACTGTTGTATTGTTACTGCGCAATGAAAATGCATATGGTGTTTAAGGTGCTGCAAGATTGAGTGAATGTGAACAATCCGTGTTTGCCATTTTTGTTTAATTTGTTGAATAACGTTCTCTCTCAATGTGGTGGGATTTACCAATTCCAGATGGTGGGATATAGCTAACTTTTCTCTGAAAACCAAACCTGAGTCTAATCAATCTGCCTACACCAAATAAAAACCCAATTTAATTTCTAAGAAAATCCGGTTTGTTTACCTGATTCTTCCCTTTTTCTGCATGTCTTTGAAATTAAACTTCCTCTCCATCCTCTTTGACATTAAACTTTGCCTCCTAAATCAATGTTATAGTTCCTACATCAAACACATAAAGCAAATACAAATAAGCATATATCAATCAAGCAGAAAAAAAAAATCAGATTTAAAATTTCTAGGTTACCTTCTTCTTCCTCTCATCTACATCGTCCTCTTTGACAAAACTAAACATAAATTGAAGAATCAGATTAGTAAAACCAATCGGGCCACATCGATCAAAAGTAGTTAAAATAAATAAATACAGAGATAAACTTTATAGGGTTTCAACATGTGCATCTTCTTATTCCTTACCTCTGCATCTTCCTTCTGATTAAACCTTTTCTTTTGGTATTTTCACGTGATTAAGATAGATGTATTTAGATCAACTGCGGGATCTAAAGAACTCAGAAACAAAAACAGATTCAAATTCTAGAGTTTCGCGAGAGAGGAGAAGAACCGTAACAGCAAGAAGGAAGAAATCGGTTTTATGTGAAACAACCGAGCATTACCCCACCCCATTTCTGTTGACCCCCATACGCACCCCGTAACAATACCTAAATTTTACTAGCCGTCCAGGCAAAAACCCCATCCGGATGATTCCGACCGCCAGATCAGGGTCCCCGTCAAATCCTGTCCGTTTAATGACTCTCAAATCCCAGAGTCAAAGTACACCTTTTTTTATAACAGTGATCATCAGCATAGGCTTTATGTGCAAAAAAATCCTAGTTGCTCTATCGTTAAACATGACATGCTCATTTGTACAAAGACTCAGCGGTGTATATCTACCGACTCATTGGTGTAGGCTTTATTATCTGAAGGGAAAAAAATCCAAGTTGCTCTATCATTAGATATGGCATGGCCTTAATATTGCTTATTATACAAATTTGATTTATTTCATATCTACCGACTTATTGGTATAGGCTTTATCCAAATAATTCCAAGTTGCTTTAGTCTAGAGGACGGCTATTAAAGTAACGACCTTCCTAAGGGCGGACCATTAGAGGAATTGGTCCACCTCTCCTCCACCACAGGATTTGATAGGGGTGGGGTTTTTAGAATCTAAATGGGACCCAAAACAACATCCAATGGTTATATTTTGATGGTCCACCCTTAGCTTTTTCGTTAAAGTATAGGGTATTTACCGAAGATAGAAAAGATTGAAGGGTAGTCGTACTTTCTAATTTCTACAGGGAGGAGCAGAAAATTATAAAAAGGTTAGTCGTGCTTTCTAGTTTCGAATGACAAGAATGGAACATATAGGTAAGGTTGTGAAATCGTGAACCGCAGAGCTTATCGTTTCTTAATTTTGAGAATCGAATCGTATGTTAAATCGTGAGTTGAAGATTCATTGTCGATTCTTGAATCGCTACATGTATACCCGTAAATTTCACTGAACTTAATAAAACAGTCTTGATCTTCGATATATAAGTCCTACTAGATTTATGCACGCTACGCAATGGGCGTGCTTAACTTCACCTTACACAGATCAAAGGTTTCTTTACGATAAAAATTGAGAATCGCCCGTGATGATTAAAATTGATATTTGTCTATGCTTTTCTCTTGTCTTTTTGTTATACCCTCAAGCGAAACTCTTTTTCGTTTTAATAAAATAATAATTTAAAAGTAGGAAATACCAACTAGTCCTAGAAATAATATATTAGAGCGAGTTTGGTGCAGTTGACCTAGTCAACTGTCTGTTTGGTCATTTTTTAAAATATATATTACTCTGTTTGGTCCTTTTTTAAAATATATATTACTGTTTGGTCATAGAAATTATGGTTTGGTCCTAGGGTGACGTCATGGATGATGTAATTGTCAGTTTGTAGTGGCAGAAATACCCTTTTGGGACCACATATATACAAAAAATCAGTAAAAAATATTTCATTTTCAGATTTACTTTCTCTCTCCTTTCTATTTTCAGATTTAGTTTCTTTCCTCTCCATTTTGTTCTTCCTTTTCTGCTGTTGTAAAGAAACAATGAAGATTTGTGTGTTTTTTTTTGGGTTTTGATTTTCAGAGATGATGAAGACGATTTGCAGAGATGATGAAGACGATGAATCATATAAAGATGATGAAAACAATGAAGATGAAGATGTTGTTGAAGACGACGAACTCTGTTGAAGATGCTGCTGCTGTTTTGATAATGAAGACGATGGTGTTTTGAAGATTCTGTTGCTGTGTATAATGGAGAAGAAGAAAACGATGAAGAATACTAATATAATCTCCAATCTTCATCTCAGATCTCTTTTCTTGATATTTTTTTTCGTCATCTTCATCGTTTTGATGTTTGTTGCTCGTGTTGAAGATGTAGATGATGATTTTTGTTTGCTTCTCGTGTTGAAGATCTTGATTTTTGATGTTTTTCGTGTTGATGATGATCTTTGTTTGTTGCTCGTGTTTAAAGATGAAGTTCTGCGGCTATTGAAGATGATGAAGACGATGAAGTTCATCGAATATAATGAACTCAAATCTGCTGCTTAGTTTTTGATAGGTGTTCACTTTGACGAATGAACTCTGATTTCATATAAGTTTTTATCAAATGAACTCTGATTTTATATATGTTTTATTAAATGTTCATTCGAAAGAATGAAATTTGTTTTCATATAGGTTTATTAGGTGTTCATTCGAAAGAGAACTCTGTTTTCATATTTTATCAGGAGTTCATTTGAAAGTGTTGGAAAATTGACTCTAAAACAGGGTGAAGAAAAGAATGTTGTCTCTCAAGGCTCTAATAATAGATTCTTTTCGACAATTATTCGACCCTTCCCAATCAGATTGGCGAGTACAAATAGGTCAATGAATATTGCCGTCAGGATACTTGAAGCCCTACAACAATGTTGGATTCAAAGCTTGTACAACCTTGACCCAACCAAGAACACACAGGTTTTTGTTTCTGATGATGCTTGTTAGAGAGAAAACAGAGAGAGTTTTTGATGTGTTTTGAATGGAAAACAAGGATGCAATTTATAGAGAGTTTAACATCTGTTGAAGATTACTCTTCATCTCTAACAGGCATCTTTTCAAAGCGAATAGACATCTCTTCCAACAATGGTGTCTGTTGGGAAAACGAAGTTTCTGTTCAGTTTTCTAACTGTCATTAGAAACCCTAAAACAGAAAAATTCCTACGAGACGCTGTCTCGCACTCTGCTATAGCACCTACAAATTAAAGGTTTGTTGAAAATATCCAACAGAAAGAATGAACTTTGTTTTCATATAGGTTTTATTTAGGTGTTCATCTGAAAGAATGAACTCTTGTTTTTATTCATAATAGTGGAGTTTTTGTTGTATGTTCATTTAAAAAAATGAACTCTTATTTTTTGTTCTTAATAACGAAAATTTTGTAGAATTTAATGAAGTGTAATGAAGTTCATAGAATATAATGAAGTGCACAATTTTCATGAAACAGAATGAACTCAAATCTAAAAAAATCCTGATAGTTCATCAAACAGAATGAACTGCTACAAAAAATAATTAGGTTTTAACACGGAAGGGTATTTGGGTCCATTTTAATATTTTTAAATAATTATGGACCAAACAGGAAGCGTGTTTTCCCGATGGACCAAACTGTTGTGGTCCCAAATATAAATGGACCAAACGATTATTTCCCCAATTCAAAATTGATAGTTACCGTATCTTTTTGTTACTCTTTTTCTTCTTAATAAAAATGGTGATGAAAAATGTTAGTTGTTTGTGCCTTTTTGTTACTTTTTTTCCTAAATAAGATGGTAAGGAAAATTGGTAGTTGCCCGTGCCTTTCTGTTATTATCAAGTTTCTTACAACAATGATGGTATTTGGGGGTCTGATTTGGTAAAGTTTTAAACTGGAAAAACAGGTTTGAGTAGCTTCCTTTGATGCTGTTTTTAGGATGATGTACGGTGGAGAGTGAATGTTTTATAGTTTGATATAAACAAGGATCATGTGGTTATGCTAAATCTGGAATTTGCAGGTGAAAGGAAGCATTACAAGGGAGCCGAAATAAGTCTCAATTATACCTTGAGATGCATAGAACACTACCCAGAACGTGTTTGTAAATTTTGTTGAATGAAGAATTATATTGGAAGCGAGTGGTGATGGCAAAGACGTGAAATAAAACAATTCTTGTCATTGGGTGGGGTACATCAGGAGGTGATAACAATCGCGTCTATCATCCCGGAGTACTTTTTACCGTCTCCTATTATCAAACGCACATTTAAATTACATTACATACCGGGTGTGACTATTATGCATGCTCAAATCAGGCGCTTATTGTACGTCCTCCCAAGGGTAAGACGTGGATTACACATGTGCTCAAGCTCAGACGTCTATTATACTTGCGCTTGACCAAATTTTGGTCTTTTTCCATTGCGTTTGAAAACCAAAAATACCAAAAAAGAATTTAGGATTTTTTTTTTTGCTAGGAAATAATAATTTTTATTTATTACTGAGAGTTTACAGCATTTTGAAGGAAGTACGGACAGTTATGTTCATCCCACTCCCTTGTTACATTCCCAACTCTACTATGTTTGGCAGCTATGTCTGCTGTACTTTATTAAGACCTCTCTTGAGATGTTTAAATTGAATAATATTAACATCTTTTAATAGAAATGAGCAATCTTCTAAGGTAGAGCAAGAGGTCCAACTAGTTTCCCCTCTGCAATTATTAAGATAAACCATCACATTTTTGGCATCACTAACTAAATAAACATCTTCAAAGTTCTTCTCCCTGATCCATTTGGCAGCCTCTAGAAGTGCAGCACTTTCAGCTCCTTCAGGACTCACATCCATCCCTGAGACTAGTTTGTAGCCTTTGAATTCACCTGTTGATTTCATTGCCACAATCCCAATACCAGATTTATTAGTATCCTTATCAAATGAACATCACAGAATATGACTATACTATCTTGAGGAATATGTTACAGAAAATTAGACTCATTATCTGATGCTGCATTAATAATATTAAGCATGGGTGTAGAAACTAAGGAGTAGGTAGTTTCCTCAGCTATTCTAAGTGCACTTCTAGCTGTAGCCTGTGGGTTTAAAGATTCGTCTTTAAAGACTTTAGAGCATCTGTCTTTCCAGATGCACCATGCAGTAGTCATGAGTACAACTAAGTGAGATTGTAAATGACCTGAAGTGAGCCATTTGGAAATCAATTCTTTAACACTAATATTAGTGTCCAAATCATGAGAAACAAATTGACTTGCAACAGGAATATTATAACAAACATTTTTAACAAAAGAACAGTGAAGCAACATATGTTCTGGAGTTTCACTAACATCAGAGTTACACCAGGGGAAAAAACTGAGAGGTGAAAAAACCCTAGTTGCGCCTCCCAACCCTAAACTCCGTGATTTCTTCAACAATTCTTGGCTAATCCGGCGGTTTGCCAGCCTGATGCTGCTAGATTAACCTATTAATTCCTAGATCTATGTACTCTATCTCTTTATTGCTGGTTTTGTCATTTCTAATTCCTGTTGTGTTTGGGTCTGTGCGGAAAAATTCTTCTATTTGGCTGTTATCCTCGATTAATCCTCTTAAGCTTCCGATCTGTTGATGATGTCTCTCCCCGACCATTCTCAAGTCAGGTAATCATGAGAATTGGTTTTCACAGACACTTTCCACTTTTGTTGGTTGTATTTTTCATCATGGTGCTTGGTTTCCATCTATTGGTTTTCAAATTGGAATGAGTTTCTATCCGATTGATTCTTTATCAAAACCCCAAGTATTGAAATTGTCTGTTTCAATTTAGTTTCGAAGGCGTTTTCTTAATATGTTTGAGGCGTGCCTTGACCTCTCTTTGGAAGATTTAAGAAGTTTGTTTCTAGATTTGTGTTATCTCAATTGTGAAGCTCAATTATATCTTGAGCTTGTTAGTACGCTTGTTCGAAAGGCGAAATCTTGTTTTGATGATAAACTTTTGGTAAGGCTAGGATCCAGGGTGAACTTTGGAGTTGGCTCTTAGCCTTGTAAATCTAAAAGGGTTATTTATGAAGACTTCCTTGGATTTGATGTTCCAATTGGGGAAAATGTCACTTTTGTATCCCAAATCCAAGCTCCTTCCGATTGCTCTCTATAAAGGTCTGAGTAACTTTGCTGGATGAAAATGGAAGTATTCAGCTCGCATGAGTTGCAACAACAAACTATCACCAATATGTTTGACAACTTATGTGTACCTCTAGATGATTGCCAAGGGAATTTGATCCCCACAACCTACGAAGTTCGGCCACAACCAGCTTCAGCACTCCGTGGCAACAGTGATAACCCAGAATACATATCTAGGAACAAAAACTAAATGCAGCACATTAGGCCGGAGGACTCACCACCTTAAACTTTGTTTTGTTTTCAGTTCACTTTAGACCTCAATTTTATTTTTGTTTTAGGACTAGTTGTATTACTTCCCCGTAGTTTTGTAGTCTGCTTTCATTTTATTAGTGGAATAGTTTTGAGTCTGTAATTCGTGTTGCTTCTATTTTCCAGTCTTTAGTATGCTTTTAGTTTTAGTAACTATATTAGCGGTAACAACGTCTGTCTTCTCTGGAAATCACCACTTGCTGGACCAAGACGAAGAAATAGGAGACAAACAGTTATCCTCCGAGCAATTCACCTCAGCATATGGATGCAATCGCCTGACTAACACCTTCACTGAAGTGCATCGAGCACCCCTACCATCAACTAAGTCCTTTTTAACTCAGTCGTATCCTTCAAAAGTATAGCTTTTCTTATGGAAAGCACTAAACGAAGGCCTTATGACCCCCGACTTCAACATCTCTTCTCGATGCAACTCTGATCCGAAGACCGCTACTCTTGTTCTGGTCCACTGTTTTGTTATTCTAGATTCAAGACATATCATTTCAAATGTAGCTGATGAATCTCTGGGTATCATATACCCTCGTGTAATAGCCCTCTAAATTTTTAATAAACATGCTTCAAAAAATAATAATCAAGAGTTACACAATGTGCACCTATTGTGAGGCTCTTAGCAGCCTTTGTTTTATAGAATTCATTACTTCAAAGAATTCATTCCTCGTAGAAATGCCAAATCAGTGGTACTCCTGGCACTAGTCAATCACAGTGGCCCTGGCACTAGTCAATTATAGTGGCCAACAATGGTAATAAGTTTAATAACAGCCTTTTATCTCCGGTAATTCCCGGTAGCGGCAGTTGTAATTTGCATCTTTCCGTTATCAGTGTGTGGCCCCACGTCAGTTAACAATTTTTTAATTTTTTTTTACACCACATTATTTCACCGTCAATGTCTCAGACTCAGATCAACTCCCCCCAGTTCTTACCTCAACCCTACTCGGTTCGTTGCTCAGAATCAGAAACACAACTATTCGTTCTTTCTCAACGCATTTCGTTCATCAGCTTTCAGTGGAATTTTCTTTACTGCTCAAAATTAGATTCACAAAAATCTATTCTTTCTCAAAATGAATCAGCTAGGATTACTGATTGTACTTGCTTTTCTATGGCACGATGGATCAGTTGAAGATATGATACTCGGGTGGAATTATGCTTCTGTAAGTGCTGGTGCATTTAAGCGGATCTGAACTGGTAAGCGTCAGTTTTATTTTATCCATCTATCTCAAATTGATAATTCAGATTGATGTTTCTTTTTTCATAAATTATAATCAATATTTGATTTTCCAATATGTGGGTTTTTCAGAGACTTCAACTTCATTTGTTTCATTTCAGGGTCAACAGATTTCATTGGCACAGCAAATTAGACAAGAATTGGACATCTTTCCGTAGTTCATATTAACCCTAGGAGAAGAACAAGCAAATGAAATCATTTCAAAGTCGTTCTTTTATGTCTCAATGGAAGCAATGGGGTTTCTACCAGCAATTTGTTTAATTGTAAAACAGCAATTGAAGGTACTGAGCATTCTGCATTTATTTGAAGTATTTGAGTTCATTGCCTATTGCTTATTCTTAACACAATTTCAGAGTGATTGTTAATTCACTCCTTAAGTTGGATTTTTTTTTTGTTGCTTTGTGGAAATAATACAATTTGTTACTTTCAATGTGAGGTTTTATTCTACAGATATTCATTGTTTGTGTGATTTGGTACCATTTAGTGACTCTCCTATGGCCTTCATTTTCCAGGTAGCAACGGAGAATATCAAGCTTTACGCTGCAATAAATTGTGGTATCACTCAATTTGGTTGACCAGGTTGGGATTGGTTGTTTGTGTCTATATCTTTTGCTTATGTATCTATATCTTTTGCTTATTGGTGATTAGTTTACCAGGATCAGTTTTTGTTATATGCAGCAACAAGATGTTTTCAGAGCACTAGAAATTTATAAGAGGGCAGTGAATAACTTGTCCAAATTGTTATTTGCAGGGGAAACTGAACTCAATGTTTGAGAACAATGTGTTTTGGGAATCTTTATAACATTGGGAGGAATTTCATTTTCATTAGACAAAGAAGTTATCTGATTTTGGCAAAAAGTGCTGAGGAGTACTTTAGCTTGGATGAGGCCAGAAGTTTACCGAACTGGAAAAGGTACGAGTCCTAAGTTTGCCTTCATGATCTGTTTTTTTGTTGCAAAAAGAAATCTGAGTTTTCCATAAATCATGATATTTGTGTTTCTCCAAGGACCATTCGAACAAGTATCTGGTCCTATACCTTCTTCAGTTGGTGACTTGGAGCGGTTGTTAGTTTTTATAGTCAGCTTATGTTTATTGAAATTACTTCTATGTTGCTTCTATCGCTTCATTTATCCATCCTCTTGACACTTCTGTTTCTAGTGATAGAAATATTAGCAAGAACCGTTTAGCTGAAGAGCTTCTATCAGAGTTTGGCAATCTTAAGAGTGTCCTGGAGATGTAAGAAAGCTTTCCGGTGTTGCATTTTGATATCATTATCCTTTATATTTACAATTTACAATTTTACAATTTTCTATGCTAGAGACTCCTTTCATATATTCGTTTCACTGTCCTAATCCCTCAAGAACTTGGTCAGCTTAAGAATTTGTATACATTGTGAGTTCTCTCTCACTATGCGAAATTTTAACGGGTAAGAAGTCCATTTTGTAACTCAACCTTTTTGGGAGTAAACAATTTCAGAAAAGTAGAATACGACAATTTCACAGGAGATGTTGTACCGTTAATATCTTGGTTGAGTCTTAATGTCTGTAAGTTTCTCTGCAATGCACCAACGTATCATACAATAATCTCTTCGGTGATATCCCCACTGGTAACAGCTTCTCAAGGGTTCTTGTTTGACAGGTATGGGAAACTTCATTTGTTATATCGTGTATTCATGACAAGAAAATAGTCTTTTTATTAAATTGAATACAATTTTGTCTTTCTGCTAGCTTCATAGGAAATCTCAGTCTTTGTGGTTTTTGGCTTGGTTCTCCATGCCAGACATCTCATCCACCAGAGCGATGTAAGTTCAACTAGAAAGCTAAAGATTTGCATAGTATTTTCGTTCCTTCTCCCTATACCTCAGCAAATTCGCATTTTGCAGATCTAATATCCAAAGACACCATCTTAGATATTGCATTGAGTGCCCTTGTTCTATTTCTCCTGATCTTAATAGAAGCATTTCAACCACATAATCCAAAACCTTTTTGCAGAAAGGATCGCGGAAATATCAGGTACTGTTTTTGTCACTACATTGTATGTGCATAACTATTGTTTAATCTATGTGAATGGTCATGTGTTAGAGAATAAGTCTTCCAGCGTGTGAATCACTTGAGTGCACTGTCAGATGTTATAGGTGTTCGTTGATTATTGGTGTTAGTGTACTGATACGTGTTAGTTTACTATTGGTTGATTACTAGTACAGCTGTAATCTGTCGGATAGTCAGTGCCTTAAATATATGTGTCTCTGTCCTGTGTCTGTAATGAAAAACAAGAATCAAGAAATCAATGAATCAGAAATTCATCTTCTCTGAGAGAGTTGTTTAACGACATTCTTCTCTCTGACATGGTATAAGATACCTATCTCAAACCCTAAATTCCTTCAAATCAAAACATTACTTCATCAAACAACAACAACATCAACAATGGTTGAAACTGAAAAACATATCCCACTTACCTTCAAACCATCATCAAAACTATCATCAACAAATTACACCTTATGGAAATCTCAAATTGTACCTTTATTATGAAGTTATAATCTCTTCAGATTTGTCGATGGATCGTTTCAATGTCCGGTTAAGTTCTTTCGCAAATCTACTCCTGCTGGTGAAGCAGTTCTTGCAGCTTCATATTTACCAGATCCTGATCCAGATAATGATTTTGTCCGTAATCCGCTCTACAACTACTGGATTAATCAAGATCAAGCTATTCTATCTTGGTTGTTTAGTGCCCGCACAGAAGAAACTCACTCTCAGGTACTCGGTTGCACTTTCTATCATGAGATCTGGACTAGACTAGAACATAATTTCAATGCTTCTACTAAATCAAGATTGATGCAACTTAAATCCGATTTGGTGAATTTAAAGAAAAGTAGTGAATCAATGATTGTTTACTTCAATTAAGCTAGATCTCTATCTTATCAGTTAGCACAAATTGGTCGAGCAATTTCTAATGAGGATCTTGTATTTCATATCCTACAAGGATTACAACCTGAATTTAATGCTTTCAAAACCTCCATAACCACACAACAATTAAAGACTGAGAACCTTATCACCTCCTCTGAGTTGTTGGGATTGTTACTTTCTGAGAGATGCGTGTGAATTCTGAGTCAAAATCTGATTTAGCAACAGCTTCTGCAAATATAACCACACAACAGCCTCATTTAGTCTTTGAATCTCAATACCATGGTTACTTTTATCCACCTACAGCTTATTATCAACATTACTCCACTATAGGAAAAATATACATCTATAACTGGAGTTCTACAACTTTTTTCTAAAAGTCGTAGAACATCTCATGTTTTACAACTTTTTTCAAAGGAAGAGTTGTAAAATGGCATCACTACCCACCCCTAGAACCAAAATGGTTGCGACAAGAAAACAAACGACAACTCTTTAAGAAAAAGAGTTGGCATCAACCATCCTTACACTTCACAAGTTTGGGTTTTTTTTTGTTTTTGTTTTTTTGTGTGAAAATGTATAACAACCTTTATAAGAGTTGCTGAAGTAAAAATATTGGATGTTGGAAAATGAGGTTGCGGGGATTTGAACCTGAGCCTCCTGCATGCAAGTCCACACCATTAACCATGCCTAGACAATAACAATTTTGTCAGGTTTGTGGTTCTTTTTATACTAACTTTATGACAACCTTTGACAACTTTTATAAGAGTTGTAAAAACAAAATATGATGTTCAAAAATAACACTCAGGTGACTGAGCCGTAAACAGCGCGAAGCCTTACCTGTAAACAATCACATACATTTTACAATGACAATGCATCTCATTTCATATCTTTTAGTTGAAGAAAGCATGTCCCTGACACTTCATTTCACATTTTACAGTTCAAGTTCCATTCAGTTCAAGTACCCAAATATTGTTTTGGAACTTCAAGTTCAGTTTCAGGAATTTTCCTGCATTCAAAACACTCTACACTTATAAGATGACTTACAACAATTTAGTAATTTAGATATAAAATGGTAACTAAACGCAAAAGGGTAATCAAAGAAGATGGTGGTTTTGATGGTGGTTTACAGAAGAAAAAGTGATGAAGGAGGAGGTGATGCGGGAGATAAGAAAAAAAAAGATAAGAAAGAAAAAAGAAGTGGATGAGAAAGGTTAAGGAAAAGATAAGGAGAGAAATGAAAAAAAATATGGACGGTTAGAGATTGAAATGGATGGCTACGATGTAAGATTTTCTACAACCCCTTTCGCAACCTTTAGTAAAGGTTGTCGTAGGGGCACGACAAAAAATTTGTCGTCCTGCTAAATATTTTTCACTTCTGCAAATTTTTATTCACTTCTGCTAAGTTTTTCTTTATTCTGCTAAAAACTATTTTGGTATGCACTTCTGCTAATTTTTTTCTCTATTCTGATAAAAACTATTTTCTATAACTCCCTTTCGCAACCTTTAATAAAGGTCGTCGTAGGGTTACGACAAAATTTTCCGAGCTAAGTTCAATATCGAAGTTGTAGAAGAGGGGTGTGTTTAAGGTTTCGGGGAATATTCTGATGGAATCTTACCTATATATGGGTGGATTCATCGTTCTTACGAAGTTTTTGACTTATTGTAGTCCACTCGCGGCCAGGTTTTGAGCTCGGAGTCAGGTTCAGTATCGAATTTGACGAAAAGGGGTGTGTCTAAGGTTTCGGGGAATATTCCGATGAAATCTTACCTGAGTTTCATATTTATTGTTATTCCGAATTTGAAGTCAGAACCCACCCAGAGCTTTATGGTTCATAGTTTGTTTGTCATTATACCGAATTTGAAGTTCGAATCGACATTAAGATTCATATTTATCGATTTTGATGATGTATTCTGCTAAGTTTGAAGTCAGAACCCACCCAGAGCTTCATGGTTCATAGTTTGTATGTCGTTATACCGAATTTGAAGTTTGAATCGACATTGAGATTCATATTTATCGATTTCGATGATGTATCCTTCTAAGTTTGAAGTCAGAACCCTCTTGGAGTTCGTGGTTCATAGTTTGTATTCTATTATACCGAATTTGAAGTTCGAATCGACACTGAGATTCATATTTATCGATTTCGATGATGTATCCTGTTAAGTATGAAGTCAAAACCCACTTGAAGCTTCTTGGTTCATAGTTTGTATGTCCTTATACCGAATTTGAAGTTCGAATCGACATTGAGATTCATATTTATCGATTTCGATGATGTCTCCTTCTAAGTTTGAAGTCAGAACCCTCCTGGAGCTTCGTGGTTCATAGTTTGTATTCCATTATACCACATTTGAAGTTCTCGACATTGAGCTATATATTTATCGATTTTGATGATGTATCCTGCTAAGTTTGAAGTCAGAACCCACCCAAAGCTTC